>JAZAVI010000033.1:143781-473832 GCA_036326025.1 Chrosomus eos
TTCTGGCTAAGGGTGCTCCGATTGATCGGTCGCCGATCATAATCGGCCGATAATTGCTTTGGGATGTGTGATCGGCGGTCTCTATAAAGGCCGATCCAGAAAAGCCGATCAAATGACGCAAAACTAATGAATCTAATAATCTCTATCCCCACTCTCTCTTTCTCTACCTCTCTCTTCCTCTCTAAATGCCCACAAAATCTGACTAATCATCCCATAAAAAAAGCAAAGTTATAGATACAGATATGGAAGTTGTTAGTTATTTGTATTTTTTGTTGCTGTACACTTTACTACATGTGGTCCTTTAAGTGTATTAGAAAAACTGATGGCTGACTGACTCAAAACATTATTTTGGCTATAGCCTCTTTTGTTGTAGTTTTTAGTCTAAAGCTAAATTTAAAGACTCAGATGTTCTGTCTTTTATTTATTTTATTTTATATTCTACAGGAAAGTTGTATTTGTCAAGCCCTAAGCTGCTCCCAATAACCAATAAACAAGTTAATATGCTGGACATGTTGCTTGCAAATAAATACACAGGTGTCAATTCATGATACATTGTCTTCTCTTAAATGTAATACTTAATGTACATTGTTGTTAAATATAGTTTAATAAGTAATGCTACATGATAAATAGAAGTCTTCAAATAGACCCTGTAATCGGGTATCGGTATCGGGTGATACAGCTTCCAGTATCGGGGATCGGTGATCGGCCCCAAAAATCCTGATCGGAGCACCCCTAATTCTGGCAATGGTGTCTGGGTTAAAGCTAGGCCAGGCCATCACTGTAAAGCAATTTCAAAGACTGCTGGGCCTCATGGCAGCGGCATCCAACATTATACCTTTGGGCCTTCTACACATGAGGCCCCTCCAGTGGTGGCTGAAAGCCAAGGGGTTTTCCCCCAAGGGGAATCCGTTTCGTATGATCAGAGTAACGCGCAGATGCCGTTTCGACAGACGCCTCCCTCACTGGCTGGGGCACGGTCACGGCCGCTTTGCCAGGGGTCTGTGGCAGGACCATCATCATTCTTGGCACATAAACTGTCTAGAGATGTTGGCTGTGTTCAGGGCTCTGAGGAGCTTCCTTCCAGACATCAAAGGTTACCATGTCCTAGTACGTTCGGACAATACATCAGTGGTAGCTTATCTGAACCGGCAAGGGGGACTCAGATCGCGCCCTCTGTGCAGACTGGCGCATCAAATAATTCTTTGGTCCCAAGGGAAAATACTGTCTATCAGAGCAATGTATGTTCCAGGGGTTCAGAATCAGGGAGCAGACATCCTGTCGAGGCAGGGGCTGAGGCCCGGGTAATGGAGACTTCATCCAGAGGTGGTGAAGTTGATATGGGAGAGGTTTGGACCATCGGAAGTGGATCTATTCGCGTCTCGAGAGACGTCCCACTGTCCACTTTGGTTCTCCCTCTCACATCCAGCCCCACTGGCCGGCCCGAGTATGGTTTTCAGACATAATTTCACTCCTGATAGCTTCGCCATGGCAGATTCCTCTGAGGGGGGATCTGTTGTCTCAGGCGGAGGGCACAATTTTCCACCCTCACCCGGAGCTGTGGAAACTGTGGGTCTGACCTCTGAGGGGGTTCAGTACCTAAATGCTGGTCTATCAGCCAAGGTGGTTGAAACCATACTTGGCTCTAGGGCTCCGTCTACTAGGAGATTATATGGCCTCAAGTGTAGAGCCCGACCGATATGGATTTTTGGGGGCCGATGCCGATACCGATAAATAAAAGCCAGATACCGATATATCGGCCGATATTATTTATGTGTATATTACAATACAGTAGCAATATTATTTGTGTTTTATAGTACAGTACCAGTCAAAAGTTTGAACACACTTTCCTATTGGTGTGTACAAACTTTTGATGGGTACTGTATATAGAATACACAGTATAAACAGAATAAATATATAAAAACATTTTTTGCAATGATCACTCAAATGTGGTGATCAAACACTTGTGTGACAAAGATATGTAATGGAGGCAGGGTGAATGATAGAATGAGAATGATACATTTGAGCTATAACCAAACTAGTTTGCATTGCATGTTATATTATTCTAAATACTGTTGCATAATCTTCACTAACGACTTTGTCTTTTAATTTAGTCACGTTAAAACATAACTTGTACCAATAAATATATCAAAAGTGTCACTGACAAAACCTTATCTTCTTCTATTTTTAGTCTTAATTCCTCTATTCTCTACCAGTGGAGGAATAACTCTAACTTTCACGATGAAATTAATAATATCATAATTACATATGTAGCCTACAGTACTTTTATTGCCTATTATTTTAAATAAGTAAAGCAAAATGATGTAGGCTACTAAACGTGAAACTAGGCTACTCTTATGCAAAATGGCCCTATATAAAGTGTTATAATTATATAAATTATTGGAATATTGCTTGATGTTGTAACATAGCGTTATAGGCAGAATGACACTGTGTCTACACCGGACGTGGCCGTTATTGCTCGCGTCGCAACAGCTGTTTACCCGAGACGCGGAAAAGCGCCCGTTAGAGGTCTGCACTCCCGCGGGAGTCCCGCGGGACCCGCGGGTCGCGACGCAAAACAGTGCGGCGCGGGACAAATTTTGAAAGGTCATTGCGGGAGCGGGCGGGATGATGAGGTGCACTTGCGGGTGCGGGCGGGAGGGAGGATTCGCTGCACTCCCGCAAATTAAATATGAGTGTAAAGCTGAGACCTGCACTCCCGCGGGACTACCGCGGGAAATAAAACAACTAGAAACAAATAAACCGTTATTTATCTAATGCACAAGCAACAAGGATAACTAAAATGAAAACGATTTACTGGCGCAAGGTCGGAAGCTAACTCTCGCGTGGTTCATTCATAGGCGCAGCAGAACAGCCAAACCTACCACACAGAGGCAATGTCTGCACCACATGACAGGTGGATTGTTTAGTGCTACAGATATTATTGTTAAAGAAAGGAACATGCAAAACTACAAAACCAAACAAAGAAAAATTCTGATATTTGGAAATTTTTTAGTAGCCTAGTAGGCCAATGCGACAGCAATGGAAAGCACCGTCCTTTTGCGAGCTGTTACAAATGCAACAAAATACTCACGTAAGTCTGTAACTTCAGGTCTGAAGTGTCATGTGTGCACCGTTTTGAAAGGCAAACTTCCCTGACGTTTAAGGCAAGTCAGTCGAAAGTGTCAAGTGCACTAAAAGATGTAACAGAAAAATGTGCATTCCAGCTTCCAGCACAGCATCGGAGAGGGCTTTCAGTATTTGCGGTCGCTCGCATGCTGGAGCAGAGACAGATTAATCTGAAGCCCTCATCAGTGAACGACATGCTATTCCTAAAAATAAAAAACTAGGCGGGATTTTGCGGGCGGGAGCGGGACGAAACTTGATTGTCGCGGGCGGGAGCGGGAGAAAATAACATATATTTTTGCGGGAGCGGGCGGGAGCGGGACAAAATCTTGCGGGAGCGGGCGGGAGCGGGACGGAAAAATCCGTCCCGCGCAGGTCTCTAGCGCCCGTTACAAAGCAGAATGGGGCATCAGTTTACTGTCGGAGATTTGTCGCTCGCGCCACGCATTTTAATCAATGTTTTAATCAACCAATTGCCTGGATTTAGAAGTAAATATAGCAGACAATATAATCAGGAGTCCTGGTCTGCGTTCAGCCCCGACAAAACGTTGCACAACGTTTTTTAAACAGAAACGGTGATGCGTTGAACGCACTGTTCTGATGACGCAAGAGTTGCAGCTACGGCAGCTGAGAAAGGACATTCTTTGTGTTCTTTGCGAAGCATTTTCGGAGCCTGATGAAGTCGGTATAAATATGTGTTTAATACTACAAAATATGCCCGATGTTACAGTTACTGCACTTGCCGCCCAGAACACAAGAGAACATCCCAATCGAGTGAAGGGATTACTGACTTTATTTGTAGTTCATACTGTTTTAATACCCTGCATTTTCTTTCTCATTTTTAGGAAAAGCACTTAATTACCATTGTTTATTTCTATACCAAATGTCATACACTTGCAATGAAGCTAAATATTCACTTGCACCCTTCACTGGACTCCTCATCTAATACGAAAAAGATACAATCAGAGGCACTATATACCAAAAAAATAATGAAAGAGCTAGGCATGATAGACGTGTGGAGAGACCTACATCCACATGAAAAGGTTTTTACATTTTTTTCCCACTCTCATTCTGTTTTTTCTAGATTAGATTATTTTTTCATGCTAAATTCTGACAGACATAGGATTATTGATTGTAAAATAGGAGTTAGAGACATCTCGGATCACGCAGGGGTGTACTTAATACATTTAGATATTAAACGAAAAGAAAGGATCTGGAGGTTAAACTCTAGTTTTCTTAATGAGACAGCATTTCAGCAATACAGTCAGAAGGAATTTGAAGATTACATGTACCACAATAATAAGGAAAATATTTCACCAAGTGTAATATTGGATGCCGCTAAAGCAGTTCTCAGAGGTAAATTGATCATGTGGTCATCAAATAGGAAAAAAGAAAAAGAGAAAAGAATTGCTGATAAGGACAGGGAACTTAAAGGAGCCGTATGTAAGATTGTGGCCAAAACTGGTACTGCAATCACTTTCAAATGACTGTAGAGCGGTGTATCCCCTCCCCCTCCTCCCTGACTCGAGGTTGCCAGATAGGCTGCAGGATCCAGCAGGAACGTAGGAGCTACAAGGAGTTGTAACTAGAGCAGAGCTGGCAACCCAGATGCCGCAACACTACTGACTTCGTGATTGGTAGATAGGTGGAGGGTGGAGCATCAGACCAAAACACAACATGACAACATCAACATCAGTTGAGGGCTGCAACTTCACTTTTTAAATGACAATATTCTGGCCGGACTACTGTTGTCAGTGATATAAGTATTTGAAATGAACATGATTTCTTAATGTATAGTGACATATCAGGGCCATTTTATGATTAATTGAAATACATTTCTTACATACAGCTCCTTTAAGCTTTTGGAAGAGGAACATCAAAGAAATAACAATGCAGATAGTTTAGAACAACTAAATCTGGCCTGGAAGACTTTAAATGAACTGTATGAAAATCAATTGACCAAAAAGGCTAAATTTATCAAACAAACCTATTAGTGTGGGGAATTGTGTTATTTTAGGAACGGTTCATATAGATTTTTGCAACTGGTATTTTTTTACTTGCTAGGACCCCACTGAATACAAAACAACCTGTTTCCAATTTTTTTCTTTATTTTTAGTGCCAAAATTCAAGATGGCAGACAATATATGCAGACAAATCACAGAAAATAAAATATATAATCTTTTCACTTCTGTAAAGGCTTTAAAATGGTAAACTTTTTGATGAATGTATTCCTAATAAGGCAGACAAGTGAGACACAGACTATTTTCAAAATATTTATTGGATCATTTGCCAATTTTTTTTAAAAAATCACAAAAAAAATTGCATTTTGTTTCATTATTGAAGAGTTCAACAAAACAGTCAGTCATTGTCACTCAAGTATTTATCCTCATCACTGTCACTGTCTGACTTTTCAATATTGGTGCATGTCTCCTCAGAGCCCTAACACCTGCAAAGTTGTGTGCATGGTAAGTTGTTGCTCTTGCAAGAACACCTTCTACTGCATTGGCTGGCAAGACAAGAGCACTTCACAAGCTCCATAACAGCCTCTGGTGCTGGTGGAAGTTTTGACAGGACAGGAGCCCATTGCCCATCATCAATTTGCCTCCATCCCAGTGATAGTGCCTCAAGAATCTTTGGAGCAGGCACTGTATCTTGTACCCAAACATTTGCTTGCCAGTGTGCTCTCAGAATGTGCTCTGTAACTGCTCCTGACGTGGGACATAGTTCTTCCACTCCCTGGTTGGGTTTTAGATTTTTAAACATCTTCCACCGAAGGGCTTTAGCTGTTTCATAACCAGGTTTGAGAGAGCTGACACATGAATTTCTCACATCCAGCTAACACGTCTGGAGATGGATGAGGACCTACACCAAGCCTACAAAGTGCATTAATGACATCATCATCTGTCTCCATGAATGACTTGAAACAAGAAACCTTTCCTTTCCCACGGACATGGCCTGTGGTATCGCAACCTGTGAGTGCATGGGACCCTGGTGATGCTGCTGCACGCTCTGGGCCAAGAGCCACGCAAATAGGTTGGAGTTTTATCTTTCGTCGACGATCTCCAGTGCCCATGATAATGAGACTGTCTTTGTTGAGGTCTGGTACCCTGCGTAGGGCAGGCACCAAGACATCTGTGTCACATGTGTAGATATGTGGGGTTTTGCCAAAAGGACTTACTGCTACTGCGTACATGATCAGTAGAGTGTCCGCCTCTTCTTGTGAGCTCCTCATGCTCACCATGTTACCTTTTGAGGCCATAACACCTTTGTGTGTGTGAACTGTGATTGGCAGTTTACATAGTTCAACAGCTTTATGAGCAAGGTAGAGAACGAGGTTGGCTTCGGTTTCCTTAGATCCCAGAAAAGCTTTAAAGTCTTTGATTGGTGTAGAATATTGTATTTTGTATCCCTTATCCTGTGCTTTTCCCGCTGTACGCACCTGTCTTGTTCTGTCTTTCATGGAGTTTGTGATGGTATAGTTGTCAAATAATAAGTATATGTCATTGTAGCCTTGTGCCTTACTTTCAACACTTTGAATGAAGCATTCTGCCAAATCTTGGCAACAGTTTTTGTCACTTTTCCTGACAACCATCTCCTGCACAACAGCCATGCCATCTATTAAGATGCTATCCAATGTCTGTGTTGATTGCACTGAGCTACTCTCTGTAGATTGTTCAGAGGATGCTGTTTCTGAAACCAGTCCCTCCAGTTCATGGATGAGGGCAGACTTAGCTGTAGTGGGCAGCAAAGAACCATCAGGCACCATTAGGCTTGCGTTATAATCAGCAAATTCATATGTTCCCACAATGTCCTGCAAGTCCAGTTCTCTTGAGGACTTTGCAATGAGGAGCAAGCGAACAAACAGGGAGTTGGTTGCTTTCATCTGAACAACCTCAGAAGACGACTTAAGCTTGATAGTTTTGCATCCATCTTTCCATGTCAAATACTTCAGCTTTGACATTTTGTCCCACATATTTGACCCTTTCATTAACATAAGTTTCAAGTGCTTTTGCACCTCGTAACTCTGTGTCCAGAATATCATGCTGCACTGCTGTTGGCATTATTTGCTTGGTGACAAAGTTAACCAATTTCATTTCAGATGCATCATCATTCTCTGGTGGGCTGAAAGGGTTTGTGATGCTCAACACATGTTTTACTGCTTTTTCCTGAAGTGTATTTCTGGATAAAGAATGTTGATGATGTTTGTTAATTTCCCTCTCCCTGCAAAAGCTCAAAAGTTTCATTTTGTTTCCTAGTAACAAGGGCTGGTTATCTTTCCCATCTTTCTCATTGGCTTCATGTAATACATTCTCCCCAATCATTTTTCATGTCATCTGATTGTTAACAGAATTATTGGGGTGAGCACGGAACATTATTTTAATTAAAATTATTATTAGGTTATATGAAGGAAACTTTTAATCAGTCAATGTGATTTTCCGGGTATGCCAATAAATAGCATAATGGTGGTTACACACATCATTGGTTGATAATCATGATAATTCATGTTACCCATGGTCATATTTATTACTTAAGTCATTCAATTAATTAGAAAATGTATGTATATAATGATATACCTAACATATATCCATTTGAAATGTTTAAAAAGGCGATTATTTGCATATATGGGTGATATCAGTTCAGTTTCAGTTTAGTTTATTTATCCCTTAGGAAATTAGTTTTGCACAGGTGATACACGTCACAAAAAACACTCACATAGATTCTCACAAAACAAAGAAGAACACACATAGTTACAGACTATTCAACATTAAAATAGCAGTTGGTATGAATGAGTTCTTGAACCTCCTAGTTCTCCCCCCCATTACTCTATATCTGCGGCCAGATGGAAGAATAACAAACTCTTTATGTAATGGGTGTGATGGACAATTGATTATTGAAAAAGCTTTTTTAACAACACGTTTTTTAAAAATGTCCTGAGGCAATATCTGTTGTACTCCAATCACTTTAGAAGCAGTCTTAATCAGCTTAGTCATTCTGTTTCTATTTGACAGGCTAATACAATCAAACCATACAATGTCGCAATAAGAAATTACGGATTCGATAAAACTCCTGTAAAACAGTGTCATTAACACTGAGCATACTTTAAAAGTGTTCATTTTTCTCAAGAAAAACATACGCTGCTGCACCTTTTTACAAATGGCATCCGTATTGGCATTAAAATTTAATTTGTTATCAATGATTGTACCCAGATATCGATATTCATCCACAAACTCAATATCCCTCCCGTTTATGACAGTAGGAGAGACAGGGATGACCGATTTTCCAAAGTCTATAATCATGTCTTTGGTTTTCGTTATATTTAAATTTAGGTTACACTCTGCACACCAAGAGACAAAATCCTCCACCACTGGACCATGAGATGTCTCCTCATTTGCAAGGAGACTTACAATCACAGTATCATCTGCAAACTTTAGCATATACCTGTTGTCAAATGTACTCCTACAGTCATTAGTATACAAAATAAAAAGCAAAGGGGAAAGAACACACCCCTGAGGCGAACCAATAGAAGAACATAACTTAGAAGAAAGCAAACCATTGACTCTCACACACTGGGTTCTGTTTGATAAGAAATTTACAATCCATTCTACTAGGTTAAGATCAAGGTTAACTAATTTGACTAGTTTTTCGGCTAACAAATGTGGCTTGATTGTGTTGAATGCGGATGAGAAATCAATAAAAGCTAACCGTGCCCTTGTTTTTGGCGTCTCCAGATGTTGAGCTACTAAGTGTACAAGAGTAGTTATGGCATCCTCAACACCCCTCCCTGCTCTATACGCAAACTGGAGAGGATCTAAATTATCTTCGACATACTTCAGTATCTCTGTTCTCATGATTTTCTCAAATGTTTTCATCACAAGGGAGGTGAGGGCTACCGGTCTAAAATCATTTAAAACCTTCGGACTCCTACACTTCGCCAAAGGAACGATTATGGCATGTTTCCAGATTAATGGGACAGTTTGCGTTTTAATAGAAATGTTAAAAATCTGTGTAAATATACCACTTAACTGTACACTACATGCTCTCAACACCTTACCACTAATATGATCTGGTCCAGGACTTTTATTTACTTTTATCCTTTTAAAAAACCTAGCCACCGTAGGAGCATCGATACTAAATACCGTATTACTTTGCCACGAGTCATACCTCACATTATCATCATCCACGTCAAATCTTAAATAAAATTTGTTAAGTTCATTCGCTAAACATGCATTAGATGTATACCCATTTAAAGATAACGTAGGTCTAATACTTTCCTGTATGTCTGTCATTAGTTTCATTCCATCCCAAACCGCCCTTTGATCAGCATTTAAATATTTATGTTCTATTTTTTCTTTGTAATTATGTTTTGCCTTCACAATAGCGGCTCTTACTTCCTTCCTAATAACAGAGTAAGCAACTTTATCACCACTTTTAAAAACAACACTTTTCTTCTTAAGAAGATTTTTCAATTCTGCATTAAACCAAGGCTTATTATTTGAATGCCAGGTGATAACCTTAGTATCAATCACATTATCCACACAGAATGAAATATAACTACCCACCACATCAGTCAACTCATTAATATTGTCCGATAATGCGTGAAAAACAGACCAGTCCGTACACTCGAAGCACCCTTGTAGGGCCAATATACCATCCTCATTCCAAACTTGGACTGTCCGTGATTCTATGCCTTTCCTTCGCAGCACAGACTTGTATGTTGGGAACAGGTGCACCACACTGTGGTCAGAGGAGCCCAGTGGGGACTCAGCAGCAGATCTATACGCTCCTCGAATAGATCCATAACATAAGTCAAGAGTCTTATCTCCACGAGTGTGACAAGTGATGTACTGATGAAAATGGCTAAATGTTTTGTTGCAATTTTTGTGGTTAAAATCACCCATAACAAGACATGGGGCATCAGGTGAGATGGACTGAAGTCTTTGTAACACAGAAAACAACACCTCATTTGCTTTTTTAAAGTTAGCCTTGGGGTGAATATACACAACTGACAAAAACACTTGAGGAAATTCCCTTGGCAAATAATATGGTCTCACCGAAATTGTCAATAGCTCAATGTCAGGTAGGCAAATTTTCTCCCGTACAGTCACATTATTACACCATCTTGGGTTAATATAAAAGCATACTCCACCTCCCTGCCGCTTACCCGTCATACATGGATCGCGATCTAGACGTACTGGTACCCCGAATCCTTCAATGTCAGTTGTAGGATCCCTATCTGAAGCCGTCAGCCAAGTCTCGGTGAAGGCTAATACGCACGCATCTCTGAACTCCCGTGTATACCAGGGTTTCCGTTGTCCGGTAATTACCGGACATTGGCCGGAAAAAAAATGACAAAATTAACAAAATTAAATCTCTCCGGTCAAATTGTCCGATTAAAATTGCCTAGGCCTAATAATCCCGCCCCCCTAACACAATATGAATTTGAGAATAAGCCTAAAATGTATAAAGCAAAAATACACCGACCTTTGGCTATGTTATAAAGGAACAGCCTCTACCGTTTGGAAGTTATGAAACAACATCGCATGCTGCATTTCAAATAAAGCGCACGCCTAGAACGGCTGTAATATAGACCTAAACAACGAACGATTGAGTGAGACGTTTCAAATATGGCCAGGCCCAGGCAGGCTAGCCTTAAAGGAACACTCCACCGTTTTTTTAAATATTTTTTTTTATTGGGGTTATTCACGGTCCCCCCTACATTTAGATAGGTGGGCAAATGCATTTTTGGAAGCACAGGCGAAGCACTGCTACTTGGGCGCAGAGATATCACGCAACACCTGAAATAAAGTTGCCACAAATAACCGGCGAAAGTAATGATTATGCATGAAACATTTGAATTATTGATAAATTGATAAAGTTGACAATGCAGACTCGCCATCTTCGCAGTAGTGAACGCGCCTATAGAGAGAAGTGTGCACGCGCCGGCACCTCCGTGTCCTGATTATAGTGTCCACTGGGCCTATATTTGCTTCTTATTTATTAATCCAGGCAAATTTGTTGATGAAACATTGATTAAAATGAAGATACAATTTATACAAAACGAAATTTTCAAGCAAAAATTATATTCGAAGATCGCTGGGTTGATTATTATTCGAAAATCGCACCCCTCCACCCCATGCGCGCACACATGCATTAGGCTACACACCAGAGCATGTGAGCAAAGTGGAGCGGTGTGACGCTTATTATAAGTTAAAAAACTTAAACATACGTTTCATATTTATAAATAATATAATGTTATTTTTTTTTTATTTCATCTATGTTGATTATATGAAAAGGGAACCGCATGAGATGAGTAAGATAGGATCATAAGATGACCAATATATCGGAAAACATTTGGAATGGGTCAGATTTTGACCACTTATTTAGTTTTGTTTTGTAGAAAGCCTTTCTTTAAAGTTTATTTCGTTTTGTATAAATTGTATCTTCATTTTAATCAATGTTTCATCAACAAATTTGCCTGGATTAATAAATAAGAAGCAAATATAGTGGACAATATAATCAGGACACGGAGGCGCCAGCGCGTGCTCTCTCTAGGTGCACATTTCTCTCTCTAGGCGCGTTCACTACTGCGAAGATGGCGAGTCTGCATTGTCAACTTTATCAATTTATCAACAATTCAAATGTTTCATGCATAATCATTACTTTCGCCGGTTCTTTGTGGCAAGCTTTATTTCAGGTGTTGCGTGATATCTCTGCGCCCAAGTAGCAGTGCTTCGCCTGTGCTTCGCCTGTGTAGAGTCTCCGCAACGGCGATAGATTGAAACGCGCGTCCGAGTGAAGATTGCGCAACTCGCGCAGCGCGTCGTCCATGCAACTGATAGCAGCGGACACGAGCGCTCAGCTTGATTTAAAAAACAACTGATTTTAGCGCTAGATCTCTTATTTAATAGCGAACTAAATGAACGATCTGCTAGTTAACTGGAGATGTTTTATTTATTTGTATTAGGTACATCCGTGCCTCAATGTTTCAAAAAGTGAATGTGTGTGAAACCATAGTAAAAAACAATTGGTGTTGATTGACGCCAATCGGACGTTCATGTTTTTTTCCGTCTATTTGAAAGTTAGGCTAATAATAACATGTTGCATTCTATACGGCCTGATTATGTCATTTTTTAAGTTACAAAGCCTGCCTCCAGTTTTCCTCAACTTGACTAATTAAGAGGCGATATTTGACCGGCATATCATCAAAATGTCCATTAAACGAAACCTCTGCCGGTCACTTTGACCGGCACCATTTTTTTCTAGCGAAAACTCTGGTGTATACGATACTCGTGCTTGTAGTTCGTCCATCTTATTTTTCAGTGATTGGACATTAGCCAGTACTATTGAGGGTAGTGGCAGATGTCTCTTCCTTGTTAATATTCTCACGCGTTGCCTCACACCACCTTTTTTGCCTCTTTTCCGTGTTTTTCTTCTGGTCCTGCCGTCTTCTCCACTAAAATGCTGGCAATCATTGTAAGCGGTAATGTCATTGAACAGAGGGGAATTTGTGAATTGCCTCGGCACAAAACTGCCTGTATTCAGTCCAAGGAGAAAATCTCGGGTATATTGAATCCGGTTCGGAAATGTTCCAGCAGCAAAGTTGAGTAAGAATGTTAAAACCAGCAATAATATATATCCCCATCTTCCTTGAAGCCATCACGGAAAAATATAATTTTTTTTATTAAAAATAGAAATAAAAAGTAAAAAGAACTGCAAACAAACCAAGAGAAATGTAGCCCACTCCACCAACACACATGGACACAATCACACTCAACTGCAGACACCTGTTGCGAGTCGCCGCGTGTGCAGCGCCAATCCCTATATCCGCCATCTTGATTTTTGGACCTGTGCAGCCCGGGAAAAAATCGGAAACGGGTAGTTTTGCAAACTATAGGGTCTGAAGAAGTCAAAAAACATAATTTGCAAAAATCTATATGAAATGTTCCAAACACTTTATTTTGCTACATATGGCCCTGCACTATATTATGAGAATGGACATAAAGCCAGGAGATTACTTGCGTGGAGAACACGCAAACAAGAAGCTAGTCGTTACATACATAAGATAAAAAACCACCCACAGACTAATGAGGTATGATATAATCTAGAGGATTTACAAGAGTCTTTTGTATCTTACTATTCAAATTTATACTCCCAGCCTCCAGCGGCAGACATAAATATAGTGGAGAGTTTTTTGGACTCACTGGATTTACCGTCTATAGGCACAGAACAGAATAAAAAACTTACACAGCAAATAACAGAAGAAGAAATAGGAAAAGCGATATCAAATTTAAAGGGGAATAAGGTGCCAGGTCCTGATGGGTTTCCATCGGAATGGTAGGGGAGAACCGGGGCGAAAGTAACGCGGGACGAAAGTAACAAAGCGATTTTCTCAGAGCCCTGACTATATTAGCATTTCAAGCTAGGACAGCACGTTCAGTACGCAACCCTTGACGGAGCTACCAAATATCACGTGATTTTGTCATCGTTTCCCGCGGTTAGGTCCGGAAAGCAGTTTTCGAGTACAATAAGTAAATTACTGAAGCGGTACTTTTTTCTACAAGCTGTGTTTTTCGTTTCATGTGTCACACAGTAATGATCAATCTACAGGTTATTTAGTGCTGTAAGACATCCTGAAGTTTGCCTTGTCAGAGTTTTTCAGTATAAAAGTAAATCGGGTTTAAATGTCAGGAGTTCTTGACGGGACGAAAGTAACACTTGTTACTTTTGTCCCGCTACAGTGAAAACAAGTGTTTATTTTTTCCCTCTGCTAATGTGGTGACTTTCTGTGTGTTGCAGCATTCATTAAAACATGTTTATGTCATATTATACCAACAGAATAAAAAAATATTCTAAACAATTCAAGTTCCGACTGTTGGGTTACATTTGAAACATTTGATGAAACTGTTAATTTACATTTTCATTTTAAATGTCATTTTTTTGCTAAAATAAAGGCCAAAATATGTTTGCAGTTACATGTTAACAAGGTCATACTCTGGTATATTTAGGTTAATAAAAAAAAAACAGGAGTAACACAAAAAATCTACCTTGTATATTGTTGTGTTACTTTTGACCCACCTGTATACTTTCGTCCCAACTGACGGGGTCAAAAGTAACATGAGCAGTCTTAAGTTCAAAGTGAAATTATACTGAAGTCGTTCTACATTTTTACAAAATACCACCTGGTATTGATAGACCACACTTGTGAGTGACTGACCACAGCAAAAATATATCTCTGTCCAAACCATCATCTTTTAAAATTATGTTTTTCTGAAAAATGTTACTTTCGCCCCTGCTCTCCCCTACAAGTGTTTCAAGCAAATGATAATACCGATTTTGAAAAGTTGTTTTAATCAGGTTTTGGAGGGCGGAGAAATACCAATATCTTGGAATCAAGCCCTTATCTCTGTAATACTTAAACCAGGGAAGGATGCAACTGAGTGTAGCTCTTATAGACCTGTGTCAGTATTGAACATAGATTATAGCATATTTACCACAATACTGGCCAGACGATTTGAAAACATATTGCCAGATTTGATAGATACAGATCAGACAGGATTTGTTAAAAATAGAACAACGCATGACAACATACGAAGAGCGTTTAAAATCATAAATAATATGAAGCCCACAGAATCTGTGGTCCTCAGCCTTGATGCAGAAAAGACATTTGATTCTGTAAGATGGGAGTTTCTATATATGTCTCTAAAACGATTCGGTTTTAATTGCCAGGTTATCAATTGTATAAAATCCCTATATAATTCACCTACAGCAAGAATTAGAATTAATGGAGACAGATGATGTTTCCCTAAAACGAGGCTGTAGACAAGGTTGTGCGATGAGCGCAACGCTATTTGTAATGATTATTGAACCATTGGCACAAGCCATCAGAGAATCAAAGAATATTACAGGAGTCACTGTATACAATGCAGAATACAAAATTTGTTTGTATGCAGACGACATCTTGATGACTCTCATCAAACCTGATATTAGTTTGACAACATTAATATCTCTACTTCTAAGGTGGCAGAGATTTTTATACTTGTATTGATTTTCATTTCACCCCCCTGTCCCCCTTTGTTCACTTTGAGTTTAATGCAAAATAATAATACATAAATAAATAAATAAACAAGTTTAATGCAAAATAACCCAAAAAGAAAAGCAATGAAATATTTTTATACTTTAAAATAAACTACGCAACCAATCAGTAAAACATCTCTGATTACAAGTAATTTTACTAAATGTTTTCTAACTGTTCAAAGACACACTCATTTTGTTTAAATTTGAATATAAAGTTAAATTTTTTATACTTGTATTGATTTTTCATTTCACCCCCTGTCCCCCTTTGTTCACTTTGAGGAACAAGTTTAATGAATAAACATGTTTGAACTCTAAAAATAAAAAAATAGTTTTGACAATTTATTTGCTATGTTCTTAAGTAGCTTATTTCATAAACAATTGACTTTTTATTTGTGCATCACAAACATAGATAAAAAAAAAACTTTTTAGAACATCGTTCTCATTTTGTATATTGCCACATGCTGACATTAATTTATTAATTGTATATAATTATTTCTCAATGTATTTATTAGAATATATGCAGAAAATACAGGAAATTTGTATTAAAAACAGAAAAAACCATCTTCTTTTCTATTGCAATTGTGTTAAATGTTCAATTACATTGGAATTATTAGCACCATTTAAATTACAGTGGGTTACCATTATGGAGAAGAGTTGAGCATTTTTTGTCTGGGTGTGGACTGATTCAGTTACTTTCAACTGCATTGGCTGAAGGAGCATGTAAATATTAGCATTTAAGATGCTAATATGTGCTACTGCTATCAAATAGCTAGCTATAGTCTCAATTTAATTATGTGTCACTAAAATAAATGAAATAATAATGGATGACTGAATATAAAAAATATGAATACCTGAATCATGTCAGGAAGCCTTTAAAAATTCATTTTGAGAATACTTTAATTTGGGTCGCTTAAAATTACTTAATTCCATAATGTTGAAGTTACATAAACTGCTTTGAATGACCAACAAATGGCCAATTTCTCCATGGGCTTTGGGCTTTATTTGTGACCCGGAGAGGTGCTTTGAGACCACTTCAACATTTTGGACTTGGCCATTTTTATAGCTTGGCTCCAGAGGAAAATTACACCTTGGGCTTTGGGCTTTATTCGTGCCCAGGAGAGGAAATCATGAAACTTATATCGTTCTTTTCAGTTCAACTAGACGGTTCCAACGAGCTCGGTGCTCGCAGAATCCATTGAGTTTTGCTGTCGTCGCATTCGAACGACCTTTCCAGCGAGCGTTGAGCTCGTCCCGTTCCACTGAAGCACTTGACAAACCTCACCCTATCACAGGAACTTCAGATAGACTTTCGTTGTATGACCGCCTTCATCAACGTAACCAAAAACAGGAAAAAGAGAAACTGAGAAGCCTTGATCTTGTCCCAGAGCTCCTTGGTCTCATTAATTCTTCAATGGCAGAGCAACTCAACCGGGAACTTGCCAACTCTCGATACTTTCTCTGTCAGCTGAAAGGTTTATTTTATGTTTGCACTTCTCTTGGTGTTGCATTTGCATGACAGTAAAGTGAATAAATCATTCATGGACAAAATGCTGAGACAGACACAAGGGGCAGCTGAAGTTGGCCTGGATGGCAGACTGAGTCGCTTTCACTACATGTGAGATTGGTAGAAATCTTATCTTAATTTAACCATATAACTATCTTGCATAAACGTTGATCTAATCACTGTGAATTGTTACAGATAGAGGCACTGACTCCTGAGTGTCAGAGTTGTGTCTACCCCGTTTCTGTGTTTCTGGGTTTCCCCCCATCATAGTGTTTTTGGTTTAGTCCTGTTCCTAGTTTTCCCGCTCATCGTTAGTGTTTAGTTCCCTCACCTGTCTCCCTGTAATCATCAGTTCCTTTGCCCCAGCTGTGTCTTGTTCCCATAATCTGTTCTGTGTATATGAGTTCCTCCCATGCCTGTATTCCTTGTCGGTTATTGTTTCTGTTAATGTATACATGTCTTTGGTACTCCTCGATGCTATTAAATCCCTGTGTTCAATTCCAAGTTCCGTGTCGTGCGCTTTCTCCTACCAAGAACGTGACAGAATAACCGACCGTATACCGAACAAAGATGGCTGAGGACAAACTCCTGAACATTTCTCAGGGTGGACGATCGGTGGAGAGGTATGTCAAAGAGTGCCTGAGTCTTTACCATCAGGTGTGCTGGGTTAACTCTATGATGAATGCCTGCTTCCGGATGGGACTGGATGATGATAAATTATTCAGATTCATCTCCCCTGATGAGTGTTACAGGTCAATCCCTGACTTTCTTAACTATATCCTAGAGCAGGGATGGGCAACGTCGGTCCTGGAGGGCCACTGTCCTACAGAGTTTAGCTTCAAGCTAATTGAGGTCTTCAGGATTACTAGAAATTACAGGCAGGTGATTTTTTTTTTTCAGGGTTGGAGCTAAACTCTGTAGACAGTGGCCCTCCAGGACCGACGTTGCCCATCCCTGTCCTAGAGTTACATGGCTCTAACTTCTTTGTCGCATTATCTAATCAATCAATCACATGGCAGTTGCTTCAATGCATTTAGGGGTGTGGTCCTGGTCAAGACAATCTCCTGAACTACAAACTGAATGTCAGAATGGGAAAGAAAGGTGATTTAACCCTTTATGACCTGCCATAGAACAATTCCACCAGAGTATATCTTTGTATTTTTACATGCTGTGCTGTCATTCTTTTGAGCATTTTCATATGCCATACATCAAAATAATCCTTACTCTCCCAATTTGAAGGGAGGCTATGTTTGTAATAAATCAATAGTAACTAGATAAATATTTCTGTCTTTTATCTTCAGTTCAGGCTGTGTCTGAATAAAGTTGTAGTTTGTGTTCTTTACTCTTTCGAAAGACGGTGTTCACATGGGAACATGAACTCACTGTTGAGGTTTGGAAACGTGACGCTGAGTATGAGAACTCAGTTAGTTTAACCACATGTTTTTAGAGAAACACGTGTGGTTATAGAAGAAAGAAAAAAGAGGAACTGACATCTTAACCCACACAGAACTGATCATCTCTGAACTCAGTTTGAACTGAACCTGGTCAAACAAAAATAACTTATTTAATGGATAAATAAAGTATTTGTCTGGTACCTTTTTATTGGATGCTGAATAAGACAAACATTTTAAAATGTACTTATTATTCAGTATTTGCATGTAATCACATTCATTGCAAGAGTAAATCAATTACATATATTGCAGATCCTTTATGTATTCCTTAACATGTTTTTAATGTTTTTAATGATAATAGATTTAATATATATTATCTTTTGTATTTAATATACTAAACGGAGGCTATATAGGCTTTTATTTATATTTTGTTAATATAATTATTTGTTAAGAAGCCGTTGATAAGAAATGGCCGTATGGCCGTATTCTGTTGTTTAATATGATTAATGGGTGGAAAAAAAGACTGAATTGAGGCTGAAATGTACATGTGTACATTGGGTTAATGAGCTGATGAGTTGAATCAGGTGTGTTTGATTAGGGAGACAAAGAAAACGTGCAGTGTTGGTGGTCCTCCAGGACAGGTTTGAGAACCACTGCTATAGGCTATTATTTGATGGCACTACCAAGGGTATCACTGGTTGTTCCCTCTTCATAGGTCACACAATCACTATTCAATTCATACATTAATCTAAGTTCTTGTTAAAGAGACTCAAGAAGGAATAATATGGTTGAAATCTGTAAAGTTTACTAAATGACAAAACAGAGAGAACAAAAATATTTAAGAGAGATAGAGAGGGAGGCTTATATCCAGGGCTTCCAATGCAATGCATTTGTACATGATGATTTGGGATTATTTTCATAGTCGATTAATCAGTTGAATATTTTCTCCATTAATCGATTCGTTGTTTTGTCTATATAATATGTCAGAAAAATGTGGATCAGTGTTTCCCAAAAGCCCAGGAGGACTATATCCTCAAATGTCTCGTTTTGTCCACAACTCAAAGATATTATGTTTACTCTCACAGAGGAGAGAAGACACTAGAACATATTCACATTTAACAAGCTGGAATCAAATAATTTTTTACTTTTGTCTTAAAAAATGACTCAAACCGACTAATCGATTATCAAAATAGTTGTCGATTACAGTTTTTTTCCAATTGCTAATGTAGCAGATTAACGACAGAAGGATGAATCTGGTGGCACATATATTAATTTAAAGTAAACTCAGTTTCTGTAATTAACAGAAGAAAGACAATATAAGCTGCACTGTAGTTTCCACAAGGGTAATGGCTGGCGACCTTAAAGGATTAGTTCACTTTAAAAAAAAACTTTTGCTGAAAATTTACTCACCCCCATGTCATCCAAGATGTCCATGTCTTTCTTTCTTCAGTCGAAAAGAAATTAAGGTTTTTGATGAAAACATTCCAGGATTTTTCTCCATATAATGGACTTCACTGGGATCCAAACAGTTCAAGGTCCAAATGACAGTTTCAGTGCAGCTTCAAAGGGCTTTAAACGACACCAGACGATGAATAAGGGTCTTATCTAGTGAAACGATCGGGCATTTCAAAAATAAAAAACACAATTACACACTATCAAGTCTTCCCTTTTTCTCATTTTCTCAAAAACACATAAAATAACACTTCTTTTCAACATTTATTCTCTCGTAATTCAGACATATGCAAAGCATGCTGGGAACTAACAAGCACCGCCCAGTTTCAGTTAATGCAACACAAATCATTCATGTAGTCCAACACAAACGGATTAAGTAAACTTAAATTTGACATATATTTAAGCAGATTGGACACAATCAAATTAAGTTTGGACAAAATGTATAGCAATTGTGTTGCTTAAGCTCATTTTAATTAAGCAATTTGAACAAGCAGCAAAAATCATTTTTTTCGAACGCGCATCAGAACAGAGCAAGGCGAGCATTTGTGCTCATAAAACTTAAAGTTTTTTATTTATTTTTGAAATGAGCGATGGTTTCGCTAGATAAGACCCTTATTCATCGTCTGGTGTCGTTTAAAGCCCTTTGAAGCTGCCCTGAAACTGTCATTTGGACCTTGAACCGTTTGGATCCCAGTGAAGTCCATTATATGGAGAAAAATCCTGGAATGTTTTCATCAAAAACCTTAATTTCTTTTCGACTGAAGAAAGAAAGACATGGACATCTTGGATGGCATTCCATAAATTATCATCAAAAGTTTTTATCAGCAAAAACTAATCCTTTAACCGACAATTTTGCAAACCTAAAAAAACAATAAAACCAAAAATGTTCCATTTTGAACACAAAATACACTGCAAAATTACAGCTGCCTGCCTCAGTTACATAATATACCGTGGTTCTAAACACGTATGTTTAACATATTATATTCAGATATCCATTTCAAACATCTGGATTAATCTTCAGCTGTAATTGATCACTGCAGTAATCTTGTGTATAGCAGCGCTCTCATTCTACAGCATAAGGTCCAGTGATATTGTGACCATCAGATTGGTTTTATGAACACACTGTGCACAAAAAAGTTTGAAATACTACTTATTAATTTAGACACTCACAGAAATCAAGAATCAGCACCAGATAAACCAACTCTGAACATCACAAAACAAGCTAAAAGAAAAGGTTGCACATGTTGTGGGCTTCTTAATCCAAGGACATCTTCTGTTTGGAGTTGTTGAGGGGGCATTTTTTGAGAGATTTCTGGTTTTGTCAATGTTATCAATTAAATGCATTTTGCATACTGAAAAATTATGTTTGATAGTGTTTGGAACAGCATGTTTCTATTGTTAATTAAATGCATGTTTTCCAGTGACATTGCTTAACATCTTTGTTTTTTCTTGTCATAACAATTGTGTTCACAGGTAAAGTATATGTGCATATCATTTATTAGTGTATATATTTGTATTTTCAGTTTCACACCATTCATACAGAAAAACATTCTCAACATCACTTCGTGATTCCGGGGATTATTGTATTGTCAAGTCACATTTATTTATATAAAATACATTTATTTTTATTATTTACAAAACAGATTGTTTAAAAGTAGCTTTACAGAGATAACAGGAAAATAATGCAACAAAGTTTATTTCCAGAAGAAGATAGCGTCACAGTCCAGCTTAAGTAAGTTAGTTCAGTGTAGTAACTTAAGTAACAGTGTAGTCACTTAAGCTCAGTGGTTTAATTTTTGTTGTAAAAAAGTTATTAAAGGGCCCCTATCATGGATTTTTGAAAATGACTGATTCCTGAACTGGACCGCATCATGTCGAGAAGACGGCGCTGTGCATAATGTGAAGGTAAAGCCAGTTATTTTTCACTCCCCATGGATGAGCATGTGAAGAATCAGTGGTTTAAAATTCATCTTTACCAAGATATCACAGAAGTATAATCCTAAACTATTGCTGTGTTCCCTTTATTTTACTGCAGGATTCACAAACCGCTTGCTCTTCAAGCAATGACGACGTCTATGCGACACACCGAAGCAGTTTGTTTATATCTATGGATCCAACATGGCAGCAGACGTGAAGTTACCTTTCGATGCAGCCTTAGATATTGTTCTAAATAGTTTAGAACGAACGTTTATTTTAAAAGAAATCGCAACTTTTGGCGTTAAACCATTTCATAACCAAGAAGGATGTTTTTGCCCTGCTACCAACAGGCTTTGGCAAAAGCCTCATATATCAACTAACCCCGTTAGTGGCTAAGGCAATGGGGCTTAGCGAGACCCCAGTCGTTATGGTTGTCTCGCCATTATGGAGGACCAGGTACAGGAGGCGGCCAACATTGGAATCTCTGTCGGTCCCGAGAAAGAAAAGGTGATAAAGAATTACATTTGAATCAAAGATGATAACGTCATCTAGTATAATTGAAACGATTGGCTATGAACTACGTACAGGCGCATTTGATAGACATTCGTAGCACCCAATAAACGGCTCTGGGCAATCGTAAACCACGCCTCAAATACGAGAAAATTGAGACGAGGTCTGACGTTAGCCAGGCTAATTTACTAAGATAATATATATATATATATATATATATATATATTAAAGCCAATCTAGAGAAAACAGTGATGTCATCATACAGCTCAGTAAAGTTCGTAATGGTGTCAATGCAGGCAGATCAATAATATTGTTGAATATTAAATTAAATATTAAATTAATTGGAGTTTAACTTGCTGGAGAATTGAATGTAAACTCAATGATGAACTCTACATCATCCATGACTGAAAATAGGAGCCTGCATTTATGCTGCCTTCACATGCTATCAGAATTATGAACGCCCTCTCAAGTTGTATTTACTTGTATTTCACTCAGACGTTCATAACTCTGGATAATGTTGATAACCGTGCCATTTAGCGTCATATCCAGTGGACATATCTGTCCATCATCATCATCAGCAGCAGTTCTGTGATCCTGCAGTAACAGGAATCATAATGATCAATCACAGGCGTAATTTCCTATGGGGACAGGGGGGACATGTTAGCCTGGTCCCACCAGACTCTCGTACATTTCATTTGTGCATAGAGTCTGGCACCGCTCCACTAGCCGCGTTTCCACTGCCGGGCCAGGGCTGAGCCGTGCTAGTGCGTGCCAGGGCCAGTCGCGTTTCCACTGTCACTTCCGGGGCTTGATCGGGGCTTACTCTGGGCCAACGGCCAGGATTTCTGGCCCGTCGAATACCTTGGGCCAAAGCAGGCCAGCTCGGGCTAGAGGCGTGGGCAAGGTAAAAGGCGGAGTTTATCGGTGTTATGGAACGTTATGACCTGAAGCAAGATGCACATTTCACTTTTTTATATCGCTCAAAATAATCGCTGCTCGAAATGGAGAATCGCATGTACTGGTCTTTCGAAGATACCAAAGCTCTTCTGAGCATTTGGGCAGAAGAAAGGGTACAACGTCAATTTGACGGCGTGTGAAGAAACGAGGACGTTATTAAATACATTGATGCTGAACTTTCTAAGCTAAGCATTCAGCGAGCAACGCTTCAAGTTCAGGAAAAAATAAAAAAGTTGCGGATGCAGTATTGTACAAGGCGATTCAAACACACAATGGACAAAGCGGAGCTCAGAGAATTAACTTTTCATGGTTCGACTTCATGGACGGTGTGCTGGGTCACCGTCCCTCTGTTAGTGGCGACTCGCGAGACAATCGGGACACTATTGCAGCCACGGCCGGTTAGTTAATATACATGCTATCTTCCTAACTTAAAAAATAAATAAATTCATAATACCCACTGAAATGGGTTGGGTTGTATGACGTTTGATCCAGAAAGGCGTGTTAGGGGCAGGGTTTAGGGCAGCGCTGCGGGGCTACTGGCCCGGCAGTGGAAACGCAAGCCCAGTGCTTAAGGCCCGAGGCCACTGGCTCGGCTCGGCTCGCTGTTAGCCCTGGCCCGGGCCTAGCCCGGCAGTGGAAACGCGGCTATTGACAAGCGTTAACTTCCTTGTAGGCAGGTTCTCTATTGAAGTCTAAAACTATTGGATCTGCCCAGAGTCATTCTGGATCTGCCATAACCAATGGCTCACTCATTCACCAGAGTCACTCTGGATCTGCCATAACCAATCGCTAACGAGAGGGGAGATGACAACTACTATCGGCTTTGCATCCCTAGCGTTCTCCTTAGCCAACTCATTCACCACTAACGGAGCGAGCTGGAAAATCAAACTTTTCCCCGAACCCCGTGGGGAGGAGGGCCACAACATCATGGCCACCAACAAAACTAAGCAAAGATTGTTCTTGCTCCGGCTTTACCTTCTTGATATTCGTTTAGAAACAGAGACCTTTTTGCTACGTTTGCACCTCCCGTCCAGACTAAAACGGCAAAAACGAAGACCTAAAAGTTTAGAAACGCTGCAGACCCGTTTTGCGTTTTGAATCTCCGGAGGGCGTTTTAGTGAAGACGATACAAAACGGAGGACTTTAGAAACGATGACGCAGATGCTCGCACTCGGCTCTCTGATTGGGTGTCATCAGTCATGGCGTATCCTTCTCTGATTCCGATGCTATAATTGCCTACATGCGCCGGAGGCAAGCTATTACTCGAGCGATCTGTGATATTTCCCGTGTGCAGCGGCAGAATCGACCGTACATGGAACGTCGGTTTTGTGTTAAGCCGCCGGGAAGAACCAGCGCATGGTGGGATAATTAGGGGCCAAGCACCGCAGGTGCGGAGGGACCCATTGTATCTGTTCCGGTTCTTATTATTATTCCTACTTTTTTTTCTTCTTCTTCTTCTTCCAACTTGGTGTCTATGGCAGCCCATAGAACCGCTTGCGGGAAAGTTATGAAATTTGGCACGCAGATAGAGGACAGTCTGAACTGTCACCATAGCAAATTTGGAGTCTCTAAATCAATCCCACTAGCGCCACCAACTGTCCAACGTTTCACTCATGTTTATGCTAATAACTTTAGAACCATAAGGGCTAGAAACAAAATTCCTTTTTCCACTGATTCCTGAGCTCAAGCCGATTCGATTGCACCCTATGACGTTTTCCGCCATTTTGAATTCTCAGAAAAACCTACTTTTACAAACTCCTCCTAGACGGTTTGTCCGATTTGCACCAAAATTGAACCAGATCATCTTCAGGCAGTGCTGACAAAAAGTTATGGAATTCAAGTTGATTCGTCAAACCGTTCTCGAAAACCGCGCAAACTAATTTGACGTAGCCCTTGCAAAAACAGACATGAGGCTGCATCTCCGCAACGCTTTATCGTATTCAGACCAAACTTGGTACATGTCATCACAAGCATGACCTGAGGCTACATGCTGCGTTTCGGCGCAGCAACACCTACTGGTCCAGAGATACAAAAAGTTGCTATTTTTGCTTATAACTACTGAACAAAGTGTCCAAAAATCATAAAAGTGGTCTCGTTAGATTCAGGGCGTCATGCCGGATCAGTCATTTTGGCTGTCGGCCATTTTGAATTATGTGGTAAAATGCTGTATTTTCTGAACGCATGAACGAATTGTTACGAAACTCGGTATGGGTCATCAGTACGATGCCCTGAAGGAGCCTGAGAAGTTTCGAAACAGCACCACCTAGTGGTAATTTATTTTTCAAAAGCTTATAAATCTGGGTGTGGTTGACTTATTTTAACGGGAGTCATCTCGTTGGGTTCCTGAATCCTTGCCGAGTCCACAGATATATATTGATAGTAAGGGGTAGTAAAATTCAATCAAAGTCACGTGTCAGTTATTTTTTACGTGTTTTTTTCATATAAATGTTTATAACTCCGAAGCGAATAGAGATATTTTCACCAATTTTGTCACACACATGTATGGGCTCAATTTGAGGACACATGAAAAAAATTGTGGGATTTTGCCTCTTGGTGGCGCTATAATAGAACAAAACATGAAATTCCCATTGACTACAATACAGATTTGTGATGTAAAACGCTATACTTAACAAATGCATTGCTGTTACATTATGAAACTCAGAATTTGCCACCAGCACCATCCCCTGAAGGTACTCAAAAGTTTGAGACAGCGCCACCTGTTGGTCAAAAGTTCAAATTAAATTTCCCAAAATGCTAATAACTTTTGAATAAATATGCCTATTGTAATGAAACATGTCGTCATGCCGAGAACATAGATACCAAGTTTGACGTATCTGGACGAACTTCCTGTCTGCCATCTTGATTTTCGTTGAATACCTACTTTTTCAAACTCTTCCTAGGCCGTTTGTCTGATTTTCACCAAATTCTCCAGACCGTGCTGAATAAAAGTTATGGATTTCGTGTTGATAGAAAAAAAAAAGTTTTCTTATACTGCAGCAGCATATTTGAGGCATGTGGCCAAAAGGACAATTCAGGCTTTATATCTGCAATGCCTCGACATATTGACACCAAACTTTGTATGTGTCATTGTCACCTCACTCTGACCACACCACATCAAATTCGTAACAGCGCCACCTATTGGTCGAAAGTGATAATCCATTAAATCATACTTTTAGTTACTGTATATATGATTTTTTTAGCCATTTTGCCAAAATTCTCTTAAAATGTCTTTAACTGCTCCTTGCTGCAGTTGGTCTGAAACTCCCAGCCATGTTGGCATGTCTTGTCTTCTTTTGCGCTTGGCCCCATAATGGCTGCTTGCAGCTATATTTGTATCAATGAAGTTGTGGTTCCTGAGGAATGTTGTTTACACCGGCACGCGCATGCCCAGTGTAGGTGAATGGTCACATGATCCGCGTTTTCAGTCGTTTTAATGTGGACTAGGGATGTCACGGTACCAAAATTCCAGTAGTCGGTACCGATACCATTAAAATGTTACGGTTCTCGGTACCAATTTCGGTACCACAGCAAAATCAGTTTGAACTATTTTTCCAATTTATTTAACTATTTGAAAAAAAAAAATTCTATTCAATTCAATGACTTTATTATTTATGACGGTAAATTTATGAAAGCATTGAAGGCTACATAGCCTACTGTTTAAATGAAAATATTGATGATATTGAGAAATATTGCTTATAAAAAAATCAAGTGAAAAAGCAACCTTCTATGCACACATTATTATTATTATTAGTAGTAGTATTTTTAATGAATGGAGATGTAGCTAAATCTATTGTACAGTAGCCTAATATAATAATTTCTGTCAATTTCTTTAAGTTAAACCGAACTTTTATTTTGACGGATTGCCGTGAAGACCTTTGTGTGTGTGTATGATATGACGATAGTTTTTCTCAAATGAAACTGTAAAATGCTCATGAAGTGACTCTCAGAGTGGCTCTGTAGATGAATTGAATCATAAATCATGTCATCATATCGTGAGGAAGCAGAGACTGAAAACAGCGCGAGCGTCACTCGTGCTTCAGTATGTGTGTGTGAGGTAACTTTGAATGAAACTGCGCGTCTGCGTCATTCATTCACACAGAGAAAAGCAGAATATGTAATGTAGAGCGAGGCGAATACAACCCCGACGCGAAGCGGAGAAATCAGCCGTAAATCCGAAATATTTCCAGTTTCCACACATGACTCTTTCCTCCTTTCCGCATCCAGAACCAGAGGGGTTACCAGGATGTCATGGTTGGGGGGGCATTTGGCTTGTTTGGGGGGGCAACATAAACAATTGAAAAAAATCGGCGCAAAATTAAGCTATACACACAATCTGTTTTAGTGCAGATCTTTTTTTAAGACAGGAACCCATAGATAGGCACAGGACCCCTATTAGACTATAGGGCTATCTCATAAAAGTTAGTTAAACCAGGTCAACTTTAATAATAATTAGGGCTGTCAAATGATTAAGCGCGATTAATCGCATCCAAAATAAAAGTTTGTGTTTACATAATATATGTGTGTGTAGTGTGTATAATTATTTTGTATATATAAATACACACACATGCATGTATATATTTAAGAAAAATGTGTTATTAATATATAAAATATTTATATTTATATATAATATTAATTATGTATAAATATATATAAAGTATATACATGCAAATATTTCTTAAATATATACATGTATGTGTGTGTATTTATATATACAAAATAATTATACACACTACACACACATATATTATGTAAACACAAACTTTTATTTTGGATGCGATTAATCGCGATTAATCATTTGACAGCCCTAATAATAATATGATGATGATGATATTATTATTATTATTATTATTGACATTCATATCAGATCACAGTGATTTCCTGATGAGTGACAGGTGTTTGCTTTTGAGAAGACGTGCTACACAAGTAGGCTACAGAGAAGGACGAGAGAGTTTTTTAAACGAATCTGAAGTCACGTTTGTAGACAAGAGTTAAATTAATTTGTTTCTTCTTCTAAGCTGTCCCAGACGTAGGTGCTACCTTTAGTGCTAAAATGCTTTGTGAATTACTCTTAGTAAAACACATTAGGAGTCTAAAGTTATGAGTGACATCAGTGGTTAAATTGGCTTTTATAGGGAGGGGGAGTCCTTATTTACGGTGAATGGTCATCATTCAAAATCATGCCATAAAATGACTTAATGTGTTTTTACACCAAAGGGGCTCTTTTTCCAGTATTAATGTGTAAGGCAGAGTTGAGTAGTTATTCAAACAAAGAGAAATACTTTACAATTAACTTACTTTATTATTATTTTTTACCTTTAATGTTAACAGGTAGGCAACGGATTTCACCCTCGGAAAATGTATGAAATATGTTTGAAAATATTGTTTGGCAAATATTTACAACATCTTTTTAAACAAGAACATTATGTGGATTTAAGAGAATCAGGGCCAATTGCTTTTGATTTAATCACACCGACACGCAGGGGCGTACGCAGGTTTTAATAAATAAAATGTTCCAAAATATTATCGTACTAGGGGGGTTTGGGGGCATGCCCCCCCGAGAAAATTTAGATTTTCTTGATCTCGACATGTGCATTTTAAGGTATTTTGAAGGCCAAAAAAATTGACAACAGTAGCTTTTAAGTCAGTGGGCAGCATATTATTTTATCAGATAACAGATTCTTAAACAAGAATCAGTGTAAATGTCACAATTAATGATCCACACTATAAAATAGAAATGCAGAATGTTTATGCTTATTGTTGACAATACACAATCACATATTCGAAACGGGAATGGCCTTGAATAAGAAATGATTTGATTATTTTGCATAATGTTACATTTCAAACAAACGCCAATGCAATCATTCTGTGTCCAGAGGCATATGAGCAATTAGCATCATCAGTTTCAGCTACTTTTTCTTTCCTAAATTAATCAATATTTTGGACTAATCTGTTCATTTAACCAATGGTTCAATTGCTCACTCATAAAGACAGTCACTTGTCGCCGCCTTCTGGCTTAATGATGCAAGTTGCGCAAACACAGACAAGCGGAGTGATACAAACAGGGAAAAGTCGAACACATTCGAGGTAACGTTACAAATATATTTATAGAATAATAATGGCAATATATTTAATAGGGTGTTTGTGTTAAATTAAGCTTATAGTAGCCAATCCACTGTCTTTGATCAAACTGATTATTTCTGTCGGTCATTTAAAACTTCTATCGAAAAACAGCTGTTTAGATTAGATTTTATCTCGCACTGTATGATCATTATAACTGAAGTGAAGCGTCTCGTTGGGATTCGCGCTCGTGTGAACATAAATCCCGCTTGCTTTGATTGGACTCAAACATGTTGACATTGAGAGCGGGTGTTTGAGGCTGAAGCAGCTCAGATGAGAAGGTCAGTTATCGTCGCGATGGGCGAATCATTGCAGCTGCAGCACCAAATTAGAGTTAATGTTAGCCAATTATTTCACAACTTTCATTAGGCCTATATACACTCAACAAAATGTATAGCCTATATTTGGTGCTGAAGGAGACGGAGCTGAGCTCCGGCAGGGTGTGTTGTGGTCCCGAGGAGGCGGGTTCTGTTCTGTCATGATGCACTTTTTTTGCGCGTGTACGCCCGAAGCGCGCGCTCACTGTAAAACAGCGCCAAACTGGATTTTTGTTGGGTCAGACCCAATCTGCTAGCGATGGAAACATATGCACAAAACAAGCCAGTTTAAATTTTAATTTATCATCGATCAGATAATTTCTCAGGGGAGGCAGGGTTTATCCTAGGGGAGGCACTGCCTCCCCCAGCCTCCCCCTAGACACGCCCCTGTCCAGAACCCGGTTTGATTGGGTACTCGGTACCACCGGTTCTTGGTACCGTGACGTTTAATTTTTTTTAGTACCGACTTGGTACCGAAGTACCGAATATTTTGACAACACTAATGTGGACAAGATAAATTCTAATACGCAGCTAAAACGCTGGTGTGGACGGAGATCGTATTCATTTTAATTCTCCATTTCTAAACTAAAACGCAGTAGGGTGGATAAGGACTCAGTTCTTCACTCTCCTCCTCCACTTCACTCAGTTCACTCTCCTCCTTTACTTCTCTCAGTTCTTCACTCTCCTCCTTCACTTCCATCAGGTCTTCACTCTCCTCCTTCACTTCCATCAGGTCTGAAAAGAAAAGAAAAAGGTTTCATTTCATTTTCAGCACATCAAAATAATTAAATGAGAGAAATATGAAAGTGATCCCTGATATAATATCAGAAAGCACTAGTAGACAACTGCTATAAAATATGATAAATTCTGGTGTTTTCATAAATTAATTGCATGGATGAGGTAAATTGATCTTTCAATTATTATTTTCAAGGCATTATAGGAACAAAACGTTTCTGAAGTGAGAACAATTAAATATATTTATGAAAACATTTATACAATACTGGCTAGGGGTGTGCGATATTGACAAAAATATTTGTTAGGATTTTTTCGATAACAATATTTAGCTGAGTCTGTTTTGTTTGGTACAGGCCTGTCATGGATAAATAAATATGGAAATAAAACCACCAGTAGGTGGCGAAAAGTCCATGTCTTTTAATGAGTAATTTATTGAATCATTCATTCAAACGATTTTTTTTTCATACAGTATATGACTGATTCATTTAGAAAATATAGCTGCAAGCAGCAATTACCGGGGCCAAGCGAAAAGAAGACAATAATACATGCAAACATAGCTGGGAGTGTCAGACCAACTGCAGCAAGGAGCAATTAAAAACAAAACATTTTAAGATGATTTTAGACGAAATGGCTGAAAAATCATATAAACAGTAATTAAAAATATGATTTAATGGATTATCACTTTCGACCAATAGGTGGCGGAATTACGAAATTGATGTGGTGTGGTCAAAGTGAGGTGACAATGAGACACAAATGTTTGATGTCAATATGTCAAGGCATTGCAGAGATAAAGCCTGAATAGTTATTTTGGCATCATACCTCAAACTTGCTGCTGCGAGATACAAAAACGGTTTTGCCTATCGACACGAAATCCATATATTTTAGTCGGCACGGTCTGGAGATGATATTATTCGATTTTGGTGAAAATTGGACAAATGGTTTGGGAGGAGTTTGAAAAAGAAGGTATTGAATGAAAATCAAGATGGTGGACAGGAAGTTTGGCCAAATTGGTATCTATGTTCTTGGCGTGACCCAAGAGATCTATTAATACCAGTTTCATTGCAATTGCTTAATTTATTTAAAATTTTTAGCATTTTTATAAATTTCATTATAACTTTTGACCAAAAGGTGGCGCTGCCCCCAAACATTTTAGGTACTTTCAGGGCATGGTGCCGAAGACACATAAAAAGTTTCGTAACAATATGCTAAAGCGTTCATAAAATACAGCATTTTTGTGCAAAATTCGAATGGCCGGTAAAATCTAAATGGCCGATGGCCAAAATGGCTGATATGGGAAAATTGGATATCATCCGACTCAGCATGACGCCCCAAATCGCACAATTCATAACCACTTTTATGAATTTACTATTAATACTATTCATATTTTGACATTTGAGCATTAGCATATAGCCAACAACCCATAGGCGTCATTTACGGGGGGGACGGGTGGGACATGTCCCCACCACTTTTTGCCAGGGTCGATTTTGTCCCCACCATTTTTGAAACATCTCGGATGTACCAATACAAGTAAAACATCTCCAGTTAACTAGCAGAGCATTCGTTTCATTCGTTTGTTAAATAAGAGGCGATCTAGCGCTGAAATGTGTTGTTTTTTTTAATCAAGTGATCATGTGCTCGTTGCCTCTGTGATCAGTGGCGCGGATACAGTGTTCTGTTGTGGCTCGCGCACGCGCCGCAATTTCTCGGACGCGCGCTTCAATCCATTGCGGATATTCTCTATTTGTTCCGGTGAAATCGCAAAACAAAATGCAAACAAATGTGTTCCTGCTTGATATCCAACCACTGATAAACATTATCGGTTTTGATGAGGGGGAAAAAAAAAATATACGAGTGGCGTGCGGATTAGAACCGAGAACCTCCGACACGCTTGGCAAATATTCTGCCACTCGACCATTGCAGTACACACGTATGTCAGGCTGATCTATGACACTAACAACATATATTAGATCTCATTGTACGACCAATTAAACCCAAAGTACTATTTAACCCCCCCACCTATCACATTTTTGGTCGGACATCATCACATCTTTGTATACATTTTTATTTATTTACATCAGTAAGCTACAGGACTCAGGACATCGTCTTTCAAAACATGACCTGCGCGAAAGAGAAAAAAAAAATGAATGTGTCATTGTACCCAGCACTTTTGAAAATGCACTTTCGAATGGGTCTCTGTCCCCAGCACATTTCAAACCAAACTGACGCCCATGCAACAACCTATGTTTCCAAACTTCTGACGGTGGTTTCGTCTCGATTGGTCTAACGGCTTTGAAGATATTGGCAAATGTTTTTTCAGCGCTAAATCACAACGCTACTCAAACCGGAAGGATAAGTCAACCACACCCAGAGTTATTAGAATTTTTACCACTAGGTGGCGCTGGTTAAAATTTGGGCAGAACCCAGTGTCTGTTCATAAATGTGTAGGCCTACATAAAGTTCTACTATGATTGAAAAAAATATTGAAAAACTAGAAAAAAAAACTAGAAAAAAGGAGATTTTGAGATTAATAACATTTGAAAAACCTGTATAAACTGAACACCAAAGAACAATATAAACTATTGAGCGGTGGTGACGCGTTCATGAAAAATGTCACAGAGAACAGGCAAAAGTAATGACTATTGATTATATATATATCTTCAAAATATAGCAAGGAGACATTTCAATTGTTTATAAATAAACAAGTGTTTTCTGTGTCAGTGTCGGCTGCAAAGATGAAGTTGATGCTGACTCGCGATCTTCGCAGTAGTGAACGCACCAGAGAGAAATGCACATTTCATACGGATTACATGACCAGAGAGCAGCCTAGTCTGTTTTCTTTCGTTTTGAATAGTTTTGTTTAAAAGTACACATTTCAAGCTTTCTATATATTTCTCAGGTCTTTGAGGCAAGCCTATATGCTGAGTTTCGGTTAATTTATGTTATAGTAAATCTACCTCAAAGTGATAAAATAAAACAATTCTTTATCAAATTTATAGGCAAGACAAGCAGTTTTTTTAGGCATGTTTTGTAGGGAATTACAAACCTGCGCACATATATTCAAACGCACATAACTATAGAATCAATTCTTAATGCGCATGTGAACGCCATCAGCGTTTATCACAGGTTCAGTTTAAAGTCTGTTTAGAGAGTAAATTTGAGAGTAACATTTGTAACTATAATAACAAATGATCATTTCGACGGAAGTGAATCAATCAAAACTAACTTTAGCTGGAAATAACATTATTCAAAAATCGCTAAAAAGCCAAAACAATCTCTGTTACCTTAAATATGTTTATCTCTGTAAAGCTGATTTGAAACAATCGACATTGTTAAAAGAGCTATATAAATAAAGATGACTTGACTTGACTTGACATAGACCTTAAAACAATCAGTGGATGGCGGGTGGGTGCTGCTTTGAAAATTGGTCAAAAAACATCATGAATAATGCTGTGAGTCACACCTTTGTGAACTCTCGTGTGAGTTGGTTTGAGTCTGAAACTAGAAACTAGCTTTTCTCCAGTGTGGATCCTCTCATGTGTTTTCAGATGTGATGACTGACTGAATCTCAAGTGTGAACACTTGTAAGGTTTTTCTCCAGTGTGAATTCTCTGGTGCAGTTTTAAACTCTTTGCTGTAGTAAAAGTCTTCTCACACTCAAAGCACATGTACTCTCTTACACCAGTGTGAGTTTTCTGATGTACTAGTAAATTACACCGCTGTGAAAAACTCTTTCTACACACAGAACATGAATGTGGCTTCTCCTTCGTATGAACTCTTAGGTGTTTCTTCAGGTTTGATGCCCCAATAAATGTTTTTCCACACTGATCACATGTGAACGGCTTCACTCCGGTGTGGAACTTCATGTGAACATGAAGATTATGTTTGCATGTGAAACTCTTCCCACACTGATCACATGTGTGTGGTTTCTCTCCAGTGTGGATCCTCTTGTGTTTGTTCAAATGTTTTTTTTGTATGAAACTCTTCCCAAACTGATCACATGTGAACGGCTTCTCTCCAGTATGAACTCTCATGTGACTCTTAAGATTATGTTTGATTGTGAAACTCTTTCCACACTGAGTGCAGGTGAACGGCTTCTCTCCAGTGTGGATCCTCATGTGAACATTAAGGTGTCCTGATTGTGTGAACTTCTTTCCACATTGATCACATGTGAACGGCTTCTCTCCAGTATGAACTCTCATGTGAATCTCAAGATTATGTTTGGCTGCGAAACTCTTTCCACACTGAGTGCAGGTGAAAGATTTCTTGGCTCTTCTTTTCTTTAAAAATGTCTTTTTAGTCTGAGCGACTCAAAGGTTTTTCTCCAGGTTCGACATGATGTTCCTCCTCCACTTCACTCAGTTCTTCTCTCTCCTCCTTCACTTCACTCAGTTTTCTCTCTCCTCCTTCACTTCTCTCAGTTCTTCACTCTCCTCCTTCACTTCAATCAGGTCTGAAATGAAAGAAAAAGGTTTAATTTCATTTTCAGTACATCAAAATAATTCAAAGAGAGATATATGAAAGTGAGCCCTGATGTAATAGCAAAAAGTACTAGTAAAACTGCTATAAAATATTTACATAATCCTGGTGTTTTTTATAAATTAATTGCATGAATGAGGTACATTGATCTTTCAATTATTATTATAGACCATTTCAACGGCTATTTGTAGATGTAAAGAAATGACGTGTTTGGCCCTCATACGTTTCCGGTTAGTTATCGCGCACATTCGAAACAATGGCGGGAGGTGCTTTATTTACGGCAATTGTGCGATATTTTCTTATTCATGCGAATAAAACATGTCAAAATTAAAATTAGGAGCATGTTTGGTGGTTGGATGTTCTCTCAGGCCCCAAACTAACTTGCTCTCAGAGCAAGTTAGCGTTTAGATTTCCGAAAAAACGTGCCTGGATTGCAACAGTGAAGTGAGAAGGATGGATACTAAGCAACTAGCAATATACACTCACCTAAAGGATTATTAGGAACACCATACTAATACTGTGTTTGACCCCCTTTCACCTTCAGAACTGCCTTAATTCTACGTGGCATTGATTCAACAAGGTGCTGAAAGCATTCTTTAGAAATGTTGGCCCATATTGATAGGATAGCATCTTGCAGTTGATGGAGATTTGTGGGATGCACATCCAGGGCACGAGGCTCCCGTTCCACCACATCCCAAAGATGCTCTATCGGGTTGAGATCTGGTGACTGTGGGGGCCATTTTAGTACAGTGAACTCATTGTCATGTTCAAGAAACCAATTTGAAATGATTCGAGCTTTGTGACATGGTGCATTATCCTGCTGGAAGTAGCCATCAGAGGATGGGTACATGGTGGCCATAAAGGGATGGACATGATCAGAAACAATGCTCAGGTAGGCCGTGGCATTTAAACGATGCAAAAATATTGCAAAAACACATTAAAAATTACAACTCTAATAAAATCTATTTTCATGTGATATATTAAAATGAAGTATTTATTTCTAGTGTAGGGGAGAGCCGGGACGATTGAAACCCGGGACGGATGAAACATTGAGATTTCCTTGAAAACCACTCACGTTATGTACGTCAAATTTCGTCAGCACGTACAGCACGCAATGCCTATCAGACCCGCGAAAACATTTCTTCTTTACGTCATGCCGTTTTAAAGTTAGAGCCGGAAAGCTGTTTTTGAGTGTGGTTAGTGAATTCTTTTGTGCGGTACTTTTTTTTGACTGACAAGTTGTATTTATTTCATGTGCCATTGTAGGCGGTCTAGAGATGATACGATTCGATTTTGCTGAAAATCGGACAAACGGTCTAGGAGTTTGAAAAAGTAGGTATTGAATGGAAATCAAGATGGCGGACAGGAAGTTCTGCCAAATACGACAAACTTGGTATCTATTTTCTCTGAGTGACCCAAGGAATCTACTAAGACCAGTGTCATTACAATAGGCATATTTATTCAAAAGTTATAGCATTTTTTGAAATTTAATTTAAACTTTTGACCAAAAGGTGGCGCTGTCTCAAAAACTTTTGAGTACCTTCAGGGGATGGTGATGATGGCACATTCTGAGTTTCGTAATCAATGCATTCATTAAGTATAGCATTTTACATCACAATACTGTATTAAAAGTCAATGGGAATTTCATGATTTGTTCTATTATAGCGCCACCAAGAGGCTCAGTCCCATAATTTTGTATGTGTCCTCAGAGTGAGCCCATACATCTGTGTGTCAATTTTGGTGAAAATATCTCAATTAGCTTTGGAGTTATAGACATTTATTTGAAAAAAACCCATCAAAAATGACTGACACGTGACTTTGATTGAATTTTACTTAATATCAACATTTGGGCATTAGCGTATAGCCAACGACCTATGATTCCAAACTTCTGACGGTGGTTTCGTCTCGATCGGACTAGCGGTTTCGGGCGCGAGCGCTTCTGTCTGCGCAAGCGCCGGCAAGCGCCGGAAAGCCCCGGAAGTGATCTCTCGCGTTGTCTGTTGATATACCGAAATCGTCTATCATTGCGATTTCCTATATATCTAAATATGTTTAGATTTTCACAGTGAAAGGTAAAACTTCAGAAAATCTCTGTATAAACAATGAGTGACGTACACGCGTGAGAGATCACTTCAGGGGCTTTCCGGCGCTTGCGCAGACCTAAGCGCCCGCGCCCTCAGAGTACTTGGACGTGACTGTGATTACAAGAGGTAAAAACGATAGAAATACTGTTCGTTTTCTCACACAAACCGCTCGTTTCGTGTCTTAGGCCATCAATGTGTACTTACATTTACGAGTCATTAAATCATGTTTAATTTGGACTTCTCTGTGCATGCTCTTTGAGGTGGACCCCATAGACCTGCATTATATGACTAACAGACAAGCACGGTTTGACCTAAAAATATCAACATTGAAAATACCGTGGAAACAAAGACACCTACATCTTGGATGCCCTTGAGGTAAGCTAAAACATATCAAAAAATAATTTCAAAGTGAACTATCCCTTTAAAACGGTGACACTCAGGAAGTGACATCATCTGGGCTCTTTCTACTGCATGATGGGAAGACAAGAGAATAATCTCAATCCATTCTCTCAGTTTTTACACAAACTGTAGCATTGACTGTATTCATCAACCCTGTTACTAAAGTTACTGTAAGAAGAATCTCTAATTATGAATAACTTGATATTTGACAAATACAACTTTATCAGTAACATGGCGTTTACTGATTATTCCTAAAGACATTTTGTAAACTATATTGAAAACAGGGGCAGAGGGGGACCAATAAAAAAAAATCAACCGGGAAATTTCGTTAGACCAGCGGCCCCGGGTGGGGGTTTGGTTAAAAAAAAAGAAAAAGAAAAAAAAAAAAAGAAAAAAAAAGTCATAGACCCCTTGCAAAATTATAAAAAATAAAAGAAAAAAATCCTTTTTCTCATGATCGATATTGTCCCCCACCACTTTTTGAAACATTGAGGCACGGATGTACGTAATACAAATAAATAAAACATCTCCATCTCAACTAGCAGAGCATTCATTTAGTTCGCTATTAAATAAAAGACCATTAGACCATTTAAGAACTCAGACAAATCTCACGGATCGATGCATTTACTTACGGGTTGAGCAAATAGACTGTCAGTTTGACCAGCGGGCAGCGACTAGCGGCCGCACACCAGGCCGCCGGATGGTGTTGATAAGAACTTGCAATGTATATATTATCAGACCGGCCCTCGCGGCCTCGAAACACTACCGGCCCACCGGGAAAAGCCCCGACTCTCCCGATTGCCACTCCGCCCCTGATTGAAAATGACTAAAATTCTGGTAACGTAGCAAATTGGGAACCAGATATAAAATAAATGTAAAATAAAACAGTTCAAATAGTATTTAGTTTGTCAACATCAGATCAATCAATATAAAAATGTCTCAAATCTCCCTTTACTGAGCATTTGTTGAAGAAAAACCCCAGAACATTCTGTACCATTTCATAGTTGAACTGTTTATCTAAATGTGATGAAGTGCTTGAATGTTTCTAACATGAATGTTCTTCAGCATCATGAATGAATGAAGAATAAACACCAACCTCTTTGTTCTTCAGGATCTTCAGTGTGTTTCATTCTGCAGGGTTCTGGATCACTCATGTTCTCACTGTCCTCTTTAATAAACTCAGTCTTGGCAGATTTCAGCTCTTCCTGATGCTCTGATGCTCGTCTTCACTTGTAGCTGATGGGAATATACAGATATGGGAATTACAGTGGGAGGAGCTTCACTGATTATGTAATTGCAGTGGGAGGGGCTTCACTGATGATGCAATTGCAGTGGGAGGAGCTTCACTGATGATGAATTCGGAGGAGCTGATCTGCCAAAATAAAAAATACTAAGTTTGTTTTTATAATAAATGACACTAAGCATTTATGTCATTCATCGTACAGTAACTGATGCCAATTCATTAATTGTTTTATTGTTAATCCTAACATTAATCTGCTTCTTCATTAAAATACAGGTATCTAGAAATAAAGAAAATAATATAAATAATGGCAAGAAACCACTTAAAATCATAAACAGAAATAAACGTATATATAGTAGCCAACAAATCCCCTCAGTCTGCTGACACCAATGAAATGAGCTTTAAAGGTGCTCTAAGTAACTTTTTTACCTTAACTGAACAGCTTCGGAGTCAGTGGAATGGTTATATTACTTATTTCGGGTTGAATGGTGGTGGTTTCGCACCCCCCTGGTGCCCGAGAGCGAAAAAAAACGCACTTGCAACTTTGGTCCGGCGGGCCACCGGCCTCGCCGTCAGGAAGTATCGCGTGATAGCAGGTCTCGCGATGTAACGAATTGCTTGACGGCACTGCACACGTACACGCCCCCATTCAAGCGCCGGCTAGCTATAAGCAAAGGGCAAGATAGATTGAGTTATGGCTGAGCCTGTGAAAAGTAAGCAGAAAGCTAAGAAATCTTTGTCGGAGGACCAACGAAAGAGGAAACGGGAGACTGACCGAGCAAGAAGTCAGACGTCACTCGAGTAAATATCGGACCGGCTTTTTCAGAATGGTGAGAACTGAGAGAAACAGAAGCCTTCAAAACGGATGCTGACTTGGCCTTCTTGCTGTTGCACTTGTAAGTATCTTTGGAATAAACTGTTTAATATTTTAAAAAATCAAATTCTTCAAATCAAGACACCGGTGTATCCTACCCGCGTCTAAATGGCTAGCGGAGATTTTGGCTTGATCTAGCTAACGTTAGATGGATGCTGCCCTTCTATGTGTCTAATTTAGCTTGTGTACTCAGACGAGGCTGAGGTTGACGTTGATTCCTGCAATATCACAAAACAGTTGACGTACTTTACAGATATGAGTTGAAGTCAACGCGTCTGATAATAAGCAATAAACATGTTACACATGGCTTCCGGTGGCGCAAGAGAGCGAGATGGACGTGTAGTGGTTTGCTCCCCACAGTCGTTTTAGAAAATACCTCCTAGCACTAGAAAAAGCAGTGAAATAAACTAAACTCGAGTATGAAAGGAGGAAGAATGCAAAGTCATAAGATAGACAAGAAGATGAGCAAAAATCAAGTAAACTCGGATGTGGATGTGGATACCGGGCCTGACGAAGATGGTGGTGAAGGAACAGCCTCAGGTAACGCTACTGAAGCTAAAGTTACTGTTAACCAAAACACTCTGCTCGAAAGCCTGGCGCTTCTATCAGGGATGGAAATTAGCACCCGCCACCAGCCAAATGCGGGTGATTTTGTGTTGTGGCGGGTAAACTCGCTTCACCTACCGGCCACCGAGGCGGGTAAATAAAAATAGCATACTGTTTCACCCGAACGGCGGACACCTTCCAAAAAAAATGTGGCGTTACATCGCAGGCGTAGAGGTCTGCAGAGAAAACATCATGGTGCGTTCACACCAGACGCGAATAGAGCGTCTGGCGCGAGTGATTTCAATGTTAAGTCAATGCAAAGACTCGTTACGAATACGCCTCATTCGCGCATCAAGCTCGAGCGTCTGGCGCGCCTCGCGCGAATTATTTTATTGAGTGCTTTTTGTGCATTCACGCGTTTGACGCGAATTCGCGTCTGCAGCCCGAGTTGAAAAATCTGAACTTTGGCGTCAATTCGCGCTGCGTTAACCAATCAGGAGCCTTGCTGCTGTCACGTGGTGAAGTATCTGGATGCTTCAATAAATTATTTTGTAATATGACTAAATGCCTGGTGTGGTTCTAATGCACAACAAAGCAAATATTTTATCACATAAAACTTGATTTCAATATGAGACATATTCATTTTGTATTGAATGCTATTTATTCCATTCCATATCTAGATTATATGAAATATTATTCAAATGTAAAGGCAACCAACATACTATAGTGCATAAGTTCCTGTCTGGAGAGTGTTGTGTGAGAGAGAAAAAAAATCACAGGACAGGTTAATCACTTTTGGAGGCTGGCTCAATTTATCATCAAAACAAAAATAAATGACAGATTAGGTGGATGAGGCCGAGGGTGAGAGAAAGAGAAAATGTCAGTATTTCATTGAGACTTGAGATTAAATAAACTGCTTAAGTATTCTTGTAGTATTCATTTTCACATGCAGTTACACATTGTCGGTTAAAAACAAGAAAGTGGCTGGTAAAAACATTGAGTGGCTGGTAGATTTTGAAATCCACCAGCCACAGTGGCCGGTGGACAAAAAAGTTAATTTCCATCCCTGGCTTCTATCCAAAGAGCTTAAGGACTTCAAGCAAGTTGTGAGACAGGACCTGAGTGATTTTAAAAATGATGTCATGAAAACTATGAAGGATGACCTCGTTGAATTCAAAACCGAAGTTTTGCGAGAGTTGCAGAGCCAAAACGCCAATATCATAGAGGCTCAAACACGAATAGCGGACCTGGAATTAGCCTGCTTAGAAATGAAAGATACGCTGATAACAGTCGTGAAACGAAACTCGGAGATGCAGGACAAGCTAATGGATTTGGAGAGTCGCTCTAGAAGAAATAATATTCGAATTTATGGAGTACCGGAAGAAAAAGAAGGCAAATCGGTCACTGACTTTGTAAGTGAACTATTCAAAACTCACCTCGAACTGCCAGCTGAAGTTGAGCTCCAAGTCCAGCGGGCACACAGAGCGCTAGTTTCGAAACCGGCTACAACCGCACCACCGCGATCAATAATAGTGAACTTTTTACAATTCTGTGTCAAAGAGATGGTTCTTCAGAAAGCATGGTAGAAGAAGGTTGAAATCGATGGCAAGCGAGTTTACTTTGACAACGACTATGCAGCTGATATCGTCGAAAAACGCAAAGCATATGGGCCAATCAAAGCTGTCCTGAAGGAGAGGGGAATCCGATTCCAGACACCCTACACGAGGATGCGAGTGCACTGGGACTCCGGGCTACGGATCTACGGGAGTGCGGATGAAGCAGCACAGGATTTGATTAAACGTGGATTTCAGATAAAGATTACCACGTCGAAGAGGAACGCTGCAAGAGCTGTAGAGGAACGTCTGAATGATCTGTTGCCATGGAAACGCATCAACATTTCGGACAGAGCAGCTCAACGTGCAAGAGAGAGGCTTACAGAGTTTAGAAGAGACCTGCCACTACATAGTTAATGAGATAACTATGGCCCAGAGGAAGAATAAATGAGGCTAACTTTACAAGTATTAATAGCAAAATAGCCTACGCATTTAAATTTTTTGATTCACGACAGGTTTCTCAGGCAGGCTAGCATGGGCCCTACCTATGGATACTCCCTTCTGTTTAGTTTCGACTCTATTTCCATTTTGATTTTGACAGTCCGCTATAAAAAAAAAATTTAAAAAAAAAAAAGTCTTATGACCTAATCCAAATAGTTCATGAAACTGACTGAGGAGCTTTCTTAATCGCTTTATGTTGGACATTTCTAGTGAAAATGAGTATTTCCTCATTACTAGGGAGGGCCCCTACGAAAATGAGGCACCTTTCCCTCCTCCCACCAACAGGGACCATGAAGGATGGGGAAATCCATCCTTGTTTTCGGAAGGCGCAAAGTTCTATGTTCAATTGATGTTCAATGTTTTTTTTTACTTTTGATATGTTGGACTCTGGATTACAATTTTTCATCCATGGGAATGATAGAGAATAACAAAGATACTGTCGTGGAATGTTAATGGTCTTAATAATCCCATTAAAAGACGGAAGGTAATGACCAGGTTAAAACAGCACAAATCTCAAATTATATATCTACTAGGGATGTGCACGAATATTCGAATATTCGATCTGTAATTATTATTCGAAAAATAAAATACTATTCGAATTTTATCGAATTTATGAAGCCGTAGCCTAAAATGCTTTGCTGGCCGCAAATGCAGTGAATCCCTGATAAATCCCAAGCACTAACTCGCAGTTATAATTAAATCCTCTGGGTGGCACTGTGGCGTGTGTTTAACAAGTTGTTTGTATTTGATCACATAATGTCGTCGTCTGCCTCGCGAAGTTTGGAATTAGGCTACTAGTTGAAAATGATGTTACTAAATGATCTTACAGAATGGAATTACTTTTGATCAAATGAATGAATTAATCTGAGTTCTAATATCATCAACACAATGAGAAATCACATGAAATCCAAACAGCAGTCGACTGAGGAAAGACAGCTGTCCATCACTGCATTATGACTGCAGGTAGGCTAAGCGCAGCTGCAGCGCGAGTGATCCGAGATGATAACTTATCTAATAGCAAAATGATTTTTTTTAGACATACTTCCCTTAAGTTTCATTGAGGGAGACAGGTTTAAGAACAGAAAACGCAAAGTGCTGTTAGAAACTTAGAACATCTTTGTCGAGTGTTTTCTCACTCGAGCATAAATTGCTGGCGGCACCCCTGCGGATATTATTGTTTTTCTCAACATAAACGTGAAACAATATAAACACGATAATCATGCTGGCTCGAGTGTATGTGTACGTTCTGTACGATATCTGGCGCAGTCTGCTACTCTGCTTTATCAGGCGTTTTTTTTCCGTTCGCGCTGCTTGAGATCCTTTGAAAATCCTTTTGTTCTTTATATTTTGTTTACACATAGGCCAACTGTTTAATGTTTTCAACTAAAATAAAACTTTAACATATATTGTAAGCTTGTTGTGTATATTGCCTAATCGTAAGCTTGTTAAGAAATGGTGACAAAAACTTTTAATTTTTTTTTACTTAAATAACGTCTTTTTCGTTAAACGTCATTTAAATAAACGAATATTCGAATATTCGATTTTTATGAGCCCGAATATTCGAATGCAATATTTTGGAAAAATGCCCATCCCTAATATCTACAAGAAACACATTTGTCTGGGCAGGAATGCGAGAAACTTAAGAGGTTTGGTTATAACAATACATTTTTATAGTTATTTCCGTCATGGGTGTAGAAGAGGGGTGACTATACTAATTTCAGATTCAGTCAAATTTGAATGTTCTAAAGTGATTAACGATAAGGAAGGAAGATTTATTATTGTAAAAGGAAAGTTAGAAAATGAAAAAGTGACACTGGTTAATGTTTATGCCCCTCCCAACAGTGGAAAACATTTCATCAAAACTCTGCTCGACAACATTATTCTGGAAACAGATGGCATTTTGATATGTGGGGGCGATTTTAATATTGTGTTGAATGATAAACTAGATACAACAAACAAAAACAAAAAATGCAACCACATTACTAAAATAATCAAAACTACATTTAAAGAATTTGGTATAGTGGACCTTTGGAGGGAATTTCACCCCCTTAAAAAGGATTACACTCATTACTCGGCCCCTAATGACAGCTACTCCAGAATTGACTACCTATTTATAAATAAAAATTAGTTGTACCGAGTACAGGAGTGTGAAATTGAAGGTGCAGACATATCAGATCACTGTGCAGTTTACCTAAAACTCAAGCTGAAAACACAAGAGAAAAGTAAATTGTGGAGACTAAATGTTGGAATTCTGAATCATAAAAAAATAGCTGAAGAGATTAAAGAGGAGATTAAACTATATCTAGCTGTAAATGACAATGGAGAGGTTAGCCCTGTCATTCTGTGGGAAGCCCTTAAAGCAGTCCTGAGAGGGAAAATTATAGCTAAGACAGTGTCTATTAAAAAAGCTAGAGAAGAAGCATTTAAGAGAGAAAAGGAGAAACTATCTGAAATTGAACAGCTACATAAGAGCACACGTGATCCCTCATTATTACCTCAAATTAAAGCAGCTAGGGATAATATTGATAAAATGTTAAGTATAGAAGCTGATAAGAAGATTCGATTTTTAAAACAATCATATTATGAAGTGGGACCAAGGGCTACTAGATTGCTAGCAAAAAGATTAAAAAAGCAACAGGCTGATAGAACAATTCACAAAATACGAGATATAGACACAAACCAGATGACATATGAACCCAAAGAGATTGAATCTAATTTTAGGAACTACTATAAAAATCTGTACAGCCAACCTCCATCATCCACCACTGACCAAATGAGAACGTTTCTAGAGAATCTTGACTTACCAGCAATTGGGAAGAAACAAAATGACCTTTTGACCTCACCCATTACAGTATCAGAAATAGAGAAAGCAGTCAGTAGATTAAAAGCGAAAAAATCTCCGGGTATTGATGGCCTACCAGCTGAATGGTACAAAACATTCAGGGAGCAACTTATACCATTACTTGTGTCATCATTTAATTATACACTTGACCATGGCAAACTACCACCATCCTGGAAGGAAGCAGTAATAACAGTGATCCCTAAGGGGATTAACAAGGATACCTGCTCAGGTTACAGACCGATTTCTATACTTAATGTAGATTATAAATTATACACCTCAATTCTGAATAAGAGATTTGAACAATTTATGAACGACATCATAGATGAGGATCAAACAGGTTTATTAAGGGGCGCCAAACCCATGACAATATAAGGAGAACCCTACATATTATTGAACACGTTAAGCAAAACAATACCAGTGCAGCCTTGATAAGTCTTGACGCAGAGAAGGCATTTGACTGTGTTAATTGGGCATTTCTATATCAGACACTTGAAAAATTTGGATTGAATAAGAAGGCTGTTCAATGTATTAGGACACTTTATCAAAAGCCGACTGCAAGGATAAAAATTAATGGGAGTCTAACTGAGAGTATACAGTTAGAAAGATCTACCAGACAAGGTTGCTGCCTATCACCAACACTGTTCGCATGTTTTATAGAGCCCCTGGCGCAAGCAATTAGGCAGAATACAGATCTGAGAGGGATAAGGTTGGGGATGAAGACACATCTTTTTGCTGATGATGTGATCTGCTATTTAGGAGACCCAGACGCATGCCTTCCAATATTAATTAATCAACTCGAGGCGTTCGGTTTCTATTCAGGTTATAAATTAAACTTTGCCAAAACACAGATCTTAACATTGAACTATCTACCATCCAAAAATATACAACAAAAATACAATCTCAATTGGAATGCAACTACAATGAAATACCTTGGGGTTACCTTAACAAGAGGAATGGACGATCTATATGAGACCAACTATGTTAAAGTGGATAAATCCATTAGAGATGATGTAGAGAGGTGGAATGTCCTTTCTCTGGACTTTAGTTACCGGATAGAGACTATAAAAATGAACTTCCTCCCTCGACTCCTCTACCTTTCCAATCACTCCCTATTGAGATACCGGAGAATCAATTTAGAACGTGGGATAAAGTTATCTCTAGGTTTATATGGAATGGTCAAAGGCCAAGAATCAAATATGAAACTTTACAGCTTGGAAAACATGAAGGAGGTATGGCTCTCCCAAATCTTAAGGAATATTTTCATGCAGCACAACTTAGACCTTTAGTCTGCTGGTGTGCTAAGGATTACGAGGCTAAATGGAAAAACCTAGAGCAGTATGTACAAGGGAGGGAAATTCAAAGTCTTATTGGGGATGAAGGGGAAGCTAAGGATTTATTTAAACAGATAGATGCTATCACCCAGTTTACATTAAAATTGTGGTTCAGCATAATACGAAAATATAAATTAGAGGCAGATCTCCCTCTACTTAGATGGATAGCTTATGACAGACACTTCACCCCGAATACTCTTGACCAGAGATTCCAACAATGGATACTGAATGGAATAACAACACTGTGTACAGTAATGAAGGACGGGAATTTTATGAGTTTTGAAGAGATGAAACAAAACTTTACATTATACAATCAGGATCATTTTAGATACTTACAATTAAGGGATTTTTATATGAAGGAAGTAAAACCAAAAGTAAATCTGGGGGAAAACGGTATAATTAGAACTATAATAGGAATATACAACTCAAGGAAGTACAGAATAATATCTACATTATACCAGCAACTGATGGAGAGGAAGGGAAATACAATGTCATATGTTAAGCAGAAGTGGGAAAAAGAGCTTGGTATGAATATATCTGAAGAAGACTGGTTACATATATGGAATACACAACAATCTACCACATCGTCTCGTATATGGAGGGAATTCTGTTGGAAAAATGTAATACGATTTTTCATTACACCTAAAATTAAGAGCAAATTTTTGTCAGTTCCACAACCATGTTGGAGACAGTGTGGAGCGGTAAATAATAATAATAATAATAATAATTTGTTACATTTATATAGCGCTTTATCTGGGACCTCAAAGCGCTTTACAAGGAAGGGGGAATCTCCTCAACCACCACCAATGTGCAGCATCCACCTGGATGATGCGACGGCAGCCATATTGCGCCAGTACACCCACCACACACCAGCTTACTGGTGGAGAGGAGATAGTGATGAAGCCAATCAGTATATGGGGATGATTAGGAGGCCATGATGGACAGAGGCCAATGGGCAGATTTGGCCAGGATGCCGGGGTTACACCCCTACTCTTTCGAAAAACATCCTGGGATTTTTAATGACCACAGAGAGTCAGGACCTCGGTTTAACGTCTCATCCGAAGGACGGTGCTCTTTGACAGTACAGTGTCCCCAACACTATACTGGGGTGTTAGGACCCATACAGACCACAGGGATAGCACCCCCTGCTGGCCTCACTAACACCTCTTCCAGCAGCAACCTGGTTTTCTCATGAGGTCTCCCATCCAGGTACTAACCAGGCTCAGCCCTGCTTAGCTTCAGTGGGCAACCAGTCTTGGGCTACAGGGTGATATGGCTGCTGATAAATGTAAACCATTCGCATGTCTTTTGGCTCTGCCCTGTTATTACAGAGTTTTGGGAGGATGTCCACTTGGTTGTTGTTGAAATCTTGGGTTATGATATACCTAAGTCATGTTCAGTGCTGTATTTTGGTAATATGAAAGGAAACATTGTCTCAAGAGAAGACCGATACCTGTTTAAAATTTTGTTAGCAGCATGTAAAAAGGCCATAACGAAAAGATGGTACAAGCCGGACCCCCCAACACGAGATGAATGGCTGAAACTAGTGTCTGAAATAAGTGTAATGGAATGGTTAACTCATAAGATAAGAGTTCAAGAGGATCAATGCGCAAATAATTGGGGAAAATGGACTGTATTTACATCTCAACGACAAGAAGAGGTCTGAAGTTGATGTATCTCATTCACTAAATTGTAATGTTAAGGTAATCCAGATTGTTCATGTTTTTTTGTTTTTTTTTGTTTTGTTTTTTTTGTTGGTTTGTGTTTGTTTGTTTTATTAATTATATTTTTTGTATTTATGTGATGAAACTATAAAAAATAAAGTATATAAAAAAAACATAAAAAAAACATGTTACACATATCATGATCGAGCTAGAAAAAACGTTCTGATGTTTTCTTAGACAAGCAAATGTAAACCGTCATTCTACCAGATTAACTTATAGACCTTGCTAATATATCTTTAGACAAATTAGCCTCCGATATATATTTTTTTTATGCTCGTGCCCACTCTCCCAAAAAAAAAAAAAAAAAAAAAAGCAGTAACTTAGTTCGCCTCGTTCATATTGTTCGTTCCCGGTAAAAATACTAGCATGCATGACAACACAATAAAAAAAAAAAAAAATCGCCATCAGTTTGAAAGAAAATATTGCTTTTCTAACCTCGGTAGACATAACTGGTTTTGAAATAGCCGGTTCCTGATCAGCTGGGTTGCTCGTGGCGAGGGGGAGGAACAACAGTTCGTTTTTACGACAGTGTGTTTGAAAGCATTTACTACCAGACACCAGGGGGGGTCGTCGTAGAGAAAAAACACTCAGTTCTGCCTTGTGTCCCTTTAAGTGTCAATGTACAGGAGATCTGAAGACATCAGCATAATAAATGAGGTGAAAACAGGAACTATTGTCATGAAATAAAGAGTGTTTTCAGCAGATCTGTTAATATTGATGATCCTCAGACGATCAACACTCATTCAACAAGCCATTCAGGATCGTAGGGATGCACCGATACCACTTTTTCCAGACCGAGTCCGATACCGATACTTTCATTTTTGGTACTCGCCGATACCGATACCGTAACCGATACCTGTATTTTTAATTTTCAATTAATTTTCAATTCATGCATTTGTAATTTTTAAATGTATTGGTAGAGAAACCAAAATAATATCAATCATATTAGTTGTTTATTAAATTTAAACTTAATTAGTTCAACAAATATATATTTCATGCACTGCATATTCATTACTGTATAAACTAAATATATATGGATCTTTTTGTAAAGTTGATAGAGGTAGCCTATTTAGCCAAGAGCAGAGAGTAATTTATTTGTCCTTTGTTTGATTAACATTAAAACACAGCAGCAGATTTATTAAAGTGCCGCCCCTTTAAGGCTGAACGCACAAACGCACTGACGCCATTTTAATTATACTGTCTACTAGGGCTGGTCCGAATACCATTTTTTGAGCTTCGAAGCTTCGGTAGGAATAAACATCGAATATTCGAAGCTTCGGAATCTCTATGTCTCAGACATCCCAAGTCTCCCGCATATTGATAGCGGCTCCCTGATGCCCGCAAATTAGTTCAAATCTCCTGGAATTTAGCTGCTCGCGAGCTCCAAACCGTGTAACGCACGCACGACAAAGAGAGGGAGAGACCTTGCCTGTCGTGTGTGCAAATGTGCGTGTGTGTGCAAGTGTGCGTGTCTCTTGCAGCGCATGTAAAATGCGCATGATCATCATCAGCGCATGATTATTATTTCGAGAACCGTTCATCCAAACGACTTCACAAGGAAGTGCAGTGTATTTGGTGCAATATAGATAGACAGGCGAGACGCGACACGTTCCGAATTAATACATTTTTAATAAACTACACAGACAGCGCGAGCGGGAAGCAGCGCCTCACATGTGCGTGTGTGTGCAAGTGTGCGTGTCTCTTGCAGCGCATGTAAAATGCGCATGATCATCATCAGCGCATGATTATTATTTTGAGAACCGTTCATCCAAACGACTTCACAAGGAAGTGCAGTGTATTTGGTGCAATATAGATAGACAGGCGAGACGCGACACGTTCAGAATTAATACATTTTTAATAAACTACACAGACAGCGCGAGCGGGAAGCAGCGCCTCACGCGAGCAGAGCTTGTATGCTCCGAGAACGGACACTGCTTTGCACTAGTGATATAAAACACGCACAGGTCTGTAACTTATGCAATATTTCTAATAAGGTAGGCTAGTCTAATAGTCTCACTAACAAATTACTGACAAAGTAGGGTAGATGTTTAAAGAAGCTGCGCGCCTCGCGCGAGCAGAGAACGGACACCGATATGCTGTCTAATATCTTATATGCTCCGAGAACGGACACTGTAGTTATATAAAACACACTAATACATACATTTATATATTTTAATACTACATACATTTTAATATATTTTGTTTCTATTATTCTATTTTCCACAATGTCAAAGCAATGCAGCTTAACCCAAAATACAAGCTCAGGCATTCACATCTGTCCATACAAACTCTGCTGTTCTGCGCTCTAGCCAGAGAATACTCCCGTTGCAGGAACACTTTTAGTAGTCCAAGAAGAAGCAAATATCTATTTATTAAGTAGCTACAGTATAACGAATTTATATGTAAAGTATTGTATTTCACCAGATTCTATAGTGTAAAACATATACAAGCGCGAATGAGAACCGTTTCGAGGGGGATGCCAGGTTTGCAAAAAAAAAAAAAAAAAAAAAACGAATATCCGAATGTCACATTTTCAAATCGAATACCAACCCACCGAACGAATATTCGAATATTCGAATATTCTGGTCCAGCCCTACTGTCTACGTTCACTTGAGATATATAACAGACTTTTACTAGGATACTCGCCAAGACAGGTGTTTTTACATAGTTTTGTGTGAATTCGTCCGTACAAGCGCAATGCGTGAAAGACTTCCATTCAGAATTCGCGCGCTGTCTTGTGGTTTTCGGGGCGCGCGCTGTGGATGTTTGAAGTTCATGGAAATTCTTGACCTGCAAATGTCCTGTAATAATGTAGGCAACCACTCGTTAAACGTAAGTAAGGTAACAGTTCATGTTTTACTTACATATACGATTTAGTTTTAATCCAAATAACACGTGCTGAGTGAATGATCCGCAATCAACAGCATTCAACAGAAGTTCTCTCTCTCTCTCTCTCTCTCTCTCTCTCTCTCTCGCTCTCTCTCTCTCTCTCTCTCTCTCTCTCTCTCTCTCCTCTCTCTCTCTCTCTCTCCTCTCTCTCTCTCTCTCGTCAGTTAACGTTATTAATAAGCTACATGCCTCGTTTTACTTGATTTGCCATTGACATCCGACTGAACTACAAACTTTCCACTGACGTCTGTGAAAAAGGGATGCGCTCGACCAGCTCGCGTGTCTGTGTCGTAGCGCGCTCAATCCACTGCACGTTTTTATCTTATCAGCTTGCGCACCATATAGTTATATAGACGACGCATTAATATATTCTGTTTAATATTCCACTGATAAGATACATTTATTTCATATACAGCCTTCTTTTTTTTATCCCCATTATAATTTCTGAAACTGTACACATGCTGCCTGGTATCGGTTGTTGGTATCGGGGCATTTTTACGAGTACGAGTACAAGTACATGAGCTCAGTATCGGGCCCGATACCGATACTTGTATCGGTATCGGTGCATCCCTAATCAGCAGATCATCTCACTTTATTCTGAGTGTTTGCTATTAGAAACACATTATCTGAGTCAGGATATAAAAGCCTGTAAAACTGCTCTATTGAAAGACAATACTGTTATTTCTCAGTTTGACATGGATAAAACACCAATAACACAAAAACAATCACTAAAGACACTTCATAAACCACTACAGATAAATAATTACAGCAGCATAATGTGACCAAATTAATCTAAATATAGCTAGTTTGATCTTATGATAACTACATTAATCACTATAAAAACTACTAGATGGATCATTTAAAATAATAACAGAAACTGTAATTATCATAAAACTTTTAAAAATAAAGAGCACCACAAACAAAGCACTATTGTTCCAAGAGTAAAACGCTATTGATATTTATTAGTATTGCTTTAATGCAGGGGTCTCCAATAGAGGTCTGCACGGGCTTTAAACTGAAGCCCGAACCCGGCCCGTACCCGCGATCATTTAACCCGACCCGACCCTACCCTACAATTACATTTACATATTAAGCCCGAACCCGACCCGAACCCGAGGTCCATTCTGTTTCAGACTCATGGTTTGCTTGTTGTCGTCTGCTCTCTGTCTGTATTGTGACTGAAATAGCGCGCGAGAGAGCGGTAGCAGATGCGCAAAACAGTTTTGTGATATAAATGATATGATAAAATAAAACAAATAATTTTTAAAAAATCATTATCATTATCATTATATTTGGAGAGAGAGAGCCTGTGTGTCTGTGTATGCACATATTGCACATCTGCGCACGTATGTGCTTTCTCTCTCTCTCTCTCTCTCGCGCGTGCCGGATTGCATGATCTTGGTGCTTGCTGTATGAAAAATCAATCGATAAACGCATTTGGCAAAGGAAGTGCATTTAAACTCGCTTCAGCGCGCTTATGTGGGAGGCGCGTGCACGCGAAGCGGAGTGCGATTTGTCCGGGAGTCGGAATTCGGTACAACACCGGTCACCACCACACAGCAAGCAGGCAAAGCACACGGCACGCAAACTATATATAGTCTATTTAGTTTTTCTTAGTTAAACCCGAACCCGAGGCTGTTCATTAAACATTAACCCGAACCCGACCCGAAACCCGCACGTTTTTCGGGACCCGTCGGGCTCGGGTCGGGTAGCAGACCTCTAGTCTCCAACACGTCGCTCGCGAGCTACCAGTAGCTCGTGGCCTAATTAGAGGTAGCTCGTCAAGGAGCCGTTCACATATCGCGTCTTTTGCACGCTCAAGTATTTCAAATGTAGGCGTGCGGCAAGCGTGATCATAATTGAAGCAACATGCTCATTTTTTCCAGGTGCAGCGAGATGAAAAAATCTCAACTTTTCAGAATGCCGCAAACGCAGGTCATGTGACAAGAACCAACCAATCAGCTTCACCCTTTCCGTAACAACATTGAAAGCTCAGTCAACATGAAGGATGGGGGTACACCCAAACACTACGGGTGTTTTTCTCTTCTCCGTAAATAAATCTTGTAGCAGAGCTACCGCAAGCGTTTTTCTGTGGTGGAAATCCATTAGCTTCTAAAACTTCTTTGTCATTGTGGAGAGCGCAGTGCATGGTGGCATAGCAACGACAGACGCCACTGGAAAATCAGATCGAGTTTTACTATTAATAATAAAAGATAAGCTAATGTGCATTGTAAACGTCAGTAATTTATCTTTTTTGACTCATTCTTTTTATAAAAATTATTTAAAGGCTGATATATGCGAGGTTTATATTTTTATAAAAGCTTTTTTGTCAAAACTTTATTTGAGCTTGTACATGTTAGTAGATAACATGTTGCAAGACACTCCTTTAAAATCTGGCCATCATTTTTAATGTTATTATTTTATTATTTATGTAAACAAAAAGTGCATATTGATGCTGATTTTATTTGTTATTGGCTGGTTTTCGACATAAAACTTGGTGAATTGATTTTATTGTGTAGTATTAGTACTTTTTGAACAGGATTCTGTGATAACCGTGATCATTTTGGTCACTATAATCATGAAATGAAATTTTCATACCATTTTTATATCTAGTTATGATGCACTATAAAATCAACTATAATTATGTGTTTTTACAATATAATATGTAAAGTACAATTTTCTATAAAAAAATGAATCTCTGATTCTGTTCTTTTCTCTGACATTTAAGGGTGACATATATAGGCATACAAAAACCATTTTAGGGCTAAAACAGTTTGGATAGTTGTTAATATTAAAGTTATGAGACATTATTTAAGAGATTTAAGTATTGTATTACATGAGTAGCTCTCGGCCACTTTCATTTTTAAAAAGTAGTTCTCAAATGAAAAAAGGTTGGAGACCCCTGCTTTAATGTCTCACATGACTCATTATAGACTTCCCATTATCAATGTAAAGCATAAGCATTTAACGTTAGCAGTATCTGTTCCAGTATGACACACATTGAGATCGATTCACATTAATTCCCCTCACAGATCTTAAACTTTGACTTTTGACTTGACATTCAGTAACAGTTCTCACTCCAAACATCGAGACAAACGAACACACACTCGCTCAGGTCTGAATGAACTCCACATATTCTCCTCATGCTCGCTGCTGCTGCTGCACTAAATGTGTATTTCAGAAGGAAGACGCCAGAAAAGACGCACAAGTATCGCTGTGATCGATGAAAACAATTTAGAAAGGAGTCTGTCGCTTAATCAAACTGTATAAAGTGTCTGTGATGGGTGTGTAAATATGATAAATACCGTGAACTGCTCTCCTCGCCTCAGAAAACTCGACGCTGAAACGAAAAGACGGCGCGAGCGAGCGGTGACGTCATCGGCCGCCACCGGTAGATCAGAGACGCGCCTATGGCAAGCCGGATTACCATTAAATATCCCTGGCTGTACTAGTGTAGTCGTAATTTAGTTTTGACTAGTCAAAATTCTAATTCCAGATATTTTAATTCCAACTTTGTATGGAAGCAAAAAAGAGACATAACTATTTGAAATTTAACAGCCACTGAATACTTAGTTTTGAAATATTTTATTTTTGAAAAACATTTATGTTGAACATTGGTGACCTTGAATGTGCTCTTATTATGACTGTTGACTAAGGGGGTGTGAGTCTAAGGGGTGTGGTTCGTTCATTATGTTTTCCAGGTGTTGCAATTTAATAAACGACTGCATGCTCCTGTCCTGTGTGAGTATGCACGACAGTCTAACGAAACCCGATGGCTACGTGAGTTTATTCCTCCGTCATGTTTTAGCCGGTTTTCTACCCTTTATGTTATGATGGCAAACTCAACAGGTTATGGGCCCAGGAAGGAGTTTGGAAGCCGGTGGAACCGTTTATGTTTTGACGGGGATGAGAAAAATTATGAACTGTGGGAAACTAAGTTTCTGGCGCACTTGCGTCTGCTCAGTTTGAAGAGCACCATACTGAGCGAACCACCTAATGATGACGGTGTAGAAGAAGACGCGGAGAAAAATGAGGACGCGTATGCAGAACTGATTCAGCTGTTGGATGATAAAAGCCTTTCCCTTGTGATGAGAGATGCAGCGGATGATGGAAGAAAGGCGCTAAAGATTCTGAGAGAACACTATGCTGGTAAAGGGAAACCACGAGTGATCAGCTTATACACAGAGCTTACGTCTCTTCAGAAAGCTGTCAATGAGAGCGTCACAGATTATGTCATTCGCGCAGAGACCGCTATTACAGCTTTGAGAAATGCGGAAGAGACTTTAAGTGATGGCTTGTTGATTGCAATGGTTCTGAAGGGCCTACCGGACTCTTTTAAGCAGTTTTCCATCCACCCCATACAGAAATGTAATATATGTAAATATATGTAAATTACATATATAATGTCAGTGCCCATGTATGTCTGCTGCCTATATGAGAATATATGCAAAATTCATATATGTTAAACACATAGACATATATGAAACATATATTTCAAAATATAGCAAAAATGGCCGTTTTCATGTAAGTGCCATATATTTTCCCGCATATGCACATAAATGTTAAATATATGTAAGACGCATATATGTATTCATGCATATATGTACTTATTTCCATAGTATATGTAAGTGCCATATATTTTCCCGTATATGCACATAAATGTTAAATATATGTAAGACGCATATATGTATTCATGCATATATGTACTTATTTCCATAGTACATGCAAGTACCATATATTTTCCCGTATATGCATAAATGTTAAATATATGTAAGACACATATATGTATTCATGCATATATGTACTTATTTCCATAGTACATATACTTTCACTTATTAGGGATACAAATATAATGTACTTTTATATCATATACACTCTCAGAAAAAAAGGTACAATTTTGTACCAAAAGTACAAACCCTTGTCACTTGGGTGGTACCTTTTACTGGTACAAAATTGTACCTTAATATAGAAGAACAAATTTGGTCCATTCCAGTTTGTACCTTAAAAGCACATGATTTGTACCATGGGCAACCAAAATGTACTGTCAAATTTGTTCCTTCGAAAACTAAGGCTATTTTCCTATTGAATAACGCACATTTAACAACTGAATCCAAAAGGCATCAATTTAATCAGTTCTGTAAATACATATGAACGTTTGAATACTTTCGTTCCAACTTACAGTAAAGTATTTCTTTGTGTAAATCAAAGACTTTACAATACAATAAAGACTTCGTAAAATTAACAGAATATCACTTGAAAAAGATTTAAAAGAATTAAAAATGCAATTACAATAAAATGTTACAGTACATCAAATATATTTTCTCATCTACAACAAAGCTAGACTTTTGTTTTGTTTTTCACTTTTCACACAATACCTCTGCATTTATTTAACTAAACACCATCCTCCACCCCAACTGCTCAGCAATTTCAGAACCCTCCATAAATACATTGCTAAAGATTCTCCTCTCACTGAAGACACGTCCAGTCAAGACGTTCACAAAATCTGCACAGTAGATTGTGATGTAGCCGGTTCTTCCTGAACAAAATGAAGAATCAGTATTAGAAAAGACAGAAGTAAACCAATTAGGGCTGTCACTTTACGTTCGAAAATCGATTGCACAATCGATCGGACCAACCAACAACAAGTATCGAAACGAAAATAGGGAATCGATTTTAACGGCCTTTTTTTATATATATATATATTTTTTTTTTACCAAAAATGCGTTTTAGGTGGACAGATCAGTAGAACATGTAGGATGTTGGAAAATAATAATGTCTTTTCTGTTAACCAAATGCTTTTTAATATTCGCTATTACTTCAAGGCAAGTGAACAAGCGCGCCGTTATTTGTTGCCAGAGCCGTTGCTTAGTGACGTGTGTCTTCAAGTAGGCCAGAAATGCGCAGATTCTGCGCAATACGCTGTATTTAATATATCACGAGGACTCATAGATGTGTATATCTCTATGACGAGGACTCACGAGTTGTGTATTTGCGCTGAATCCACACAGATTTGGCTTACACGAACTTCCACAGCAAAGAAAGTGAGTAAACATAGACGCACGCCTCTTGATTTGACAGCGTTAGCCGCCAAAGTTAATTTTTACCCGCATTTGGCGAGTTGAGGGTGTTAATTTCAATCCCTGAATGCTGCACTCCTGTTTGTCATTGTGCACGAAACTTCACGCCAATAAATCATCAGGAATATTGCTGACTTGTGCGCGTCTCAAGCACCCTCTTCACGTTCGTCCTAATGCCAGTTAGTTGTCAGTGGATTTGCCTATATTTGGTGTTGAAAATGGAAACGTCTTTAGACACGGAAAATCGATTTTACAATCGATTCAATGAACACTTATGTCTCAAAAATCGAACAGGATTTTTTCACAAAAGTGATAGCCCTAAAACCAATTATATTTAAACTCCCAATGAACGAGCTAAAATTTGACCTCTAGACTTAAAGGGATAGTTCCCCTAGAACTGAAAATTCTGTCATTTACTCGCCCTCAAGTTGTTCTAAACTTGTTTGAGTTCTTTGAAAATTAAACAGTTTATGGGCCCCATCAGCGCCGCCGCTCCCACCACGCGCATCACGCGCTGTGCGTAGGGCACCAAGTGCTGAGGGGCACCAAAAATAGCCTAATGAAAAATCAATCACCAAACTTCTTGTTATAATCAGATTCGCGTTCTTCATCTTCAATCCGCAGCGGCGCCGAGCAGAGCACGTCAGAAACAGAGGACAGGGTGTGTGTGTGTGTGTGTGTGTGTGTTCATCTTAGCCTCATTGGTCTGTCACTGCTCGTCAATGTCAGAATATTTAAGATGACCAATCAAATCAAAGTAGGCGGGCTTTATGTTCACAGACGCTGAGCGCAAATTTTAAGAGTGCAACTCGACACTCGACACAGTGTACGGTCAAGTGCGAGATAAGATGTAAGTAGCTAAACTTAACTTTATATATTTGACAGTTTTTTAGGTCATACATGTTAAACTAATGACAAAAAATAATTAGGCAAACTATTATAGTTTTGTCTATTTTCGCCATTTTTAACTGAAAATAGGCCTATGTAACATGTAGCCTAGTGTAATAGTTTAGGCTTCTGCCATTGTGAGGGGACAAGAAACATGAACAAAGCGGTTTTCATTTCATCATGTTAGGCACAGGATTAATAATGAATGTGTACATATTGAGAATAAAATACAAATTGTAACATTTAGTAAATTAAAAAAGCCAACTTTAGAAGGGGAACAGACAGGGCAAGATAAAAACAAAGAGAAAAGGAGTGTGATGCTGATGAGGAGAGACACTGACATGGTTTTAAAGCTGTTGTTATCGAATTTTTTTTTTGCCTTCACAACATCTTAAAATGCACATCTGTAGTTCAGAGAAATCCAAAATTTTCTCGGGGAAACCCCGAACCCCCCTAAATAACCTGCCTCAATTTCGGGACCACAGTGATTATATAAAACCATGCCATTGCATGGTAATGAAACTAATTAATAGTAAGCATTAGACCCTAAACTAGAGTGTTACTTTTATTTTTTATAAATCATACCCTCATTGAAAATCCTCAGGAAATTTTCAATTTCCTCAAATGAAAATCCTAAATGAAAATATTTTTTTAGGGGGGGGGGGGGGGGGCATCATAAAGGAATTATGCTTAGGGCACCAAAATGGCTAGCAGCGGCACTGGGCCCCATTGACTTTCATAGAATTTGTTGCTATTTTCTATTTTATTCATACTATGGAAGTCAATGGGGCACATCAACTGTTTCATTGTTTGGGTGAACTACAAATCCTGCAACATCTCGTTTGGCATCCATGTAATGTGCTTCTATAACAGGTTTCAGCTTAGCCAACCTCAACACATTGGACAATTTTGCTTAAAGGGTTAGTTCACCCAAAAATTTAAATTATTTAGTTAATTACTCACACTTATGTCATTTCACACCTATAAGACCTTTGTTCATCTTCAGAACACAAATGAAGATATTTTTAATGAAATTCTGAGCTTTCTGTCCCTTCATTGGGAGCAATGCAACTAACACATTCAAGGCCCAGAACGATAGGAAAGACATCATTGAAGTAATCCATGTGACTGCAGTGCTTTAAACCATTTTATGAAGCGATGCAGGTGGCAGGGGCTTTGTTTGTTTTATTTCAAAAAAACACACCACAATTTACCACTTTATTTACAAAATTACTAACCAGTAGGAATCCAATCCATTAGGGAGAGCACTACGACACATGCGTATTGTGTTGACTGACTCAGGACCGGGTGTTGTTCCGTGAATGTGCTTTAGATAATATAATTTTGTAAATATAGAGGTAAATTATGTTTTTTTGTTTTGTTGTTTTATCGCAAAACAAAGCACTTGCATCGCTTCATAAAATTGAGGTTAAACCACGAGTCACATGGATTACTTTACTGGTGTCTTTACCACCTTTCTGGGGCTTGAATGTATTAGTTGCGTAGGCTACAAGTGGAGGAACAGAAAGCTCTTGGAGTTTATAAAAAATATCTTTATTTGTGTTCTGAAGATAAACAATGGTCTTACGGGTTTGGATCGACATGAAGGTGCATAATTATTGACAGAATAATATTTTTAGCTGAACTATACCTTTAAGGAATCCTGGAAACACATTTAATCAACCACAATATGCATTCGACCCATTTCTGGAAGAACTGAAATGCAGATAAGAAAACAACAGTTTCACCAACAAAAAAAAACTTTCTGCATTTTTACATTTTCCACGAAGAAAGCCGTTTTAAATGATTCACTTAAAGATTCATTTAAAATACCCAGAACAGTAAAATGTTAGCTGCAGCCCTATTTTACAGTTTTTCTCTCCATACTTTGCACTTCTATAATATAAGCTTGTTCCCACATTTGAGAAATTGTGTTTACACAAAAATATTGCTTTAACTTTAGAATAATTTCAGAATGGCCATTGTGAACAGGATTTATCATGCACTCTTGAATGTGCAAAGTAGAGCTAGGGCTGTAAGGTGAAAGACAAGATGTTCACTAAAAAAAATAAGACAAACAAGTCACATGGACAATATTTTTAGTAAATAGGTAGGCTCACCCAAAAATGGAAATTCTGTCATTAATTATTCACCCTCATGTAGTTTCAAACCTGTAAGACTTTAGTTTATCTTTGGAACACAAATGAAGATATTTTAATGAAATGGGAAAGTTTTCTTCACCGTCCTTCCATTGACAGCTAAGCAACTACTGCTCTGACCCTAAATTTGGACTAAACAGTTTGATTCAAATTATTTTACGGTCTCTTTAGTATGGTAGCATACAGAAATGTAATATGGAAAATAGCAATGTAATATATAAAATGGCAATTTATTTCTTATTTAAATTGGCATTTTCCATACCATATGTGCAATGTTTGGGTGACAATTCAAAGTCAATACTATAAATTAAATTAGCCATTTCTTACACTTGTTTAACATATAATTTAAACATATACATTTTAAATTTGTACAAGTTGCACAATTAAAATTAAAATGTATTACAAAAATGATTAGAGATAATTCACCCAAAAATGAAAACTCTTTAATTAATTATTCACCCTCATGTCGTTCCAAACCTGTAAGACTTTCGTTCATCTTCAGAACACAAATGAAGATATTTTTAATGAAATCGAGAGCTTTCTGTCCCTCCACTGACAGTCTAAGCAACTAAAACTTTGATGCTTCAAAAAGTTCATAAAGAGATAGTAAGACCAATCCATTTGAATCGAGCTGTTTAGTTCAATTTTTTTGAAGAGACATGATTGCTTTATATGATGAACAGATTTAATTTAGTCTTTTCTTCACATTTAAACATTGATTAGTGAACATAAACAGAAGCTCAAGCGAACATGCTTGACACGTGAGAACAAACCTCTTTCTCAAACGTGCTGCGCAACACACGAGAGTGAACCTCATTTGTTCTCGCATGTCAAGCGAACATGCTTGAGCTTCCGTTTACCGTTTCTGATACCTGTAAATTGATTAATACTTATATGTGAATAAAAGCCTAATTCAACCTGTTCATCATAAAGTGATCATGTCTTCACAGAATTTTGACTAAACCATACATATGGATTAGTTTTACGATCACTTTATGAACTTTTTAAAGTGTCAAAGTGGTAGTTGCTTAGCTGTCTATGGGGGGTCAAAAAAGCTCTCAGATTTCATTATTAAGATCTTCATTTGTGTTCCAAAGATGAACGAAAGTCTTGCGGGTTTGAAACGACACGAGGCTGAGTAATTAATGAAAGAATTTAAATTTTTGGGTGAACAATTTTTGCCCTTTAACATGTTCAAGCTAAAATTGTAGCAAAATTATAATTTTAAATGCTATTTTTCTTAACCACATTCACACTCACAGTTAAGACACTTACGGCAGCATTTTTATTAAATACCCGCAATTAACGTATCAAAATTCAATGTGGATTTAAAAAAAGGATTCCAGGCCAATCACATTTTCGCCAATCCCTGTCAATCATTGCATAAAGTGCCTTAACTTTGAGTGTAAATGCAACTAGGAAAAATAACTTCAATTATCATTTTGCTATATTTGCTTGAACATGTTAAACATCTAATTTCTTTCTCTTAATTTTATGTTAAAGCTAGTGTAGTAATGCTAATTATTATATTATTGATTTAGAATAACTGTTTTGCTCCAGATGTTGCACATATCATATATAATATGTACATATAAAAACAGAAATACATTGCCATTTTACACATTGCATTGCCATTTTGCATGTTACATTTCATATTGACATGTGGTATGTATGCTACCATACTTTATGAATGGCAGAGTTTTATGTGAATATACTTTCAATTAAGTGACAGAAATCTTTCAGTTTTCATTTGAAGTGCAGTTTTACTGTGCTTTATCAAGATTGACATCACTGTCATTATGGCAAACATTTTGTCTTAGGAATAAAAATTCAACCTCATCAGAAAAAAAGAATGTCACAATATTAAGATTATTAATCTTAACAAATAACCCATTGTACTGATACTTGCCTCACAGCTGAGGATGAAGTCAGACTCTCAGATGTGTGATGATCAGTGATACCAGGCAGTTTTTTCCACCATCTTCATGATCTAAAAATCAAAGACACATTTGCTTTGTTTCAACACAGTTCTATGATAAAATTAATGACATGTGACTTAGGGCAGAATCAGGTAATCGCATTCATTTAAACACAAAGTGATAAACTATTGTAACTTATCTGTGCACTGTTCGGTGGCGTTCAATCACGTTGTTCAACAACGGCATTATTGTGGACTAATGTAACGTTAAAGTACACCAACATGGCACCTCTGGTTGAGCATTCATTTACAACAATTACGTATTAAATGTTTAACTTACGACACAGAAACTCAATTGATTTTAAATATATTTGCAGACGGCTAATATCACCGACTGGATTCGTACAAAGCTATTTACACTCGCTATTGTCATGTTGAGTAGCTGTAACATTAACGTTTTATAAAAAACATTTAATTGGTTAAACATAAACATAAAACCCACCTTTGCGTGTCCTCTTTATCTTTTATTTCGAGTCCAGCCTCTAAAGTTCTTCTGACGATAAAGAGGGCAGCCATGGTTATGTAGTGGTGCTCCGCGCTCGTGCTCGTAATCGGCTTCCCGCTCTCCGGTCTATTTGAAAATACAATAACGGCTGCAGCGCCAATCAGTTTCATGTTGTTGTGCCTAATAGCAAAGTTAACATCATAGACTGTAAAAAAAAAAAAAAAAGGTTAACATTTATAGTGGATAATGGAGAACAAACGCCATAATGTACACGCAATAATTATATTAAAAAGTTAAAAAAGTGTAACGTTAACTTTATACATATCAAATGGCTAAAAAGCATTTGGTGCAAAGCTAATTTAACTCGCTAAATAAGTGACTGAAACCTTTGTATTTTCGACTTGTGAACTAAATATAAACATAAATGGTCAGAACTCACCTTTAAATGTCGTATTCTACAAGTTTGATATTTAAAATAAACTTGACCGCGCTGCAGTCGTGTAACGTTAGTCTGCTTCCCGTTGTCAGTTCGGAAATTCGGTGGCTGAAGCGATTTCAGCCAATCAGCGTCTTGTTGCTATGCCAAATACTCAACACATCAACCAATCATGAATGAAACAGTAATTTGGCCATCACTATCACTGTACATTGATGTGAGAAGAAAAGTACCTTCATTTCCTAAAGGTACCAAACAGTATCGTCAGAGGTTTTTCCTGTAGCCTACCATTAAAGGTACTACTATTATTGAAAAGGTACACAACTGTTCTTTGAGGAACATTATTTGTACTGTGTACATTTTTTTTCTGAGAGTGTATTTGAATACCTTGTAATTAAATGCCTATATAGTTGGAGATGCTGTGGCCCAAATATAGTATTTTTAATACAATAATGCAGTTTTTCTTTGTCATTTTTGACAAATACATCCACAAAGTACCATAACCATATGCCACAGCTTTAAAAATGCATCAGTATCACATCCATGTATTTTTACATTTATTAAATATGTGTAAAACAAACATGTATGTCACATATTTATACTTAATGTTGTCCATATATGTGAGAAACCAATACTATACTGTAATATATGCAGATATAAGGTATCATATATGGATGAACTCAAATATTTTCTTCACATGTTTGGACACATAAATGTTCATATATGTTGCAGGCATATATTGTGTTCTCAGATAAGTCAAATATATGGATGAACTCAAATATTTTCTTCACATGTTTGGACACATAAATGTTCATATATGTTGCAGGCATATATTGTGTTCTCAGATAAGTCAAATATATGGATGAACTCAAATATTTTCTTCACATGTTTGGACACATAAATGTTCATATATGTTGCAGGCATATATTGTGTTCTCAGATAAGTCAAATATATGGATGAACTCAAATATTTTCTTCACATGTTTGGACACATAAATGTTCATATATGTTGCAGGCATATATTGTGTTCTCAGATAAGTCAAATATATGGATGAACTCAAATATTTTCTTCACATGTTTGGACACATAAATGTTCATATATGTTGCAGGCATATATTGTGTTCTCAGATAAGTCAAATATATGGATGAACTCAAATATTTTCTTCACATGTTTGGACACATAAATGTTCATATATGTTGCAGGCATATATTGTGTTCTCAGATAAGTCAAATATATGTATAGATATATGTCATACTATTTAAAATATAAGTACATATATGGCCATATATTACATTTTTGTATGGGACATAACCCAAAGTGATGAAACGATAACTTTCACGGAGTTTAAAACAAAGCTGAGGAGTTATGAGAGCACAGAAAAGTTTAGTGCTGCTTGCTCAGAGGATGACAGTGTGATGAAGGTGAAAGCAAGAGACGGGTGGAATATGAAATTGACCTGTTTTAACTGCGGACAGAAGGGACATAAGGCTGTGGAGTGCATTTCTACTACGAGTGAGTATAGAGAACAGCGACTGTGGTGTCATTTTTGCAAAAGTTCCACGCACAGGGATGTGAATTGCAAGTGGAGAAAGCGGGACAACGTGAAGCAGGTGATGGATGAGGAGGACCACACCTTTGCTTTTAAGGTGGGCCAAGTGGATGCCGTCCTGGCCAGCGGGGTGAGGGAAAAAGGTCTCATGGTTGATACAGGAGCCACGTCGCATATCATCCGGGACATTACACAGTTCAAGGACTTTGATAAAAGTTTTGAGCCACATAAGCACATCCTAGAGCTGGCTGATGGAGAGAGGACCAGCGGTATCGCCCTGAGGAAAGGTACGGCCAAAGTTCACCTGAGAGTCAACAATGGTCAAGTGGTGGAAACGATGCTGATGGGGGCGCTGTACGTCCCATCTTTTCCACAGGACATCTTCTCAGTCAAGGCAGCGACGGTCATTTTCAAAGAAGGTCAGAACAGACTTGTTCATAAGAACGGTGTAACATTTGACATTCAGGTGTATGATAGACTGTTCTATTTAAGCACGGTTACAGATGATGTTGATCAATGTCATGTATGTTACGATATCCACACATGGCATGAAATTCTTGGTCACTGTAATTATGAGGATGTGTTGAAGCTGGAAAATGTTACAAAGGGGATGAAAATTAAAGGTAGAACTGAAATGTCTAATTTAAAATGTGAAGTGTGCATACAGGGGAAATTTGTTCAGAGCAGGAACAGGGAGGCAGATGAAAAAGCAAAAGTTCCCCTTGGACTTGTGCACACAGACTTAGCTGGACCTATGGAGCCGGTAGCAAAAGATGGTTTCAGATATATCTTGGCATTTACTGATGACTATTCAGGTGCAATCTTTACATATTTTTTGAGAGCAAAGAGTGATACAGTCAAAGGAACAGAGAAGTTCATTGCTGATGTTTCACCTTATGGTCAAATTAAATGTATGAGATCTGATAATGGCACCGAGTTTACATCCAGGGAATTTCAGTCCATGCTCAGTAAAAATGCAATTAGACACGAAACCTCAGCTCCCTATTCACCCCATCAGAACGGGACAGCTGAGAGGAGCTGGAGAACTTTGCTTGACATGGCAAGGTGTATGTTAATCGAGAGTAGCTTACCAAAAATGTTATGGACGTATGCAATCCAGACTGCAGCTGTTATTCGCAACAGATGTTATAACAGACGTGTAGAACAGACCCCATACTATATGCTGACTGGAAAGAAGCCTGATCTTTCAAGAATGAGAATATTTGGGTCAGAGTGCTATGCATACAAACAGAACAAGAAAAAGTTAGACTCTCGATGTGAAAAAGGGATTTTCATTGGTTATGACAAGAATAGCCCTGCATATCTAGTTTTCTATCCAGACTCAGGAAAAGTGAATAAAAGTAGGTTGGTGGAGTTTATCACAAAGAGTGGGAAAGAATGCCACACTCAGACAGATCAGTTAATGTGTGAAGATGATGTGCGTAGGGAGAGCGCCGAAACTCACCTACCAAAACCTGAGAAAATAGAATTAATAAATCCCCAGGACATAAGATCTGAAACGTGTGACCCAAGCCCCAACACAGGTGAAAGGGAAGGTGTTGAGAGCAGGCGTTATCCACAGAGAGAGAAGAGGCCTCCAAAGTATTTGAGGGATTATGAGTGTGGAATAAAATGTGATGATGACCATGCACTAGCCAGTATTGATTATTGTTATAGAGTTGCATGTGATGTACCCCACACTCTAAAGGAGGCTATAAGTTCACCAGAGTCAGAATTGTGGAGTAAGGCCATGCAGGAGGAGATGAATTCTCTTAAGGAGAATGATACGTTTACCCTTACAACACTACCTGAAGGTAAAAATATAGTGGGGGGCAGATGGGTCTACACATTGAAGGAAAACCCAGTTGGGACAACATACAAAGCTCGGTATGTGGCGAAAGGGTATAGTCAAGTTTCAGGCATTGATTATAATGAAACTTTTTCTCCAACTGCTGACATGACATCAATACGTAGTTTAATGCAAATTGCAGCTCAATATGGTTTAGAACTGCATCAAATGGATGTAAAGACTGCATATTTGCACGCCCCTATTGATACCGAATTATATATGGAACAGCCAGAAGGATTTGAGGTCAAGTCAGAAACAAGTGAGAGGCTTGTCTGTAGACTTAACAAATCACTCTATGGTTTGAAACAGTCAGGGCGGAATTGGAATAAAATGCTAGATGATTTTCTGATTCAAAATGATTTTATTCAAAATCCTTCTGACCATTGTGTTTACAATAAACAAATTGGAGGTGAGAGGATCATACTGATAGTCTGGGTTGATGATCTTCTTATTGCAGCAAGTGATAGTCAGATACTCAGAAATGTGAAAAGAATGTTGGAGGAAAGATTTAAAATGAAAGATCTTGGTAAACTTACACATTTTCTGGGTATTGATTTTGCACAAGGAGATGGTGAGATAAAAATGAACCAGAAAAGGTTCATTATTAAGATTTTGGAGAGGTTTGATATGATTAATTGTAAACCAAGGTTAACTCCATGCGAAAACAGAATGCAATTTGATAATGAAGGTGAACGTGTTGATCCAAAGCGGTATCCAGAAGTGGTTGGTAGCTTGATCTATCTAATGACTTGTACTAGACCAGATCTAGGTTTCATTGTCAGTAAGCTGTCACAACACTTTTCTGAACCAAAGAACCAACACTGGGTAGCTGCTAAGCATGTATTGCGATATTTAAAGGGAACTGTGAATAAGGAATTGTGTTATAGGAGAAATGATGTAAATCTTAATCTCTTTGCATTTAGTGATGCTGATTGGGCAGCAGACCAGAATGATAGAAGAAGTACAACTGGTTACTGCTTTAGTTTGTCTGCCACTGGTCCTGTTATTTCTTGGAGATCTAAGAAACAATCCACAGTTGCTCTTTCCACATGTGAGGCGGAGTATATGGCTTTGGCAGCTACTGCACAGGAAAGCCTATATCTTGTCCAGTTATTAAATAAAATGGACAATGAATGTATTTACACCCCAGTGACAATTTATGAGGACAATCAAGGGGCAATTGCTTTGTCAAAGAACCCTATATGCCGTCAAAGGTGTAAACATGTTGACATTAAGTATCATTTTGTTCGATCTGCACTTGAAGATGGAAAGATAACTATTGAATATTGTCCTACAGCAGCCATGGTTGCAGATATTCTGACCAAACCTGTAACCAAAGCCATGCTTGATAGATTTGTGTGTTTTATTTTTGGTGTGATGTAAAGGTACATGATAACTGTATGTTATTCATCCTAAGAGCAAGTGGGGGTGTTGAACATTGGTGACCTTGAATGTGCTCTTATTATGACTGTTGACTAAGGGGGTGTGAGTCTAAGGGGTGTGGTTCGTTCATTATGTTTTCCAGGTGTTGCAATTTAATAAACGACTGCATGCTCCTGTTGTGAGTATGCGCGACAGTCAAACGAAACCCGATGGCTACGTGAGTTTATTCCTCCGTCATGTTTTAGCCGGTTTTCTACCCTTTATGTTATGATGGCAAACTCAACAATTTATCTGAATTAATTTGCTCTGAATTCACCCCTTTGAAATTATTTTACTTTGGAAACCATGTATCTGAATTTATTTGTTTCAAATTTACCTCTGACATTTAAATAGGCCTATGAAAATTCTTGATTTCCATTTTAAAAACCTGAATTTCGATGAATATTTTTCAATGCTCACAAATTCAGATACAAAAAAAAAATCAACTTACAGAATTTCAGATAAAATGTGACATGATTCAGCAAAATGAGCCACAGTGACCGAAATTTCAAAATTGAGATTTTGGTATTAAAGAAAAGAGGAGACCATAAGCTTTCAAATGGTATCTTAGTCAAAGTCACATCTTGAATGGTTGTACAGATATACACATTTTAATTATGGTCGTCTGCCCTTTTTTTCCAATTGAAAACCTGAGAAAATCGCTTTAAAAGTTTTTTTGCCCGTTTTTTGTTGATATCTTTCAAAATTCATTGCATTTAAAGGGATAAACTATTTATTTTACAACTTAATTTGACCAAATACTTAATTATCTATCGATCTATCTATCTTTATAATTATATATCTATATTATTATCTATCTATATATTTCTATAATTATCTATCTAACGACCGCCGCGCTATACATTATCCCGCTTATTACATGGCTACCTACCAAATAAATAAATAATTTGACTCAAAATATTGATTTAAAAAGGAGTTTATTGATTTAAAAACGATTGTATTGCTTCCGCTAAAGAAAATAGTCCGTTCCGTCTCTGAACTGCGTCCATGTCAACGCTCTGTTTTTCATGGCAACGGTCTGTTATACTAAGCAGCGTCTGTTATCAAGAAATAACACACCGCATTCTACATTGGAATTCTACCAAGCCATGTAATAAATTTCTATAATTATCTATCTATCTATCTATCTATCTATCTATCTATCTATCTATCTATCTATCTATCTATCTATCTATCTATCTATCTATCTATCTATCTATCTATCTATCTATCGAGTCCTCATAAAATCACAAATATGCTGTTGTGTCTATAAATTCGATATTTTTATTTTTTCATCCACAGCACAATTCCACCTCAGCTGGAGAGGACACCTTCTCACAGTGTCCCCTGCAAAGTTTCGGGACATTCTGATGTTGTTTTACAAAATAAGAGCCCCCAAAACTCATATATATGCTGTTTTGTCTATACATTCAGAAAATCATAAAAATAAAAGTCCTAGCTTCCACAGACCAATTCCACCTCAGATGGAGAGGACACCTTCTCACAGTGTCCCCTGCAAAGTTTCAGGACATTCTGATGTTTTTTTCCAAAATAAGAGCCCCACAAAACTCATGTATTAGCTCTTTTGTCCATACATTCAGAAAAACTTAAAAATAAAAGTCCTAGCTTCCACAGACCAATTCCACCTCAGATGGAGAGTATACCTTCTCAAGGTGTCAACTACAATGTTTCAGGACATTCTGATGTTGTTTTACAAAATAAGAGCCCCCCAAAACTCATATATATGCTGTTTTGTCCATACATCCACCTCAATAGGCCTATTTCACAAGATGGCGACCGAGACCGGAAGTAGGGTAAACTCTTTTCCGGTTAAAGCGCTAGCAGTGCAGTCGGAGGACAAATACGTAGACTAAAAGCGAAAGCGGTCAGTCCTGTTGCGTACCTTTTTATGTTTCAACCCAAAGAAGAAACATCTCTATTTATCACTTCACAGCTTTCCGTGTTTTGCGGGTTTTCATGGAACAACTGGGGAGAAGTTAAATCACGCCAGACACAGACAGCAAAAAGACTTCTGGTCGCGCCGCCGCCCGCTATGATCGCCATTCATTCTCAAAATGGACTATGAACAGCTTGTTTTCTCTCTCAGTCATTCATATGTCTGACAAAAGTAAGAATAGCAGATGTTGTCCGTTTTGTTGATAGGTTTCAGGGTGCTGTGAAAAGATCGAAATTGGACGAAGGTTACAAATTCTTGACGTTTGCTTACACACACACACACAAAAGTTCCATTAATGTAAATGGCATGACACTTGATGACTAAGCTCACATTTAACGTTACTATATCTAAACACAATAAATAAATACATTGAAGTGATGTCTGAGTGTAGGCTATGAGTGAAATCTAGTGGCTTTAGTTAAAAATTCATGTTATTAAGTGTTAGTTTGTGCCGCAATCTTCCACTAGATTATGGCTCACTTTTCATGTTACCACCATGAATGAAACTAGTAATTGTACATCTTTACAGTGAATTTGACCTAACGTTGCTAGTAATAATGAATAATGAATGTCTAATAATGAAATTAAGGCAAATAATAAAAAAATGGTTAGACTAAAAACATGAATGAAGTGAGTGATATTACATGTTTTAAAAAAATCATGATGTTACAAAATAATATTTTACTGTCTGGGGTCCCCTTATGAAAATAAAATATATATCCCTATATATGAATGATCAATATATTAAATGGTTTAACAGTAAATTTGAAAATATACAGAATAATATATGGTGTTAATACATTACAATATACTGAATAATACATAAGGAATTTTCATATATTTAAAAATGCGAGACAATATATCTACTAATTAATATATAATGTATGTCATTTTATATTCAGTAATACACTATAATATATACAGGGATTAAAGTTATCCCTCGCTACGAGTCTACGACGGATTTCCGTCAATATCAGGGTTCCCCCCTGTCCTTATGTCTTAAATTCACTTTTCATAATTTTAAGGCCGTAAATATGCTTACATTTCTCAAATAGTGTAATAAATGTCTTCATTTTAGTTTGAATGGGTCTTAAATTGAGGAAGGACGAGGTGTTCACCCTGCTTAGGAGGATGTGATCAAAGCCTGGACTGGAGCAAAAGCCCGTTCCTCTCTGCACTCTAAGCGTTATGTTATCACTCCGCTCCTGATCCACTCCGGGTTTTCCAGTCCCACTCACGGGAAAAACTGCTCCGTGTTCACACAACTTTAAAAGTTATTCTAATATGTAAAATTTTTTATATCACAAACGTCTGAATTTATAATACGACATGTAACGGTTTGGAAAGTATTCTACTCGTTTAATAAATGTTTACACGTACAAAACAAGTAAACAGCAGGCCTGGCAACGCGCACCGAGGTAAAAAGAAAAAAGGGAAAGAAAGTTACAGAAAACAACTTCTACAAACAATTTTAATTTGCCAACAGTTAATAATAATAAATAAAAATGCATGACGTGCAAATCGGATAACAATCAAGTGCAATATAAACATGTTTTGTCAGGGCATCAGTCCCGAACCGGCATCAACACTCCATTTCAACATCTGCTTCCTCCTTCACACACGTCTTTTTGCCGTCTGTGTTGTTCCATGAAAACACGCAAAACACGGAAAGCGGTGAAGTGATAAATAGGGTTGTTTCTTCTTTGGGTTGAAACATAAAAAGGTACGCAACAGGACTGACCGCTTTTAGTCTCCGCATTTGTCATCCGACTGCAACTGCTAGCGCTTTAACCGGAAAAGAGTTTACCCTACTTCCGGCCTCGGCGGCCATTTTTGTGAAATAGGCCTATGGCCGTTTCTCAATATGCGTTCTTGTCTGTACTTGTGTTCTTGTGGACTTGTGAAACGTCATCAGTCGCTGCCCAAGTACTGTCCCAATACCCAAGTTTGCATTTAGACAAGAACGGTTAAAAATCCCGGAAGTGTTCTTGACACGCCCATTTTACCGAGGATGCAACGGTTGGTTACTTGTGTGAACTTGACGGCAGAAATATCCCAGCATTCATTTCGGCATTCGAAATAACGGCACGTTATTGCGCAATACCAGCAAGAACACATCGTCTCAAACTTTCAGCAGCGTTCTGTGTGCTCGTCACCTTGTAAGTTCATTCTTCCAAGAACAACTAGCAAGAGCTTTCTCCCCAAGAACACAAGTCCGTTCTTTGCGTTCTTGGTTTTGAGAAACACCCACTGTTTCAAGACATTCTGATGTTGTTTTCCAAAATAAGAGCCCCACAAAACTCATGTATTAGCTCTTTTGTCCATACATTCAGAAAATCATAAAAATAAAAGTCCTAGCTTCCACAGACCAATTCCACCTCAGATGGAGAGGACACCTTCTCACAGTGTCCCCTGCAAAGTTTCAGGACATTCTGATGTTGTTTTACAAAATAAGAGCCCCACAAAACTCATATATATGATGTTTTGTCTATACATTCAGAAAATCATAAAAATAAAAGTCCTAGCTTCCACAGACCAATTCCACCTCAGATGGAGAGGACACCTTCTCAAGGTGTCAACTACAATGCTTTAGGCCTTTCTGTTGTTGTTTTCCAAAATAAATGGCCTTTAAATACATCTGTTTCCTGTCATTGATGATAAATAACATTAATTTCCCTGTTTTTCTGTTTCAGTCACAACAGTGCCAAAGCCAGTGCAGATGATGTAAATTGCACCGTTGCAGTGTCTTCCATGATCTCAAGTTGAACAAATATATCCTCTCAGTTGTGAACAATGCCCAGAAGAGACTTTTATTCATATTCCCTTTGTGCTTGTGTCTATCCATTGAAAATATTAGTTGACACAAATCTCTCTGTGGTGGACATTAATTTGTGCAATATAAATGTCATTGTGATATGTTACTGACATGTGAATACATTTACATCTTTTTGAAATCACATAAAATTATGTACTTTAAGCAAAAGTATTACCCATGTTGCCTCAAGGACTGTTTGTCTGTCGAAGATTGGTGCAACACTGCTTTTAATGTTTCTTCATTACATTTACATTTATTCATTTAGCTGACGCTTTTATCCAAAGCGACTTACAATTGCTATATATGTCAGAGGTCGCACGCCTCTGGAGCAACTAGGGGTTAAGTGTCTTGCTCAGGGACACATTGGTGTCTCACAGTGGATTCGAACCCGGGTCTCTCACACCAAAGGCATGTATCCACTGCGCCATCACATTATGCAAATGTATTGGATGGGAGATTATGCAAATGTTTTCTTTGTGTCCTTATTAGAAGCTTTCTTCTCTCTTTCTGACTTTTGCTCACAAAACATCACATTTTTGGTATCCATGACCATGCCTCATAACTCATAACTTTGAATCCTGTCCATGTCCATGGTGCTGAAGTAGCTACTCAACTTATTTTTGCATGACGTTCGTTATTTTGATTCTTGTGGTTCTCCCAATCTGTTTTGTGATGGATATTATTTTCTAAACTACATAATTAAAGCATACACTTAATATGCTTAATTAAGGAAACTGGTTGTATGCATATATGCCAAGTTGGACTGGTGGTAGCTGTTGTCCACCAGAGGGGGCATAATAAATCGTTTCAGGACTGGAAGCTTAATGTCGGTAAAAGTGGTTCATTATTTTAACTTGTAATAAAATAAAATAAAAAATTAACTGCAACATTTTGCGTAGAAAACTTAACTGCAACAGTAATGCAAAATTAAGTAACTTAACTGCAACAGTAATGCAAAATTAAGTAACTTAGATTACTTTTTCATTACTTTTATATCTTGAAAATAAGAGATATTTTATCACAGTACTGTCTACTTGAGATTTGACCTCTATGATCGCCATCATATTCTTAATGAAGGGTTATTATGTCTAAAGTATGATTTGTTTAAAATTACACTGTGCAACGTAGTGCAATGTCAAAAGAGCAAATATGTAATACGTTTTAAACAGGCACCTGCGAGGCCTAAACACGCACCTACACCGACAACAACCGTGCGATGACAGTATTGCTGTTTCTTGATAACACAAACCGTACCTTGCACCATCTGATGACTGGAAAGATGCCGAAGAGCAAGAAAAAGTGACTGCATCTTTTTATTAAATGTACAATCCCCATTTGCTATACACAGCTGGATTTATTTGCACATTGAGTAACCTTACTCATCACGGCAATTACATTGTTTGCCACACACACCATTAGCCATATGCATGTTAAATCAATTAGGCCTACGTAGCACAATTCAACCATCTAGGCTAACATGTTATTTCTCTGATGTCTGTCAATGTCATGCAATGTTTAATTATACAGTAAAGTGTCTACTGAATAGTATAAAAGAAATGTTTTACTTAGGCCAGTCTTTGGTTCAATCAATTGTCATAATTATTTTAAATAGACACTTATGATTGTTGATGCTATCAACGAAAAGTAATTACAGTGAGAAATTTACAATACGGTTCCATGCCATCATTAATGAAAAACTAGTCAAGTCAAGTCATCTTCATTTATATAGCGCTTTTTACAATACGGATTTCAAAGTGAATAGTTATTGTCTAGGTAATGTGAGTTCGATTTTTTTCTACACAGGAGCAAATGAGTACTATTAACACTGTAGTAACTGCTGTTTATTAACCAAAGACTCTGATTTCCTAATTAGTAGGCTATGTAATAGTGGTTAGTCGGCTTAGTAGTTCACTGTTATCTAATCCTTTTTTTTTCACTCCTCCCTGAGGACTATACTTAACTGTACAGGTTCAAAATTAATGTGTGTAATGTTTAATGTATAATTTATTCTAAAGTGAAGATCATGGTGTTAACCAAATAATAATGACTCAAATATTCCAAAATTACTATTTATTTTGAACATTATTTTAAAGAGAAACGCATGAGAATTCTTAAATACTATCTGAAGTCATTTAAACTTTTGCGTTTTTTGTGATGTTTTCTCTTTAGAATACAGATTATAGACAGTCATTATAAAGGCCCGTTCACACCAAGCACGATAACTATAAAGATAACGATAAAGATATAATTCTAAAAATTGTTCTCCATATTAAAGAATAACAGAGTTCACACCACAACTATAACGATAAAGATATGAGGAACGATATCGTTGGGATCACTTTCAGAACGATTTTTTTCCAGCTGTCCAACGATAAAACACTGACAGCCAATCAGAATCCATTCTAATTTAAAGGTCTCGTGCATCCATTTTCGGCTACTTTGAAACCGCAGCGCGGGCGCGCGCGTGCTTAGAATAAAAAGACCGTTATCGGTCGTTGGTGTGGACGCATATATAGTTATCTTTATCTTTATAGTTATCGTGCTTGGTGTGAACGGGCCTTAAGTGGGCTTTTTTCTTAAATTTACATTAATTATGCATTATGTGTAAAACACAAGTATTATGATCCTGTTTATTAATTTTTAATAGGTAATTAATAGATAAGTAATAAATAAGTAATAGTACTTTTCTAAACGTGAACTACCACATGGCAACGTAATATTAATTAGAAATTGTTTTATTAATTCTTGTTTGTTATTAGTATTTTATTAATTCTTGTTTGTTATTAGTATTTTATTAATTCTTGTTTGTTATGAAGTCCTGAAAAAGAAACTCAGCGACTATGATGATAATATTACCAATAAAGACGGCTTCTGGGGACAAGTGTGCATTGCACTTGCCATTGCAAACACTAAAAACAATCGCTATCGTTTGCAAAATTTATTTCATAAGGTGAGCAGCATACGCACACATATATATATATATATCTATATATATATAAAACAAATATTGCTGATGATATTCAATAATAAAGGTTGTTATATTGAGTTTCTCAAAGACAGATGCAGGCATGTCATATTTTAACAAGGTTCTTTTAGAAATGTTTACATTTAAACATCATTATTACATTATACACTTTGTCAAAAAGCACCACGCAGAATATTCCCCATCTCCTCTGCCATCTGTGGCCAGTGGAAGTGCTGTTGAAGATGAGGGACACAAGTCTTCAGAGAAGGTCAGTCTTCACTCTTTGTATTTATACAGGTTTCTCGTCTTCTTCAAAAGTATAATGTCAAACATTCTTTGACTTTCTATCAACACAGCACGCAGAATATTCCCCATCTTCAGAGAAAGTTAGTATTCACTCTTTTTCTAATTTGTTTAATTCAATGTTGGGTGCCTATATGCCTTGTCTTGTAATTGAAAGAAAAATAACGATAATAAGAATGTAGTATTCTACATTGACTTCACATCACATTATTCCTTGTTATTGCTAATGTTACAATTACAATATGTGAAAAATAAGTATTTGTCCGTGTTCACATTTGACTGTACTACTAACGCAGAAACAAAGGTTTTAGAATTACATGTTCCACAGTTTAAAAAAAAACATCTAATTAATGGACATACGTACAGGTTATAGTAACATTTTTTTTCTTCATTAGGGGTCTATGAGTAATACATCTGATGACGATGGATTTATAAAAATCCACTTGCCCAAGAACCCATCATTCTTTTAAATTGAAAGGAGTGATTGGGAAAAGCTGAAGAAGAACAGAAAAGAAAGAAGCTTTAAAGGACTCCAGTGGACAAATGTGATTTCAAAAGGTCCGAGGACCATAAACCCATACTGTTCAATTGCCTTTAAAAGGCACAAACTGAAGGTGATGGGTTCATTACATGCGAGCCCTGAATTCTCCTGCCTTGGTTACTGCAGATTTGAGGATTGCCCTGTCACAGTAACAGTTACTGTGGACAGTGAAGAGGACCTCAAGGCAATAGTAAATTACCAAGGGGAGAAGAGTATTCATAATTTAACGGAATTGAAAAGAAGACCTGTTAGGGCACACGAAAGAAAATCACTGGGCGAAGACTTACAAAGACAGCTTCCACGAGCAATGTACCTTGAAAAATGAACAAACATACCTGAAGATGTTATGGAGTCTGGCTGTCGGGATGAGGCTCCAAGTCCGAATGTCCTGAAAAATATATCGTAGGAAGCACGTAAGAGAAGCCGGCAGCACAGTAATGAAGTCATAAGTCTTCAAATAATGAAAAAGGCAGTCCTGATGAGGTCCTCCAGAAAGTGATGCTACACCCAAAAGGGGTTCTTCTTTGGTCACGCAGGGGGATTGAAATATACCAGGAGCGACGCCAGGAGGACATTGTCTATCTGGATGCAACTGGCAGCATCATGAAAAAGCAGAAAGGATCTCCTCCTTTCTATGTATATGAGTTGGTGGTCAGGAATCCCCATAAAAACTCATCTCCACTACCTGTTGCCACACCTTACCTGTGATCACACCACGGCCTCAGTTAATTACTTCCTTGAGGCGTTTCAGACTGATGTGGCAAGGTGTTTTGGGAAAAAAGGTATGCGGTCACCCATCATGATCCTGTGTGATCATGACACCCATCAATGGTGTTGATGCAGGCAATATGCCTGTCATTTGCCAAGAAAAACCTGAAAGACACCATTGACCACTACTATAATATAGCAAGTGGTCATGGAAAAAAGCAGATTTTGAGGTGCCCATTCTTCATCGTTGTCTCAGCCACGTTATGAAGAATGCAAAGGAAATGTGCAGAAAGTAGTAAGTTGTGTACTTGAAAAAATGACTGTTTGTGACAATCCTCTTTTAGTGTCAGTTGCTAAGAGTACAAAAAACACAACAGCAACATCTCTTTTCCTCATACCAAAAACTAATAATGTTACTGCCAATGTGATCTGAACTATCCAAAATGCACACATTTTCTGTTAGCAGTGTGGCCTCTGAATTCCCCTAAATTGGCATTGCCTGTGAAATTAATAGAATAATGATCTATTCAACAAATATACAAAAGACCAGCAAGTATATTATAAAGTGTAGATTTGGATATAATACACACAAGTTGTACAATATATCATCTATCAACATATAACCTTGAAGACCATAGTTATATTCTTGAACCTAATTATTTTTGTTACATTCCACAGTGCGCCAAACCACTACCATCTGGCCATGCACGTCTTCGGTTCACTGACAACTGCAAGCACTTTAATAGAACTAGACGACATGGTTCAAAGTGCTGCTGTTGTGTTCTCCAGTCCATCCTGTGGGCCCGATGTAGAGAAACACTTCAGAAACCTGCAGTCGTGGCTGCTGAGAACAGCGACTACATTGGATGAGACAACCAAGTCCAAAAGTGAGAGCTTTGAGGTAAATGTCAATTCCAAGTTTGCATTTGAACATTTATGGTTTTAATTTGAACAAATATGCGAAGGTATACTGTTGTTATCAAGTAAATACTATAAAGAAAAGGTAATGAAGTTAAATTTCTTGAGTGAAAATGTACTTAGATAAATGCCATGGAGTGCAGCTAGTTTACAATGATATAAAAGTAGGTTACAATGATGCATATTTGATCATTACTACCATTTAACAACAAATGTATGGAACAATTGCATTACATGTAAATACTCTACAATAACAGTAGGACATAGAAACAACACAGCCTTTTGTCAGTACACTGAGGGGGGGGGGGGGGGGGGGATTGGAATCCACTGCTGCTTCAATGTATATGTAATGAGTGATTATAATCAAGTTATTAATCCATATTTTTCCTTCTATATCAAATGAGTTTAATGACTTCTCTGGAGATTTTACTTTGTTTTAGAAGTTACCAGTGTGATTACTGAAATGTTCTTTTCATGTATTTGTCACACAGGTCGAGGGGAGGAATGCTCGGATGACCAGCCGCCCCCCTCTCTCTCTTACTGGGTCACCACCGTGAGGAGCCGACACCACAGGCACACAACAGAGGACTACGGAAACGCAGGTAAGTTTCAAAGGAGGAACAATCTTTATTGAACGATAAAACAAGGGGCATCAATTGGATAGCCTTCACTGTCCTCTAGATATCCTTCTGCCACGAGCGGGCGTGTCGCAACTGTCACTGTGTCCCCTGGGCGGCAATTTAGGGACTCCGTTCACCAGCGGCGCTGCAGACTTCTGGACTCAAACAGTAAGTAGAACAGGTAAGGATATTCACAGTACCGGGAACTCTCATCGGCGTACCGTAATGGGACAATGGTTTGAAAGCTTACTTTTCCTCAGCAGGGCTGCAACTTCCGAACTCGGGCAGTAAGTATAACAGGTACGGATCCTTCACAGTGCACGATACTCTTCGGTCCACGGGAGGAAGACAGTGAGTTAAAGGTTTACTTCGCCCATGATACTGCGTCCTTCTGAACTCAAACGGTAAGTAGAACAGGTGAGAATCTTCACAGTACAAAATACTCGCTTCAATGTACAGCAGGAAGACAATGGATTAAACAGGGTACTTTACCAGTGATGCTGTATACCTCTGGGCTCAGACAGTAAGTAGAACAGGCAAGGGTCTTCACAGTACACAGTACTCTCTTCAGCTCACGGTAAGGAGACAGTGAATTAAAAAGTTGCTCCCCAAATGATGCTGTGTGCTTCTGGGCTCAAACAGTAAGTAGAGCGGTAAGGATCTTAGCAGTACAACGTACTCTCTTCAGTACACAGCAGGAAGACAATGAATTAAAATGGTACGTTACCAGTGATGCTGTAGGCTTTTGAGCTCGACAGTAAGTAGAACGGGTAAGAGTCTTCGCAGTACAATGTATTCTCTTCAGTGCACAGTAAGGAGACAATGGATTAAAAAGGGCACGTTACCAGTGATGCTGCATACGTCTGGACTCAACAGTAAGTGGAACAGGTAAGGATCTGCACAGTACTCTCTTCAATTCACAGTGAGGAGACAATGGGTTAAAAGATCGTTTCTCCAGTGATGCTGTAGGCTTTTGAGCTCAACCAGTAAGTAGAACGGGTAAGAATCTTCACAGCACAATGCACTCTCTTCAGTGCACAGCAAGGAGACAATGAATTAAAATGGTACGTTACCAGTGATGCTGTAGGCTTCTGGGCTCAAACAGTAAGTAGAACGGGTAAGAGTCTTCACAGTACAATGTACTCTCTTCAGTGCACAGTAAGGAGACAATGGATTAAAAAGGGCACGTTACCAGTGATGCTGCATACGTCTGGACTCAACAGTAAGTGGAACAGGTAAGGATCTGCACAGTACTCTCTTCGATTCACACTAAGGAGACAGTGGGTTAAAAGATCGTTTCTCCAGTGATACTGTAGGCTTTTGAGCTCCAACAGTGAATAACAATTAAGGACCTTCACAGAACAGAGCACCCTCTTCAGTGCAGCTGTATCACACTGGACTTCCAATGGGGAGCAGATATAGTAACTTTCCACAACGTGTAAATGGGGCTAGGGCCACTTCTCAGCAAAGACACAGCACACTTGTGTTCACTTCAATTCCACAGCCACAAATCAATGTGTATCAATAAGGCAAAAGCACTGCAATTCACTCACACATTAGGGCTGGTCAGAGGCCCCACTCCGTTTGTTGCGCTCGCTCCACGAGGGATTTCTCTTTCAATTCCTCCTCAACACACTCTGAAACACATAGCTCGTCCAACAATCAGATCCACATCTACTGCATCCTCTTCCCGCAATTTAAATACTCATAAGATGAAATCAGTTCACTTATCTCTTCTCTCTCCTTTCACAGCACCAATCCAGACGATAGCTCAGTCCAGCAGACTTCCCACAAACGATCACTCTGATCCAGCAACTCAAATGGGCGATCTCCACACCCCGACGGTTTTCCTGAGGAAGCTTGTCTCCAACACTGCTCCAAGTCAACCCTTTAAGCTCTTCAAACACTTCCAACTCACTGAGCACTTCAAACCACTGAACACACCGCAACACTCTCTGAATGGTCCCTTTTTATCCTGGCTTGCGTAACAGGAAGCCTGTGTGAGCGCCGCTTCTCTCTCTCACACCTGCAATGCATTAGCGCTAATCAGTGCGGGCATGTTTACATCACCGGAGTGGGGCGTGTTGCACACAATACCTTCCCCTGGGAAACCTAGGACTCTCAAGAGGGTTCCGCTTGCCGAGCGATTTTGTCACCCGTGACATCTTCTCTAATGTCTGTATTTGATATCTGACTGCAGTAACAGTGCTTGCTCATTTATTCCGGGCTTCCAGAAATTAAATATGGAAAGAAGTTTTGTTTTGTGTTTGAGAAATGTCTTCAATATGTGTCAATGCTTCTATTTTTCTAGGGTACCCTGACGACTATAAGTCACAGGGGTCATTGACGTCTATAGTTTAAGGGACCATTTCTTTGTTAAAGCCTTACTTTCCTGTTAGACTAAAGTCTAGCTATTCTTGAGAGAATGCACGCATTATCTTGATGTTTTGAGATGAGACTCCTGTTTTATAGTTAGAGCCTGGCCAAATCCAGCCTTGGAAAAGCTGTGTGTCGGTGTGTGTGTTAGTCTTCTGGGTTGCAGGTTAAAGGAGAACTCCAGCGCAAAATGAACCTCGGGTGTAATGACACATACAGACTAAACAGGGTACTTCTGCAGAGGCCTTATCGAGCACTTCAACAAATACCTTCTACCTTATTCTGGATTGTGGCCCAGGATAATGCTAGGTTTGCCATCATTAATCAATATATCCATTTTCGATATAAAAGTCTTGCTTGGTTTTATGAAAATTAAACACATGGCTTTACTTACGTACTGTTGTTCAAAGGTGACCTTGGACGACATGGGACGGGACCACAATATGAGCAGTGCTCTAGGAAATACAACACCTCAGAAAGCTTCCAAGACAAGTAATCATAATATATTTTACATGACATGACTTTATTACTCATTGCTTAATGTGTTAATGATGGCGCGCAGCCGTAGTTATTTGATGTTTGTTTATGTTTGTTTAGTCTTTTTTCAGTTTTTAAACGTACATGTTTCATCGGTACTAATTACTTATGACAGAGAAACATTACTGGAAATCGGGAAGCAACCGTATGAGCCCACTTTTAATCTGTTGGATCTGGACTATCTGCTGTATCCGAGCTCACACCAGCGGGGCCCACCAACACCGGAGTCGGGTGAACAGCGCAGCCGGCGGAAAGAGCAACTCAAGCGGCGACGAGGCAAGAGGGGTGGGCTACATGCTAGGCTAAAGGCTAGAACTAGCCGACCGCCTCTGCCTAGCCTTCTGCTTGCGAACGTCCGATCCCTCGAAAATAAAATGGATGAGCTCAGAACCAGGATTATATCCCAGCGAGAAATTAGAGACTGTTGTGCGCTGATTCTCACTGAAACCTGGCTATCGGACAATATACCGGATTCCGCGGTTCAGCTACAAACGCACTCCATCCATCGCGGGGACCGCACAGCAGCATCTGGAAAACACAAAGGTGGGGGAACCTGCATCTATATTAACAACCGATGGTGCTCAGACATGCAGACTGTCAGCAAACACTGTTCGAGTGATGCAGAGCTCTAATTGTTAAAATGCAGACCCTTTTATCTACCGAGGGAGTTTACCGCTGTATTTCTCCTGGGTGTTTACATCCCTCTGCACGCGAACCCCGCGGTAGCGCTTGGGACTCTGTATGACGTCATAAACACACAAGAAAACACACACCCTGACGCAGTGTTTATCGTTGCAGGCGATTTTAACCACTGTAATGTATGGACTGTGATGCCTGCATACCATCAGCACGTTGATTTCCCTACAAGGGAGAAAAAACACACTCGACCAGGTGTACAGTAACGGGCATACAAGGCTGCACCCCGCCCCCACTTCGGACAGTCCGATCACATCTCAGTGTTTCTCTACCCAGCATACAGACAGCTCCTCAAGCAAGCTCCCACTATAAGGAAAACAGTACAAGTGTGGACTGAAGAATCTGATCAGGTGCTTCAGGACTGCTTTGAATGTACTGAGTGGGATGTGTTCAAGACAGCTGCTAGGCGTAATGACTGTATTGTTGATCTGGATGAATACACTTCAGTGGTAACTAGCTATATTAGCACCTGCATCGACAACATTGTGCCCCGTAAACACATACAGAAATATCCCAACCAGAAACCATGGATAAACTGTGAGGTACGATCCATGCTGCATGCACGTTCCAAGGCATTTGTCTCAGGTAATGCCAGTGACTATAAGAAAGCCAGAAATGACCTACGAAGAGCCATAAGGGATGCCAAAAGACAATACAGATTGAAACTAGAGAGTCACTACACCACCGCGGATACCCAACGCATGTGGCAGGGATTGGAAAGTATCACTGGCTACAAAGGCAGAAGCAGGGGTAAGATCATTGACAGTCACATCACACCAGATGATTTTAATGAATTCTATGCCCGCTTTGAGGCCTTAAACACCGAGCCACTTGGGAGAGAGTTGGCCAGTGGGAGTATGGTGAACCCACCATTCACAATCACATCTGCAGATGTGATAAAGACTCTGAGGAAAATAAACCCCCGGAAGGTAGCCGGCCCGGACAACATTCCTGGACGAGCACTTAAAACCTGCGCATGGATGCTAGCAGATGTCTTTGCGGACATATTCAACCTGTCCCTCTCACAAACCTCAATTCCCACCTGTCTTAAGACAACTATTATCATACCACTGCCAAAAAAGGATAAAGTAACCTGTCTTAATGACTACCGGCCCATTGCATTGACTCCTATAGTTATGAAATGCTTTGAGAGAATTGTCATGAGCAACATCAAGACGATTGTACCGGACACGCTGGACCCTTGCCAGTTCGCGTACAGACCGAACAGGTCTACAGAGGATGCCGTCAGCACAACAATACACACAGCCCTCACGCACCTAGAGAGCAGGGACAGCTTTGTTCGACTGCTGTTCATTGATTTTAGTTCAGCGTTTAACACGGTGATACCATCCAAGCTCGTCAAAAAGCTCTCCATCCTTGGTGTGCCACCCACCCTCTGTAACTGGGTCCTGAACTTTTTGACAGGCAGACCCCAGTCTGTTAGAATGGGCAACCACACATCCAGGACTATAACTGTAAACACAGGAACTCCACAGGGTTGCGTACTGAGTCCCATGCTCTATACGCTATACACCCATGACTGTGTGGCCTCCCAGATTAACACCAGCATCATCAAATTTGCTGATCATACCACAGTCATTGGACTGATATCTGGGGGTGATGAGTCAGCATACAGAAGGGAGGTGGCTGGCCTTGTGAAGTGGTGTAAGGACAACAATCTCTCCCTAAATGTTAGTAAAACAAAGGAGATGATTGTTGACCCACGGAGGAGGAGGAAGCAGCACCCATCACTGCATATCGGAGAGACTGCGGTGGAGAAAGTGAGCACATTTAAATTTCTTGGTGTTCACATATCTGAGGATCTCTCCTGGACTCACAACATCACACATCTGGTGAGGAAATCCCGACAGCGGCTGTATTTCCTGAGAAGGCTGAGGAAATTTGGCATGCCAGGCAAAATCCTCAGCAGCTTCTACAGATGTACAATCGAGAGTATCCTCACCAGCTCCATCACAGTCTGGTTCGGCAGTTGTACAGCACGGGACCGCAGGGCTCTGCAACAGGTGGTGAGAACAGCCGAAACCATCACTGGAACAGCCTTAACAACGCTGGAGAAGATCTACCAGATCAGGGTCAACAGGAGGGCCCACAACATCATTAAGGACAGTAGCCAGTAGTCCTGCATTAATTCATGTACAGATACCCATTAATAATGATGGACCATTATTGTGAAGTATAATTATAGACATATGGTTAGTTACGTTGTGTTTGTTATGTGTTTCTTGGTGTAAACATTAAAATATTGAAATGGTTGAATGTAACAAACCAAAAGTACAAATTAAATCAAATGATATGTCCTTATGATCAGAACTGTAATAATTATAATGTCTTCTTAACATTGTATTTTTATTCCACAATAAAACTTAAAATAAATTAAAACATTTCTCCCAAATTTCTTATTTAGATAATTGAAGGCCTGTTCCATCTTGCTGTCAATCAGCTGGAGATGGGGAACTTCATCTACATCACAGTGGTTACATGGACTACAGTGTGGATGTGCAATGGATGTGTTTTGTGTGTTTGTGCAGGGACCTTATGCATGTAAAAATATAAATGATCTATTGCAGCACTACATACTGAATGTATGGTGAATATGCCAGCTTTCCATATTGCTTTGAAGAGCTAAATTGACTAATTATGGTTTACAGTGCTAAGGTAATTATTATTTAACTGACAATTACCAGGCAATTCTTTCATTTATGAACATCTGTGAAGTCCACTGGAAACTTCTGGGGAGTAGCAGAATGATATCTATATGTCATTATTTACAGTGTCTGGTGTAGTATTAAAAGATGTATTGGTTGCATTTCCACCTTATTATTTTCAGTACATAAATGCTGTCATGGTTGACAACACAGTGTACTTGATGGATCCTTCGAAAAATAACACAGAGAAAGCCGATTCCATTCATGCTGCCCAAAGAATCAGGTATTCATTTTATAACTAATTAAATTCCTAAACCAAGGAGTGGTCGTTGGTGGAGATAAATATTTACTGATGTACATTCACTAAAAGGGTTACACCAAATTTTAACCCAATAGCCTGGTAAAAAAAATAATAAGGAAATTCACTATATCATTTTTTTCCCCAAATTGCAAATTAAATGAATCACATCACAATTTATGGAGACATTACAAATGTCGTAAAGACTTTGAATTACATTAAATTAATGGATTTATTTACATGCCATACCTTGTAATTTGGTTTAGTATAAACTTAATTAAACTAAGAGTTTAAGATAATTATTTGGGTGTACTCAGACTTTTGTTTCGACAATTTACACAACATGACACAATACAAAATAATTGGAATATTGTAGTTATGCTGGAGTCTGACACAGTCCACACAATGTTTGTAAATATTGTTATTTGTTTAGATGGCAAGGGCAATAGTGAGGGCATTTCCAGCTGTTCCACTTTTACATTTTGGAACATCCAAAAAGGAAATGGCACAAGAGCGGAAAACGATGGCTCTGCAGATACTGAAAGAATCAGATTTGGAAAGGAGGAGTTCTGACACATCCAGTCCAGCGGGATGCCAGTAGCTGTGGGGTCATTGTCACCTTGGTATGAAAGAATCAGGTTTGTAAAGCAAGTGTTTGTCTGTCGTGTGGAGGGATACAAAACAAAATGCAGCTTAACAGTTTAGACTCTAGTCAGAATTCAAATGATGCATCAATGAAACCTGAAAAAAGTATCACAGGTTCAATAATAAAAAAAAACTGTTTCCAACATTGATAATAAATCATCATATTAGAATAATTTCTGAAGAATAATGTAACACTAAAGACTGGAGTTATGGCTGTTGAAAATCCAGCTTTGCATCACAGAAATAAAAGTATATTAAAATAGAAAACTATTATTTTAATAAATTGTAATAATTTTTTCTGTATTTTTGATCAAATAAATGCAGGTTTGATGCGATTACGAAAGAAACATTAAAATAGTAGTGGCCAAATCTTTGACCAGTACATCTGTACTATTATACTATTGCTGCATAATTATCTATACTGCATAGTAAACTGTGTATTAATATACATAGACAAAATACAAGTGACTTGAATACTGCTTGATTGGTCGGTGTATAGCAGAGGTGTAAAGTACTTGAGTAATTTTTCCTTGATTACTGTACTTAAGAATTATTTTGGGGGATTTTTACTTTAATTGAGTACAATTAAAAATCAATACTTTTACTTTTACTTAATTACATTTTTTAAAGAAAAAAAAGTACTTTTTACTCCTTACAATTTTATTTACAGTCAAAAAGTACTTATTTTTTGGGGACCACTTTATTTCTATTTTCCCTTGCTATTACCAAACCAGTTGAATTGCGCTGATGCCCAGTTTAATTTAAATGTTATTTATTCTGGCAATGAGATTCGTTTTCACATTCCATGAAATTGGTCAGGCGTGTTCATTGGTCCTTTGGATAAAGTGACGTCATGTCGCATCTATTACAACAACGCACAGCACCTTGACCTGGAAATTATAACAATGAATCAGTGGAAGAAAATGGAGGAAGAACGTGATTCAGCTGCGAACACAGTCCAAAATCAGCCCCAGGATCCAGAGCGTGGCCGTAGCTCAGCGAATTCTGTTCTTTTAGTGGTATTAGGATTCATACAAGATGAAATGTGTCCTTTGTCTCCCCTTGAAAATATCGGCCTTCAAAAGTTCAAAAGATCTTATAGTTTGATAATTAAATACAAACGGTTCTAAAGCAGGATAAAACATTGTGTGTGGTTCAATCACTTCATGGTTTTAGAGATTAAAAGCTTAAACAAGAATCTCTAGTTTTCATTCTTGCTGTTACTTTTACTTCTTTAATACTCAAGTACAATTTTAATGTGGTACATTTTTTAACTTTTACTCAAGTACGATTCTGGCCAGATACTTTTACTTTTAATTGAGTAAAAATTTCCCTCAGTACTTGTAGCCTACTTTCACTTGAGTAACATTTTTGAGTACTTTTTACACATGTGAAAATAAGCGATTTGTTGATTTGTAGGCCTAATTGAATCGACACACTACCTTTTATTATTGGGGGAAAAAGTTAAAAAATCGCCGTCGAGCCATGTCGGCCTACGCACTGAAAGAACCATGTTTGGCTCTCGAGCATCGGTTCCCGAGCAGACTGTGGAATACCGGTTTACTCCAGTGCATTTTCATTTTTAAAAGCATTATCTCCGGTACCTTTCGACCCTCGGAAACGGAGATATGACCCTTCAGTCCGAAGCAAGACACGACGCCACCCACGGCCACGACACCTCAGACTGACAGACACGTAACAATACACGTGAATTTAGGCTACTTTAGTTTTGTACACATTGTCATGTTATTTACAATCAAATGCATTTAGTTTTATTAAAGGACAAGGGCTCACGCACCCAAAGCCCCATCCCCCCTAAATGTTTATTTCAGTAGGAACACGCCAGAAAAGACGCACAAGTATCGCTGTGATCGATGGAAACAATACAGAAATGAGTCTGTCGCTTACTCAAACTGTATAAAGTGTGTGTGATGGTTGTGTAAATATGATAAATACCGTGAACTGCTCTCCTCGCCTCAGAAGACTCGACGCTGAATGACGGAAGAGAGACGGCGCGCGCGAGCGGTGACGTCATCGGCCGCCAACGGTCGATGATCGAAGACGCGCCAAATTGGAACAAACTAAAAACAGAAAAGCAATGAAAACTTGTAATGCTTTGAAAGCACTGGATTTTATGTTAAAAAAAAATACTTCTTTCTTTCTTTCTCTTTTGGGATGGAGATCATTTCAGTTTATTTAGTAGAAACTGTTATTTAAAGTTTATTAATTGTTCTGACTTCATGAAGCCTCATGGTGTGAATGAAACAATAATAATAAACTATGTATTACACTGTCACTTAAAATAATGCTTTATATATATTTAGGGAATTTTTTTTTTGGAAATAACTTCTATTTAAATATTCTAATATGACTCCCACTCCACCTATTATTGTCTGTCATTGCCTCCTCATTCATGTATTCAACTTGAATTATCATGTAATAAGTCATTTTTTATGGGGGGGGGGGGTTGCATTCGCTACTTACATATCGATGACCCGCAGCCAACGGGGGGGGGGGCTTACATGCGCTTCTTACTGTTATGAGGTTGGAAGGAGGTGAACCCAGATGCAGACAGAGTGCGATGAACAAGGTTTATTGGAACAAAAACAGGAAAACAAAACCCACGAGGGGGCAAAACACGGACAGGACTATGACTGCAGTAACAAACAATACTTCTAATAAATGCTCACAAAGACAAGACTTTACACAAGGTACTCACAGAGGTCACATATGGCAAGGACTGATAACACTCACGTAACAATCACAATGAACCGACCAAAGACAGTGAAACACAAGGGGAAGATATAGGGAGACTAACGATGAGGACAGGTGAAACTGACTAGACACTAATCACAAGACGAGGATAACAAGGGGGCGGGGTTACGAAACAAGACAACACAAGCACATGGCCCAAACAGCAGGCCATGCGCTTGCACACAAAACATGGGTCTGCCATGATCCTGCCACAAGACCAGAGAAATCAGAGACATGATGGCAGAATCATGACAGAACCCCCACCTTAAGGAGCGGCTTCCAGACGCTCCTCAAGGGGAAACTAAACACAAGACAAGACAGACTGTGACATAGATAAAAACCAACAAAACATGGAAAACACTAACAATGGCAAACAGGAATAAACAATAACAGGGTTCGGGTGAAACATCAAAAATAACATACAAGGCAAAGGAGGTGGAGGAAACACAGAGTTCATGGGGGGAGGTCCAGGGTGGATGGGAGGACTGGGGGTCTTGGGTCCACGGGATGAGGGCTGAGAACGAGAACTCCGGGCAGGCTTGGACGGGGACACATGAGGAGAGGTCTTGGGAGAAACAGTCCGGGGCTTAGTGGGGACAGGAGAAACAAACGGAAGTCCAGGGACAGTGGGGACAGGAACAAACGGGGAAACAGTCCGGGAGTTAGTGGAGACAGGGGCGCCCGGGAAACAGACTGGGGTACTGCATTAGTGGCAGCAGCAACAGACTCAGACATAGAGGACACAGAGGATGGGGAAACGAGAATCCTGACGGGGGACATGGCAGGCGAAGGAGCAGGACTGGGTGCAGCGCTCTCAGTGGCAGACCTGGGTGCAACGCTCACAGGGACCGCATCGAATGCAGCGCTCACAGTGACAGGCACAGGTGCCGCGCTCTCGGCGGCGGGCGCTGCGCTCACAGGGACAGGACCAGGTGCAGCGCTCTCGGCGGCGGGCGCGGGTGCTGCGCTCTCGGCGGCAGGCGTGAGGACTGAGGGCAAGACAGGACGGACAGGGACTTCGAGGATCTTGGCAAGACGGGAAAGGTACTCAGACAGGGCTTTTGCAGCAATGATGACCGGCATCTCTTGATTGGCTGAAACTGAGCGCAAAACCTCTTTTGCGGCTAGATCGGCCGCGAGTCTCTCCGTAGATTCTGGGACGGCGCTTGCTGGAGCGGGCTCATGGACGGCGCTTGCTGGAGCGGGCTCATGGACGGCGCTTGCTGGAGCGGGCTCATGAGGACTGGTTTTACAAAAGCAGGATCTGCTTTTGTAAAATAAAAGAAAACAAAACGAACAGGGCGCGCTTTCATGGTCTCTGTGAATTGGAGCGCGTCTCAAAAATGAACTGAAAAACATGACAAGCCTCGCAGACATGAGAAATATAGCCTTCAACACAAAGCTTATAAAAAATGTCCACCAACGAAAAAAACCCAATCGAAAGAAAATACGTAGCCTATACGGTAGCCTACCATCTGATTATGTAATCCTGTCCGTGTGAAAGGCGCATCTAGGCTACATTACAGGGGAGATGTATGGAGATATGTTTCCAGACAGCCTACACTAATTTAGAAAAGACTAGTTTATTAATAAACAATTAAAATGCTTCGTTATTTTTTTCAGACATGTATTATCATTAGCCTACTTTTGCCGGTGCTTTGCGGCAAGTTTTGCATGCGCTTGAGCGCGGAGTATATTCTATATACGCCCAGGATTGAATATAAACCTGCGATTAGTCACAATTCCTTAAATGAATGACTACTAGTCTAGAAAAAACGTTATTCTGGCAACTCTAATCAATAGCCTACATTTAATATTTGACATTATTTAATTAGTAATTTCCAGCTTTGCATTAAATTAGTTGAGTTAGCATAATTAGTTAATGAACTAAAACAATAATAAAATAAAGTTTAAATTAAGATACTTACCATTATATTTCTATATAGCATTGCTTATTCCACCACACAAAGGACTGTTTATAAAGTGACAATTCGTTATACATGTGAAGATTGTAGGCTGTATCTTGAAGATTTTTGTATTGTATTGTATTGTATCTTCTGTTATAAACACGAAGATTGACATTTCGTTAATTAAACAAAATAAGAACGCAATGTTGTAAAAAATAAACAACGTAGGTTATGTTCTGTCAGATGTGTTTAGGCTACTTTTTTGTTTAATTTTATCTATAGGTAATGAAGATATAGCCTATTAACAAAAATAATTCTTATATAGGCTATATAATATATTATAGGCCTATATAAAATATATATTTTTTAAATGGCCTCATTGATTAACTCTGATTGGGGGCTGCTACTATTTGCTTCAGCTTTTTGAACGTAGAAGTGTGATAAAGGCGTGATTGGCTATACATTTTATGTGGATAAAATCATATTTTGTACGACTATACATGTCCTTATAAGGCCAAGAAAATATGTCGTTTTAACATAAGATCTCGTTATTACGACATGATTGAGGGGGAAAAATAATATGTAGGCTATGTGGCAGCAATGCGGAAAATGAATAATTTAGTGTTACAAAAAAACCGTCATATAATCGTTATATGACATCAGAATGAACAAGGTAGTACAAAATATATTCTTCACTGTTAGCAATATTAATGTCTATTTTTAAGGCAATGGCAGCGTGATAATAATTAATTTATATGTGAAATATATTAAAGTCTTGTAGGCCTATGATTAAAGTCAGTTGTCAGCTATCGGGTAGGCCTACTGTAGTCTTCCGAAATTTAAGACATACACCAACAGTCCAATACAAAAGAAACGAAGCGGAGATAAAAATACGGCCGGACCTTGGAGTCGAACCTCTGTCACTAAGAGCAAAACGACACTGCTTCCCGTGCACGCAGACCAATGCCCTACTGAAGGGAGTAAGTTTGCTGGGTAATCTAATGTATTTCACAGACATGAATGTAAACAGAGGCTAAAATCATACCCACGCCACATATGATAAAGGAAAAGGTGCCCAATGAAGAACTAAAAATATGACACGATAACAGTCCAAAGCCAACACTAGTCCTAACAACGTTAGAAAACCAGAACCCTTAAGACGGATCGCCATTCACATCGACAATCTACTACATATGTCTTTCCATCTACTTCATGGGCTGAACTTTGAAGAAAAGGGTGGGGCTGATTATAATATTATACAAAACGCCGCTTTTTACGCCGTCTTTGTCAGACAGAAGCGCCGCAAATAACGGCGCACTATGGATGGCCTGCGGCGTCAGAAACGGCGTCATTGGCTGGATAAAAAATACGCAGATAATGACGGCGATTTTGCTTTGAAAACGCCGTAATTTGCGGCGTTTGTACCACAGAACGCCGTACTTTTGCGGCGTCTTTTCGCCTAAAACGCCGTAAATACCGGCGTTTTGAGAATGACACGCGTTTGCTTAGTGGCGAAATTTGACCCTTTTGGCGTTCCATAGGTTTGAACATACATATTCACGTAGCCTTTCGAAAACCGGGACACTGAATGTCCCGGTTTTCGAAAGGCTACGTGAATATGTATGTTCAAACCGAATATGTGAATATTTATTAAAAAGAAGGACAATCCGGTAAAACCGGGACATGTGGCAACCCTATGTCTGCCCCTACCTGTTGGTCAACTGTTATTAAACAACATAAAAATCTCCAAAGTATTCATATAAAAGCATGAACTGTACCAAGTGATGTCACTTCCTCTGGCAGGAAACTCTAGAAGGCAGGGAGATATGGCATCATTATTTTCTCATTCATTTGTACAAATGTTTAGGGTACACCAATAGCAGATTCATTATTTGTCAAATGTGTTATTGTGATATTAACCCCTTAAGTGTCACCGGCCCACCGGTGGGCCCAAATTCATTACATTTTTAAAACAGTAATATCCTATATTAAACCTAAACTAATATTGACAAACTATATATCATTTGAAAGCTTACAATCTCTAGTTTCCATATTTGGTGATTGATTTTCAAAATAAATTACAGAGGAGCCATAATCTATCAATTTGCAACAAGAATACTTTCATACTCCAAAGGTGTTTAGACCTTTATTTTGAAATAGTGATGAACATGAAAAATTATGAAAGAAGGGTAGAAACCTCAGTTTGATTTCATGCCAAGAGTTCAAAAGATAGCATCCATTCAATTATTTTAGAAAAAAAGACCAAGTTTTAAATATAAAGAAAAAAAATATAGATTCACCATTTGTGGCAGGAAGCTATAACGCACATGCGTGTTCTTTTTATGTGTTTCTTAGAGGTGGAATTCATATCAAAATCTGCCAAACTTCTCATATTACTTCTGAATAGGATGTCTACTTCATAAATGTATTGAAAATTGTGGAAATAATGGCTCAGATCACTCAAAAAATATATGGAAATGGAGGCGCCCTTATATGGGCAGTAATGGAGTCATCTAGTGAAAAAGTTTGGTACTGCGCCCAAACAAAATCTTACTGAAAGCTCATTTTTTGAGATATCAACCTAAAATTTGAAACACAACTTGTTCAGATTTTTGGCTTTGATTTTTTTGCAGTTTTAGAGTCGCCCATGTTTTGAAAATATATATTTTATATAAAATATGAATAATTAATTTTTTTACATTGTACATTTTCATAAACTCAAACTTCTATAACTTTTTTTCTGTTTCACTTTCTCAATTTATTTCACTTCTACAAACATCTGCCAAATGTCTTCTTTAAAACGAGACCAATCTTATGTCTATATTCCAAAGCATTCTTGAATTACAACCATTTAAGTTCGAAATGTGCATTTTCATGTATATTCAAAAAAAGGGGGGTGACACTTAAAGGGTTAAGAACCCTAATTTAAATTGTATTGCATTATTGAATTTTGGAAATATTAGCCTCTCAACTGATTATATATGTATATATATATTATTCTATATATATATTTTTTTTCGTTTAATCTGAAAAGAAACAACGTCTCAGATTCCAAGCCCAGTTAACACAGACCATGAAGAGAGTAAACCTGAGTAGAGCTGGAACTGAAACTGCTCATGTGAACAGAGAAAGAGAGTGATTTCAGTGAAGTCATGCAAAGCCAAAACATAGAGAGAGGCTCTGATTATTTGTTGGGAAAAGTTAAAGAAGTGTTTGAGTTGTTTACTAGAAGGGGATGGTTAACACAAATAAAAGGGAACACGTTGCCCTGGGTTAACAATGAATGTAAGACATTTATGAAGAATAGAGATCAGCTCCTTAAAATAAAAATACACTTCTATGAGGAATAAAGTAATAGACTTTACGAAAGGCTAAAGCCAGTTTTTGTTATGAACATTATTGAGGGGTCAAAAGGGGATGGGAAAAAAATCTGGCAAACCATTAATAAATTAGCTGGAAAACAAAAGAACATCGATAAAAGTTTTTATATCTGTTTCCACAATCTCTGTTCAGGTTCTTCAGTTCTGCACAGTTACTTTCACTGCCATATTCTTCTATTATTATGGTTATTCTTCTTATTTTTCCGGCTATCTCCTCCAGTGAACAGAACGATGCTGAACTGAGCAGCTCTTGGACTAAAGATCTTCTTTATCAGATCTACTGTGTCCATCTCCTCTCTTGTACATCTTCCCAAACTCAACACAATGATGAACACATGACAACACAGAAATACATTTCAATATTTATTTATTATTTACTCAATCTCTTCCCAGAAAACTGTTTCCTGTTGCACTCCCTCTGTCTTCCCGATCAGAGCAATCCTCAGACACTCCTGATCCTCTGATGGACCTTCAGCTCCTGAAAATCACAGCGGTAGAAAGAAGACTTAGAGAAATGAAGATCAGAAATTTAACATTGTAATGTTGTATTGTAGAAGTTGCAGCTGAATAATAATTGATTATTAACTGGAAAAAAAAAACAAGACACTTGCAATAATAATAATAATAAACTCAGTGGATGGATACCCAGCTAACACATTTTTGCTATTTGCTAGGTTGTTCAGTTTCTTGTCGGATGCGTTGCTATATGCTAGGCTGTTCTGTTTCTTGTCTGTCGTCGTTGCTATATGCTAGGCTGTTCTGTTTCTTGTCTAGAGTGTTTTGCCTGAGTGTTTGGTTTCTTGTATGTTCTTTGAAAATAAAGTTAAGCTGCTTCAAGTAGATCCTGCATCCTTCCCTGCTAAAACCTGCATTGTGACGTGTTTTTGGTCACACTCACCACATTAAAAATAACATTAAAACTGGATAATATTTAAAGATTTGAAGTGTGAATGGCTTGAAAGTCAGTGATTAGTGCTTGGATTTTACTCTCAAAAGGATGTACAAACCCTGAAATGAATAATAGGGCTGTGCCGGTAAACTTGACCACCGCACCACCACTGATTAGCACCGGCGGTGCTCCACTAAAACACATTTTTTGTATGTGAATGCTGTTTTACATTAATATTATGACACGAGTAAAGCACAAAGCTTTGTTTACAAAAGAAATATTAGCAATTAAATGTTACATCAAAGCCATGGAAACATGACGAATGAGAGAGTTGTGCGTGAGATAGGGCTGTCGCGGTGAAGGAATTTCCCTTGCGGTAATTTTGAGTGGCTCAATAGCGCGATATGTTGTATTATCGCCATTTATTTATTTTGATTTATTTGTTGCTTTATAAATAAGTGGTCAGCATGCACAAAAACAAGGACATTTTCAGTAACCAATGTAACCAAAACTAAACAGCGTCTCTGCGCATTGAAAGGCTGTCACTCAGCACATCGCTACGGCAACAGACTGTCTTTGAGTGAGTCATTAAACCGTTCATTCAACGAACACGTTCAAAAACACTGATTCATTAAAAGATAGATGTAATGAAACAAGGTGTTAATGATTTTTATCTTTGAGCTCAACTTTTCAAGGCTCAGCTGACACATGCGTCGCATGACTAACGCTGAGGCCATTCTTAAAAATATTCTTGTTTGCCGTAACCCGACCGACCCTGTCAATTTAGGACCGACCCAATTTTTTTTTTTCTCCTACCTACCGAGCCTTTTTTTTTTTTTTTTTTGCTGTTACTGCAAACCAAAATATTTTTAAGGATGGCCTGAAGCTGATGCTTCTCTTAATACAGACCAATGGCACTGACTTTTTTCCCGCGGCCTCCTCGCGCTGTTGATGCTGACGCCATTCATGGTACATACCCTTAAACGTTAAAAGGGTGATACGACAAATATTTCGCTTTCCTTGGACACGGCAACCTTTTCACGAATATATATGACTTGACCTCAAAGACAGACGCAGGTCATCGCACTCGCTCAGTCGATCTCTCATTCACTGTGTGTTTAAGCTTAAGTGCAAATCCACGAAGCCTCTGTACAAATCACCATGATAAACAGTCTTGTTATCATTATTCACTTATTTAACATTCAATACACATGGCAAGAAGTTCAAAACAAGAAGGCTATTGCCTTATGAAAAAAGAAAACATGTGAATATCGCGGTTGCTGCGGTTACTTGCATTCCTCTGCGGTTGGCCTGTCAGTAGCGCGGTACTGCAATATCGCGACAGCCCTAGCGTGAGCCCATAAATTTAAGCTTTGTCGGCTTTATTCTGGTCACCCGATTATCAGCTAATTGAACAATATTCCATTAGTTATTCCATATAGAAAGCTTGAATTGTCTACTTTTAAACAAAACAATTCTAAAGGAAAAGAAACCGACTAGCCTACTGTCTGCTTATGTATTCCGGATGAAGTGTGCATTTCTCTCTATAGACGCGTTCACTGCGAAGATGACGAGTCAGCATCGTCAACTTCATCTTTGCAGCCGACACTGACACAGAAAACACTAGTTTATTAATAAACAAGTAAAATGTCTCCTTGCTAAATTTTACACATTCATAATCATCACTTTTGCCGGTTCTTTGTGACCACTGTTATGTGCGTTATTGGCAGCGTCACCCTCTGGTTATGAACACGTGTGTCACCACCGCATCAGCATGACTCAAGTTGCGCTTGGACTTAAGTCAAATCCGTATGTCTGTTTGGCCGGAAGCTAGTTATTTTACTTTATAAAGTTTTAAATGTGGATATTTTTCTAATGCATCGCTTCACTTCAGAAGATCTTTATTAACCCCCTGGAGATGTGTGGAGCACTTTTATCATGGATAGATGCACTTTTATGGACTTTTTATGAAACAGCAATTCACTGCCATTATAAGCGCATTATAAAGAGCCAGGACATTTTTTAATATAACTCTGATTGTATTCGACTGAAAGAAGAATGTCAAACACACCTAGGATGGCTTGAGGGTTAGTAAATCATGGGCTAATTTTACTTTTTGGGTGAACTATCCCTTTAAAATGCTTTCTCAGTGGATCTGCCAGCGCTGTGTAGTAATGTTGTTGTGTGATCGAGATCAGCCCACGAGTAAACCCTGTCTAGTATTGCTCTGAGATGATAAACTGTTGCGCTGCGCAGCTCAGACGAGTAGCGGGGTTTCATTCTGCTTTCGTTTGCTGTGTGATGTTTCTCGTATGCAGCAGAAATGGCAGCGCTCTCTTAAAAAAAGGTCGCAAAACGTGACCATTTAGTTGCAGTCTAGAGCCCTGTATAGTGCTGTATTTCTGCTTTACATGAGCGCCACCTACTGTCAGAGAGCGCATTTGAGTTTTCTTGCATTGATCTGAACTGACAAATTAGACATTCCTGTTGGATGAACACGAGTTAATAGATATCAATCAATCAACAAAGTGTCCTGTGCTCACCACACACCGGCTATAGGTGGAGAGGAGAGATTTGGCTATAGGATGATGTGTGGCTAACTTACACAGAAGAGACTTTGTTTTTTTTAGCACATGCAGGGTTTTTCCTGGCTGAAAATGAGGCTGAGTTGGTAAAATCGTAACACTAGGGGGGTCCGGAGGCATACCCCCCCGGGAGAATTTTTTTTACATTTTAAAGATAAATTCATTAATCTGGTGCACTTTGAGTCACTCGAATCTGTTGTTAAAAATAAATAATCCACCCGCCAACCTCCCATATTCTTTGATGTAAATATCTGCATCTGATCATCACATTACAATTATTCAATTAGCGTGATAATATGGTAACATATCACACTGAAGTAGGCTGATTTAAAATGAACATTTATTTAAATTAAAAGTTCTTCTTTTGGCAAAATTACATTTCCTTTATAGCCTAAACAGAGGCTTTACTCCCTTTAAACTTAAATTGTCAATGTTTCATTTTTGAAAACACTCTTATCGGAATAATTTTTTGTACCTTTATAAAGGGCATTTTTCCCCTAATTATATTTCATTTCAAATTCTTACATTTTATCAATACATTCAATTAAAATAATAAGACACTAGGCTGTTACCAATCAAATTAAATAATTTACATTGAAAAATTAAAACTGTATTAAATGAGATTATGAAATTGTTTTAAATATTTCTTTAATATACAAATAAGGAATGTTGAAAAGAATGATACTTTGAGACTAACCCGCCAGTAGGAGGCGGCAGGCGGCCGTCTTAATGAGCGAGTCATTGAGTCATTAATTTAAACGATTTGTTCAAACGGCTGATTGATTCAGAATGAGGCGGTTTAATAATGGGTAATTGAATCTTTGACTCGAGCGATTAGTTCAAAACGCTGAATCATTCAGTAATGAATCATGGGTGAGTGTTTCTCAGGGGTGTGATTGGCAAAGGACAAAAAAGCAGGAAAATATACGGCGCACCTACCATGATGCGGCGACAGCACGGCCCACACCCACACACACACACACACACATCATTTATATACATTAAATGAAATACAATGCAAAAGGTGTTCTGAGTAAATGTGGTTTGATTTGTTAACATTAGTTAATGTATTAGGCTAACTAACATGAACCATAGGCAATACATTTGTTACTGTATTAATTCATCTTTGTTAATCTTAGTTAATAAAAATACAGTTGTTCATTGTTTGTTCATGTTACTTCACATTGCATTAGGCTAACTAATGTTAACAAATACAACTTTTGATTTCAATAAGGCTACTACTAAATAGTGAAATTAACATAAACAAAGATTAAAAATGCTGTAGAAGTGCAGTTTATTAATAGTTAATGTTAACTAATGTAGTTAGCTATAGAGTTTAATAAATGGAACCTTATTGTAAAGTTTTACCGATTCAGACGTCGTCTTGAGAGTTCAGTGTTGGACAGATCAGTTGTTTTAACCATTCATTAAAGTGAATCGGTTCAAACGAGTCATTAGTTCGCGAATCGGATGTGTCATTATCGGATGTGTACGCGTTGTGTGATTATCCCGACAGTTTAGGACATCCCACAAGATTTGTGTCAACACAGAAAACATTTCATCACTGGATAGTTTTTTTTGTTTATTGAAAGTGTGGTTTATGTCAGCTGAATGTGCGGAACGCTTTTCAGAGAAGATAAGGCAACGTTATTTAGTACAATTCACACCCAGCGTAATTCAAGAAAAAAAAAATCTCTGTATGCTCTACGTGAAACTTCGGTCTTCCGACCTTACCTTCGTGTCAATTCTCAATTGATTTATATGCGTGAGGCAGGGAGAGCAAGATAGTTTGGAGACGGTGAGAGCGCGCGCGCGGCCGGAGGAGGGTCTCTCTCTCTCCGCTCCTTCTCTCAGTAACATGCGCCCTGTCACAAGTGCAGCAGTCATTACTCTCCGATCAAATAAGGCTTTGGCGGGATACAAATTCACTTTAGCGGCCGCCAAAAAATGTCAATGCAGGAAAAATGTGGTTCTGTTGTTTGGAACTATTTTCGCTGCTGAAACAGAACAAAAACAGTCATTGCGTCTAAAAATGTAAGTAACTTAATTTGAACTATTTGTTTATTGAACTGTTATGAAATCAATATCTCGGTTTCAATCGTGATGGCATTCAGGAAAACAGCACTCTGGTCGTGTGTACTAACGTTAGCCTAGCCTATATATTGTTTCTTAACTATAATTAATATGTTATAAATAACTGCGCGAGCCACAACAGCGCAACTTTGTTACCGTCCGTACATTAGGTAGGCCTATATTATTATCAACTAACGTTATAGGCTATCAATTGCCACTTACATTAAATGAAATAAAACAGAATCTTCCTCGCGTTTTCAGTGATTCCCTAGTTATTTTTTATTTGTATTTCTTATATTATATTTTATATCACTCTTCCCTTAACTAAAACAAAAAACACACGTGTCCCGGACAAGCGTTAATGTCGAGCCCTTATAAGTTTTCCATGATTGGTTTTCCCTGAGGAGAATTACGTTGTTGAAAACGAAAGTAAAAGAGTGACACAGGTTCATTGCGTTTTACCGTGATGAGAGTTCCGTGTCTTTATTAGGGCTGTAGTCAACCAAAAAATCCTTAGTCGACCAAAGTCCTGTCCTGCGCAACGATCAGTCAAAAAAAAAAAAAAAAAAAAAAAAAAAAATGCGATGTTTTGCATTTTGATTGAACATTTATTAAACAATTGTCATAGAGCATTTATAAAACAACAACGAAAAAACATCAGTAATACATACAACTATAATAATAATACAATTCTTTGAAAATTAAGTGATTTTTTTAACTGCAAAGTGAGGAGCTCTGTCCTAGGTCTATAGTGACAGTCACAATCGCGCACCTGACCACACCACACGCTACAAAAAATATGACTGCTAAGACGCGATTCACATATAGCGCCTAAAAACGCGTAGAAAACACTAGGCGCCGCGTTCTCCTTCTTCCAACGCGCTAGGGCGGTTGCGCTCCGGAGGCGTCTGTCGGTGCTAAGCAATCGGTTGTGCTTGCGGCATTCTGAAAAGTTGAGATGTTTTATCTCGATAAGGCGCGGACGCGCTTGGAAAAAACGAGCGTGTCGCTTCCATTATGAGCGCGCCTACCGCGCGCCTACATTTGAAATAACGAACATGAGCGTTATTTTTTAGCTTGCACTCCACAGTCTTGTCGTCTTTTTTTGTAAAATGCAGCCAGACAAAAGATTTCGATTTCTTGGACATTTTGTCGACTAAAGCCAAAACAAGTAGTGTTCTAACTGAATGAATAGGTACAGCAAAACTACCTATATTCCTTACTGAGCGCGAAGCAGCAGTGCAGCCAGCCACAGGTGCGGTTCCCGAGTGTTCTACGTGGTGCGCTAAACTGTGGCGCTGTTACAAAATAGCCTAAATTAAAGCATTTAAAGTTGGGGATAAAACATAGGCTAATTATATTTAGAATACAGTAATATATAACTGTCTATAAAGGAATAAATATCAAGGAGTAAATCAATGAAAATGTATTTCTATTGGTAAAAAATAAATTAATATGCAACTGGTCGACCAATGAGAATGTCAGTCGACCGATTAGTCGACTAAACGACTAAAGTTGACAGCCCTAGTCTTTATTACACTCAACACATTATAATGAGTTATCTGTCATCCACCCTCGATTGAAGGGAATGATTTTGTTACTTGGCCCGCTCGACCCGTGGATTATGATCCGTGCAGCACTGTCGGCAAACTATACGAATGGACACAAGCGGGAACCGCAACAGAATCGGTCCGTCACGGTGGAAAAGTGTATATGAGCACGTGACTGTCTGCCCGAGTTTTGTCGAGAGGCGGCACGAAATTTGACGGAGGCGGCCGCCTCATAATTGTCTATGCAGGAAAAACCCTGACATAAAAATAAACTACTTACCGTGATCTCAGACTGTATTTAAGTGGTTTCTCCACTGTGTGGATCCTCATGTGTCGCTTCAGGTGACTTTTAATAGAGAAACTCGTCCCGCACTGATCACACGTGTGCGGCTTCTCTCTGCTGTGGATCCTCTCATGTGTTTTCAGATGTTCTGATCGACTGAATCTCTTGTCACAGTGTGAACACTTGTAAGGTTTTTCTCCAGTGTGGATCCTCTCGTGTCTTTTCAGAGATGATGACCGACTGAATCTCTTGTCACAGTGTGAACACTTGTAAGGTTTTTCTCCAGTGTGGATCCTCTCGTGTCTTTTCAGATTTGCTGACACACTGAATCTCTTTTCGCAGTGTGAACACTTGTAAGTTTTTTCTCCTGTGTGAATTCTCTGGTGCAGTTTTAAACAGTTCGCTGTAATAAAAGTCTTCTCACACTCAAAGCACATGTACTCTCTCACACCAGTGTGTATTTTCTCATGTCCATGTAAATTAGACAGCTGTGAAAAACTCTTTCCACACACAGAACATGAATGCGGCTTCTCCTTCGTATGGACTCTCAGGTGTGTCTTCAGGTGTGATGCACAGATAAATGTTTTGCCGCATTGATCACATGAGAACGGCTTCTCTCCGGTGTGGATCCTCATGTGAACATTAAGGTGTGATGATATCCTGAAACTCTTCCCGCACTGATCACATGAGAACGGCTTCTCTCCGGTGTGGATCCTCATGTGGACATTAAGGTTAGATTTGTTTATGGAGCTCTTTCCACACTGAGTGCAGGTGAATGATTTCATGGCTCTTCTCCTCTTTAAAAATGTCTTTTTAGTCTTTGAGCGACTCAAAGGTTTTCCTCCAGGTTGGCCATGATGTTCCTCCTCCACTTCACTCAGTTCTTCTCTCTCCTCACTCTCTTCCATCAGGTCTGACATGAAAGAAAAAAATATATATTTTCAGTACATCAAAATAATTACAAATAACTCACAATTATCTAACATGATATTAACATTAATATACAATGTATTTGTATATATGTCATGTTGTGGCGGTTTTTTTGATTTTTGATTTACTTTCAGTAGATACTGCAAAGGAATGTCATATGTTTCATTATTTGAACTTCTCTGCTATTTATGTATGTTTATACACCTGGAGTGAAGGAGCGAGACACTGGGAACGGCTGGGCAAAGGACCTCTGACCATCAGAGGTCATCTAACTTGGGGGGGTCTTAAGGGTCAGCTAGCGATAAGTCGAAGCTAGCAGTAATGGATCCTTGGTCTGTGGAAAACTACTAGAAAAGGCGGCTGCTAGAATGAAGACCTTGAGAATGGTATAAAGGCTGCCCAGTTCTTCCTGTCTGTGTGTCACTCACTCCACAGGGTCACTGCTGTGTTGGCGACTGGGCCTATTCTTGCAAGAATAAATACTTCTCTTTTTATTAATTTGACTCTTACACACACTGTAACCCTTTGCTGTAAATTTACAGGTAATTTCCTACAGTATTGTACTGTATTTCCATAATACAGTATTAGGCTGTATCTTTTACAGAACAGCTGTAAATATACAGCACAATTCTGTTTTCATCCTGATAAATTCGTATTACAGTATCATACTGTAAACGCGTTGCATTGTGGGATTGATTTTATTCGCGCTCAATTCAGACTCAATTCAAACGTGACGCGAACAGACAGTACAGGCAAACTTGATTTGTCAGCGGGACTCAACTGAAGAATAATTATTCATTTTATCAATATAAACAGTGTCTGTGAATGTGTGAGCAAGCTTTGGTTCGTGTAAGCTTTTTTCTAGTTGCCTGTGTGACGCAGCAGAAAATGTTATCGTCACATGAAGATTGGAGGAAGAATCTGTCAACTGAATCTAACTTGCGCCTGTGACCAAAAGTGGATTTTAGAGCTTGAGAAGATTGTTCAACTGAGTTATACGGTAAGCCAATCTTTTTTTGGTGTCTCTACATTGTTTACACGAATGGTTTGATTTTGCGAACGTGGTTGCTACCGCGAAAAAAGTTCAACTTCAATATTTTACATAGGCAACATACCATGTCATTTGCATGACCTGCTTTTTATTTTATATATATATATATATATATATATATATATATATATATATATATATATATATATATAACTTATATATATATATATATGTGCGTTTCATTTCTACATTGTTTACACAAATGGTTTGATTTTGTGAACGTGGTTTCTCACTCTATTCCACCATTTTACCAACTTCGATATTTCACATATTAGGCAACATTTACCATGTTATTTGCATTACCTGCTTTTGATATCTTTTTTTTTTCGTTTCAGGCTTTGTAATCTGACGATGGTCCAGTGCTAACGTAAGTGCATTTAAGTAGTGTACAGTTATAGTCTATCTATGTGGTAACAAAAATACTGTCAGTTCTGTGATCGTGCTTTTGAATCGTTGTCAGCATTTTGCCAGCACGTTAAAATCCATGTTCCTAATGCTGTTTTCAAATGTAGTAGGCTATTCCTGATTGCCATGCCCATGGTCCTACAACTACTTGCACACTTCAAAGAGAAATTGAAGGATAGGAAGGATAACGGTGTTATCATTCAAGCAGATAAGTATATTATTCAACAAATCTCATTCATCTGTAATAGGCCTATGTTTAATGTTTTGGTTATGTTGATCATGATTGTGCTGTCCTTTCTAAAAATTGTTTCAGGAATTTGCAACTCTGATGTCCAGCAATCTACATTTGCCAGAGTTCAGTCCACGCCTTATATTTGTTGGTATGTAAACATTAAAGGGGTAGTTTTACCCTAAAATTAAAACCCATTATTTACCCACCCCTCTGCAAAAAAAGTAATAAAACTTAATTAGTGTTTTTTTCTTGTTTCCAAGTCCAGATATCTAAAATTCTTACACGAAGAAGTATTTAATACAAAAGTAAAAATTGTCTTGTTTTCTGAAAGAATAAGTGGGCGATTCCACAGTTTAGGTCTAACTGCAAGGACAACAGCCTGCAAAATCAATCTTCATGGAGAAAGCCATTGTCCTCAGGTTAACATCCTGAGAAAACCTGGGCTACAGCTGTGTGAAAGGCAGGATAAATCTGGCAATGGTAAACTAGTAAACTTTGATCAAAGTTGAGTTGATGTAAAATTTAACGTATGTAACATGGACGGAAAAACAGTGTAAGTTCAAGCAGAAAGTGTTAATCTAATTCAGTTTAATAAAATTCTGGTTGAATCCAAGTTCATGTTTTGCTTTGTTCCTAATTTGGTATAGTTATGAGTCATGCGTTGTGTTTGGTTCACAAAACTGGTAATAGGACTTCCATGCAGGCAGGGTGGCCATCTAATATTATCTGTTATATCAACTTAAAGGGGCATTTTTGACTCTGGTATGTTCATAAACTTAAAGCAGGCAAAATTACTAACAAATACCACAGGTATATTTTTTAAATGTATTTGCCAAATGTAGAAAACAAAAGAACTCCTAAGTGTTTGAAGTTATAACGTGTAACGTGGACGGAAAAAAATCAACAATCCTGCAAGATTGCCTTTGTAACACAAAATAATAACATTTCATGAAAACTGGCAAAGAATAGAACAAGTTCATAACACATTAAAATAACCTGTCATCATACTATCAAATTTAAAGATCATACATTGTGAATTAAATAACATTTGTAACGTGGACAGATAAAATGAGTAATTCTGCTGAATAAAGCACCAATAACTCTTTATGCAAAGTATCCCTGAATAATTGTTTTTGGGAGTTGAGGTGAATTATTATTATTTTTTAAATTATCTTTAAAAATCCCGCATACTGAATCTAGAGCTGCGCATGCGAGACAGAACAGAGCCTAATGTATGTGCGCCAAACCGTGTAGCGCGCGCACTGAGAGGGAGAGGGAGAGAGAGCGAGAGACCTTGCGTGCGAGAACAATCTGTCAAAATGTATACAACCACCATTCATGCATGATCTTTCACGATGAACACGACGCCGCTTTCGGTCCGAAACCACTCGCAATCATCCGACTTGCACACTCTTTTATCCTTTCTCACCACAATGATCCAATTTAACGTTTACTTAACCAAAGTTTACCACGTTCGTAACAATTTAACGTTCGTAAACTTTTGGACAGAATCCACAAACTTACCCACATTCGTCGAAATCCGTGAAATCCTGTTGAACTCTTCCTCCCACGCAGAGCGACCGTGATCTAGACCATTGGTTCCCAACCTGGGGTCCTCAGGGGGGCGCCAGAGTTCACAGGGGGGGCGCGGGAGCGGATGCTTTGAGGTGAATAAAGATGCATAAAATGTTCTACTAATAATTTTATATAAAAATATTTTTTCAAAGTTTTTAAAAAATCATATGCTTACAATGCCGATTTCAATTACAATTTCGTTATTTCAAATGTAGGCGCGGTGCGCGTGGCAAGCGCGCTCATAATGTAAGAGACGCCGGCGCGACCACAACAGTGCCCAACATCAAATGGCAAACATGATGCAAGCGGAACGAAACTGCTCGTTATTGTGTGGTTGACGGACCGTATCAGTTTGAACCAGTGCAGCGCGAGCCGATCGTGATCATGCGACGCTGTTACTACACAGCGCTAATAAGAGATCCAGTAAAGAAAGCATTTGAATTTGCCACAGAAGTAATAACATCGCTGCGAGATCTAGAGAGAAACATTCACATTTCTCCGTTATTAACGGATCAAACAGCGCGTGGAAACCAGGAAGAAACATTGTGCCGTGAATGAATTATCCAGTGTCCAGATCTGCAACATTCACCATGGATTTACTGTAGTAACACTAACTGCAACCATGAAAGTTTGGCAGGAATAGTAGGCTATGCCTTCAAGTAACATTATATCGGTTTTATTTTGACATTATGAATACAATTGCTGCCCTCAAATGTTAATCTGAAATAAAATAAACCTTGGTTTATAACTACTACAATATTACATTTCATTTTTTCCAAGAAGCTGTTTTGTTTTATATGCTCATAAGAAGAGTCAATTATAGCTCCAGAATTACTCAAAGTAAAAAATATCACACTTTAGTATGTTAGTTTTAATATAAAAAAAAAGAAATCAAGGAAATTTCTCTGGCATTTCTTTCTTTTTGCTGTATCAAAAATGTACCGAACCATACCGTGACACAAGTGTATCGTATCGAACCGTGAATTTTGTGAACCGTTACACCCCTTATCTATACCTATCTATATTAGTGCTGGGAACATTTTTTAATTGCATCCAAAATAAAAGTTTGTGTTTGCATAATATATGTGTGTGAACTGTGTATAATTATTTTGTATATAAATACACGCATATGCATGTATTAATTAAAAAAAAATTGCATGTATATACTGTATATACATTTATACATAATTTATATTATATATAAATATAAATAATTTATATATAAATACAAATATTAAATATATACATGTATATGTGTGTATTTATGTATACAAAATAATTATACACCGTACACATATATATTATGCAAACAAACTTTTATTTTGGATGTGATTAATTTTTTTCCCAGCACTAATAGGCCTATATATATATATATATATATATATATATAGGGGGGGGGGGGGGGTCACGGATTGTTAAATATGTACATAGGGGGGGCCCCAAGGAAAAAGGTTGGGAACCACTGATCTAGACAATCTTATTTCTAGGGCTGTGTATTGGCAAGAATCTGGCGATACGATACGTATCGCGATACATGGGTCACGATTCAATATATTGCAATATATTTCGATACTGTGCATAAGGCGATATATTGCGATTTTTTTTAAAGTAGGACTACAATTTTAGAAAGTATTATTTAAAAAAAGACATGTGCATAAAATTCAAACAAGTTTACTTTAGATAAACAATTCAGTACACAGAAAATCAAACTGCCAGTTTGGGATTGTGATTCACAGGTTCTTAGTGAGCAAATTTGTATATGCTCAAGTAGGCCTTAATAAAAGAAAATACATAGCCCCTGTCACAATACATAACATACACACATGTGTGCAATCTGAAAAAAGAAAAGACATCTGTCTATGTCAAAAAAAAAAAATGCTTGCACTATTCCTAGTACACAGGGTAAATGTCTTATAAAGTATTATTTTTTAAAGTAGGCCAATGCATTTTATCACGTATTTCAAAGTTAAGGATTCATTATTTTGATATAGCTTGCATTGGAACAATAACAGTTGATTAGTTTATTTGTAACAAAACATACAAATAAACAATGCATAACACATAAGGTGCAATCTGAGGTGCAATCTGTCATTAAAAAAATGCTTGCACTATTATTCATACACAGGGTACATCCAACACATACCGTAAAACTTCAAATAATAGCCGAGTCCCATATAGACGCCGGTCTCTTTTACACGCCTGATGTGGCGAGTGGCGACAGGTTTGGGTAAATAAAGGCCGGTCTCAAATAAGGCCGGGTCTGTTTTTTAGTTTCGGGTTGTATTTAATCTTTTAAAACCCGTCAAATCGTCCGCTTTTTGGCGGCCGCCAAAACAAATTTGTGTCCTGCCAAAGCCTTTTTTTAACGGTGAGTGATGTAGAATAGAAAGACTGCTGCGCTTGACAGGGCGCAAACGAGCAGAGAGAGAGAGAGAGAGAGAGAGAGCGCCCCGGCCGCGCGCGCGCGCACTCTCTTCAAACAACACGTGCGCTGTCTTGCTCTTTCCCTCTCGCATATTAATCAAAATCATAGACACTGTAGGCGAGGACACTAGTGGTGCGTCTCATTCTAGCCATCTAGTGGTAGGGATTTAAACACAACATAAACCCGAACCACGGTCTTACCATGAATATTTGTGCACGTAAAAAAAAATAAAAAAAAAATAAAACAAAAAATCGATATTGCGTTTTTGAAAATCGATACAGTATTGCAAAATAAAATATCGCGATACTCAAGTGTATCGATTTCTTCTTACACCCCTACTTATTTCTGACATGAGAACCGTTGAGACATTAGGAGATGAAATTCAGCGTCAGAATAAAATGTACGAGCGTTATGATTTTTGGACAGAAAATCTCCGCCCCTGTTTTATCATGTAGCAACGCATATGAGAATTTAACCCACACAAGATGTTTTTATCGTGTTGCTACTGATAGAATTACATGGAAAAAATATATCTCTGCTTCCTTTAGAATCATAGTTTAACGTGCGTAACTGTTTGGACAGAAAGTGTAACGAACGTTAGTAAATGTTTCCATTGCATCGTGGTAGATTAAGGGAGTAATACTTTCAGTGTTAGTAGTAGTATTTTGTAGAAGACACACCAAAATAAATGTTATGCGCCAAAATTCTGGATTTTATTAAAGCAAATTAAAGAAATGACTTAGGAAAAATCCAGATGCACTGAATGTCCCACCCTGACATCTGCAATTTCTGGGGACGGAAATAAAATAAAGTCTCATTACACAATAATGCCAAGGCTTAGTGGGATAAAAATAACTTTATTATTTCTTACATCTATCTTTAACAAAATAGTGAACTAAAAATAAAAAAAATAACAACAACTGGGTATTATTCAATCTATATTGTTCATTAAACCCCTTGTGGACAGAAACTGTGGAATCGCCCAAGTCACATTTAAGTGAGTTTATGCTTAAAACAAGCAAAATAATATGCCAGTGCAGTAAGCAAATACTAAGTTAGAAAAGTATTTTTTGCAGTGGGGTGTTGTTCCAATATCGTATTACTTTTTTCTTTTCTAACCACTAAAGGACAATACAAAAGAAATATCACGCTTGTGCTAATCAATATAATAACAGTGAAAAGTGATAGCATCAAGATTTTAAAAAAGATGCAAAAGTATCACAGAATGATCCCATGCAATGTGCCATAAGTGTTCTGTGGGTATACGATACCGTAATTTAATGTATTGTTTAATGAAAATCCTGACATTGACTGTTGGTCTTCTGTGCTCGAATGCATGTTCATGAGACTATTAGTGCCGCAGTTGTGAGAAATTGAAATTCACCAAAAAATAACTTTTTTTATGAGATTAATACTGTATATCCATTGTGTTTGTTGTAACAAGAAGTTTTCACGTTCAATGGCCATAGGTCAGGATTTTCATTAAATAATACATTACATTTTGGTTTGATTTTTACCAAACCCTATTGTATACCCCAGAACGTTTGGAATATACAGCATTTGTCACATACTATCCATTCTGTGATCATTTTGCATATTTTTTCATAAGCTTGATAAAACAGATTTTAATTGGCAGCTAACTAACTCTAACACTACTTTCATTTCACATTTCATTTCACTATTCCTTTAATTAGGAAATTGATCATTGCTATAAATGAAATTATAGTATTACTGTATTGATGAACTCTACCCAAAAATACTACTAAAACTGAATGAGATGGTAAATCCTGTGAATGTTGTTTCAGAGTTCTTTTAACAGTTATGTAGAACTATGAATGGACAACTACATCGAACCACAGTGGAACCCACAATAGTTATTTTAATTATTAATATTATTTATTTAATCGTTTTTGTTTTCAATTACAGGTCAATCTCTAAGCAACCAGTGCTGGATATTAAGTTTAGAAGGTCAAGGTGTGCATGAAGGAGCACAGCCTAACTTCATCAATGGCCTGGCAGCGCTGTTTGCCTGCTTCTATAACTTTAACTTGCAGTACCAGGAAGAGACAGCATGCACCCTTGAGTTTGTTCAGAGGTTAGTCAATAGCATATTTGCCATTCATATATATTAGACTGAATTGTGTCACTAACCTTGTCTTGACAGTATTTATTAAGGACTTTTTTTTGTTCACAAACGTTTTGTCAGCTGACTACTGGTATGAACAATATGCAGGGTCCCCGCGGGTCCTTAAAAAGTATTGAAACGTCTTAAATAAAATTTTCGATTTTTAAGGTCTAAAAAATGTCTTGAAATCTGAAATATCCGATAAGGGGGTCTTAAATTTCATGTGGGACCCTACATTTCATGTCCAACTTTTTTATTTTTTTTATTTTATTTTTATTTTTTAACGCATTAGGTGACTGACGAGTAAGTTTTTGGTTTGCTGTTGTTCGCTATGCTTCGCCACACCATTCTGTGTCGTGTCGAATATTTTCCTGTTTTTGTTTTTATCGTGGTAAAGTCTTAAATTTTCCATTTAGAGGACTTAAAAAAAGGTCTTAAAAGTCATTAAATTTGCTGTTAAAAAATGTGCAGATACCCTGATATGGCCCTGGTTGCCATACAGGGCTTAGCTTAAGCCAGGTCTAGCTAAATCTGGCAACCTCACTTCAAAAAGTTTAGTAAGTAGTATTTATTATGACAGTGCACATGTAAACAGACACATTGAGTTGATGTATTGTAACCAGGGCAGAAAAAAATATCAGTTATTGATCACATCACATTTTTTTTTCATGTTGTTCAGTTTTATCCAAACAAACTAGTCGTTAAAACAGATATCTGGTTTCTATTTACACATTATCTGTGCTGTCTCTCTCTCTCTCTCCCTCTCTCTGTCAAAATATATACACTCAGTAGGGCTGGGCGATATGGCCAAAAAAAAATATCACGATAATTTGTTTATATCAGTCGATATCGATAAATATCACGATAAATGTCAAATCTTTAATTCTTTCAAGTTTAAAGGCAGATTTTTGCTCTTAAGTGAAAGTTGTAGAAACCAGAGCGTTAATTGTGGTTTTAAACTAGGCTCTACTCTTTATTGTCAGAACATTTCATGACAAACACTTGCCAAACAGGTGAACATTTCACAAATCTGAGGTAGAACATTCAAACATTTGTAAATTTTCCTTAACATAATAAATATCTGAATAGAAAAATATTTCTTCAGCACAGTTGGCACTGCAGTGCAGGCTGCAATATTAATATAACATGTTTTGTCTCAAAATGCATATTTGACAGTGAGTTGACAGTAAATCTGCATCCTAACTCAAACTAATACTACTACTATGTTACATTTATGTTCATTAACAAAACCAGTAACATCTGTTTAAAAAAAAATTACTACCACATTTTTATTTGGTAAAATGTAATATTCCGACTGACTTAAAATGAACCATTGGCCATCCAGTATCATGCATTTAGATCATGATAACCACAGATAAAACCAGGCATAGCCTATAACTTAGCACCTCACTATCATGGCAAAATGTAACATTATGGTTTATATGGTATTTGTATGAAAAACAGTAGCTTAATAGTTAAATAAATTATTAAATACTGTAATTATATTCCATTAGTCATTTAATACATTGTCTACATTAATAATATAATACAATTCAGTATATCCCACATTTCATGGTGCAGTAATATTACTAGGCTAACGTTACAGTAAATCTATGGTAGGCTAAATGGATTCAGTATCAATTCAGATTCTGACTGTATCGTTGCGCACAGTGTTTCTCCTGTTTGTCAGCACTGTTTCATCTGCCTCTAAAACTGGACGTTTGTGTTCTTCGCTGAATTCAAGCGCTTCTCACTGGATCTCGTGAGCGAGACGATCAGAGTAAACGCGTCTGCTCTAGTGAGCTCGCGCTGCCGTTTGGACTTTGAGCCGAGCGGATAAATGGTCCGTGTGGCGCGCGGTTCAAATGAGTTTCGTTCCGCTTTTGGCGCATACACATTATCGAACATTTATCGACCTCTTGATATCGTTTTATCGAGAAAAATTATATCGCGATAATTATCGTTATCGTTTTATTGCCCAGCCCTAACACTCAGTACATGATATTTCATTGTTTTTTTTTTTGTTTTCTTCCTTTTAGACGCTTTCTTGACATCAATCCTGAACGTGGATCAAAAACAAAGAAAGGACAAGTAACTTCAAAGAAAACTGACCAAGTTGTGCAAAAAAAGAACACCACTGTAAGCCTACAGGTTTCCTCAATTATGCGAAAACTTGCAGACTTTGAATGGGATTTTGCACTTTTATGGACTTCAAAACAGAAACAGCAATTCACCGCCATTTAAAAGCTTGGAAGAGCCTGGACATTTTTAATATAACTCTGATTGTATTCGTCTGAAAGAAGAATGTCATATACACCTAGGATGTTTTTTTGAGGGTGAGTAATTTTGTTTTTGAGGCTAATTTTCATTTTTGGGTGAACTATCCCTTTAATTAAGTGCTAAGTATTACCTGTTTGTTGTAAAGTGTTAAAATTGCATTTTATGTTTAAAAAAAAATTCAGCTAATATGTTCACCTAAGGCAATTTTCTGATCTTCTCTTTTAACCAAAATAAATGTTTTAAAACCCAGAGAATGTTGGTTTCTTTTTCCTATTGTGACTACTCTTATGAAACTTTAAAGTATAATATTTTTAATTATGTAACATTAAAATCAGTATTCCCTGTAAAAATACAATTTATTGCTGTAGGCAACAGGATAATACTGTAAAATTATGTGGTACATACTGTATTTTGTAATTACAGTGCAGTACTGTAAATGCTGTTTACAGTACTAGTTCTGTAAAAATACAGTATGTGGCTGGCAACCCAGCTGCCAGTATTTTACTGTAAATTTACAGTGAAAAGTTTTACAGTGCAGTGATGATGTTTAATGAGAAACAGTCAAAACTGCCCAACTTTGATATTTATTTTACTAAAAACGTTTTAATTATTAATGGCCATTCACACTAGACTTTTCCTTGCACTGACTTCCATTCATACGCATGTGGAAGTGGGACACCAGAAACACAAGCTCAAGTGAATAACCCTGTGAGAAATAACTAGGGCTGGGGTAAACGATTATTAATTAAACGATTAGTCTGGCGATTATTTTATCGATTAGTCGACTAATCTAACGACTAATTGGGCGATTAATATAAAGATTATTTTTCTGTTGCTCGATTAATAAAAACCATAATGTATCTCAAATACCAAAAAAAATCGTAATAATATACTTCATTAAACAACAGTTTTGCACAAAAGTTGTAGTGCAAAAAAACCACTGCATTGCACAGTACCGACATTCCTGAGAGTGTTTAACACAATATAAAATTCCTGTTTTCAGTTTTACAGTCCCAACATAAATCCAGGTTTATTAGACTGCTGGCCCTTTAAGACCAAATGCAGATCTAATCATTATTACACATCATATTTTCTCCCAACTATTTACGCCCATTTAAGACATACACTGTTTTTAAGTGAATAAACTGTTTAAGTGAATCTCCAAGACGGTCATTTTGACACATTTGTGTGTATATTTGATCGTTTAGACGCGCACACGAATCCCAAAGTATAGTTTGCTTGTCTCGTTGCGGTGTGTTTCGGAGCGCGCGCCGCCTTTGGAACAGCGTCTATTGCGTCAATTTTGGTGCTTTTAATAGCTTTTTATTATCAAACGCGTCCCGCAGTTTAGCAACAGTAGAGACTGCTTTTTACAACAATCGAAGATCGTGCTCATTCTGACGTTACGTTTGGGTTTTAGGGAGAAATGACAGCGCCGCTGTGAAGGGAAGGAGGTTGCGCTAGACAGAATGCGGCTTTACTTTTTTATGGTTTTACCGCAAATATCTTATTTTTTATAATCATTGGAAGCCAAAATCGAAATCTAAAATAAAAAAATGTAATATCAAAGAGCTAAAGTGTAACCATACGTTTGAATGTTTAGTTCTGTCCTCATCGTCACTCATTAAGCAGGGCAGTTGTGTTGTGCGCGCCGTGGCTCCACGTGAAAGATCGCGCTCTCTCTCTCTCTCACACACACACACTCTCTCTCTCTTTAGCAAAAATGCATCACAGACAAATGGTTCAATATTATTATATACTGTATATAAGTGGTTGGCGAGTCCTGATTTTTTTAGGACTTTTTCTTTTGTTGGGGCTTTTATTTGGGCTTTTTGCATGGCTTTGTTGGGAATTATGTGAAGAGGTTGCTGTTTCGTCCTCCATTCTTTGTTTGTTTTTCGGTCTCCCACGTGTGTGTGGCGAGCTGTACCTCCGGGAACGGTAAAAAAAAAAAAAAAAAAATGAAGTGTCGACGCAAAAATATGTCGTCGACGTAATTTTGACGTCGAAGCGTCGACGTCATCGACGCGCCGCTACAGGCCTAGAAATAACACAAGCGTTTAGCATTCAAGTGGAGTGGATTGTTTATTTCTATATTTTGAATTATTATTACTGATTATATGTTAAATTTATGTTTGTAAAAGAGCTGCCGCAGAGTCAGTGGTGGGTAGTAACGATGTACATTTACTTTGTTAAATTTACTTGAATATTTTGGGGGGGAAATTTTACTTTTAAGGGTAGATTTAAATGTGGGTACTTTTACTTTAACTCAAGTACATTTCTAATGAAAAAACTTTATTTTACTTTGTTATGTTGTGCGACGTTCCTCTCGTTACTTTATTTTAATGCAATACATACTGTTAAACCAGTTTTTTGGACATATACCCTTAATTTATACATTAAATAGGCTACAATTGTTCACAGTTTATGAAATGAACAGCCGCCATCCCGCTGTAGTTTGTGTGTATTATTATCCTTAATTTGTATTATTATCCAAAAAATTATCCTTAATTTTGTATTCATTGTCAACGCAGTGCAGCAGCTAGCAGACCTAGAGCAGGCAGTCTTGCGTGCTCATTGGCTGCCCTGCGGGCAACTGCTGCAGCCTATCAGTGAGCCCCGCGTGACGTACGTCCAATGAAGGGCGCCCGCGCCTTCATAGCGTCATAGCCCGCCAGAATGGGCGTGGCTTAGCGTATAAAAGAAGGGGCTCTAGGCTGCATTCCCTGATTTCTGTCTCTTCAGCGAAGCTCTTCGCATCGCTGGATCTGAGAGAAGCCACCGCCGCCGTCGAACAGCGAACAGCCAGCTTAGGACAGCGCTGAGGAAGCCGGCCGTCTTCGCCACCTTCAGCCATCCGTGCGAGCTACGCTATCCGGCGACGTATCCTTTTTGCAAATTGTGTATTTTCTGTGTATACTCCTAAAAGAGCAGCGAGCGTCTTTGTCAAGATGCCTCGCACTTCCTGTGGCTCGTGCAGGGCCCCGCTCAGCGTCGGAGACCGCCACATGATCTGCGCTCTCTGCCTGGGCCAGGAACATGCACAACTCGCCGGGGGCTGCGAGTTCTGTGAAGGGGACCGCGCAAAGAAGCGCCGTTCCCAGAGACAGCCGGAACCTGTGGCCACAGCGACGCGCTCGCCGGAGAACCTCCCTCGAGCCTCGCTCTCTCGCCTTCCCCGCCTCCCTTCACCGACGCGCAGCTGCCGCTCACGAGCCTCACTGCCGTCGCGTCTGAGGATGAGGTTGAGGGACACGCCACAAGGGACTGCTGTTCTAACCGCGGCTAGCTTCCTTTACGTTACAAGGAAGCTACCGCGCCCCCGCAGAAGCAGTCACTCCGCCCTTTGTGGGACCGCGCAGTGATAAGCGCCGTTCCCAAAGGCAGCCGGAGCCTGTAGCTCCACAGCGACGCGCTCGCCGGAGAACCTCCTTCGAGCCTCGCTCTCGCCTTCCCCGCCTCCCTTCACCGACGCGCAGCTGCCGCTCACGAGCCTCACTGCCGTCGCGTCTGAGGATGAGGGACACGCCACAATGGACTGCTGTTCTAACCGCGGCTAGCTTCCTTTACGTTACAAGGAAGCTACCGCGCGCCCTTTGTTGTCTGCTCGCGCTACTTAAGCTTACGTTGTTTCCCCCGTGGCTCAGTGGCTAAACTCTAAGCTTTTCGCGCCAGAGACCCGAGTTCGATCCCGGCTCTCGCAGCAGATAAAATGTATGCAGCTCTCCTCTCTGAGCTCGCGACCAGCTTACGTACAGAAAGCGAGCGCGCGCCCGAGCATGCGTCACCGGCGAAAGAAGGAAAGAGTGTGGTTTTTGTCCCGCCGAGGCCTGACAAACCCCCTCTTTTACTGAAACATTTTCCATCTCCTCCTAGTTCGAGCGGCTGGTAATGTCTATACTGCAGTGAGCCTGTTATAACACGCACGCCTGCAACAGTGCCGACACACACACGAAAACTGTGATGACGCTCTCTCTCTCTTATCTGCTCGCGCCAACTAAAGCTTACGTTGTTTCCCCTGTGGCTCAATGGCTAAACCCTAAGCTTTTCGCGCTGGAGACCCGTGTTCGATCCCGGCTCCCGCAGCAGATACAATTTATGCAGCTCTCCTCAGCGAGCCGCCGTATTCAGATCCGGCTCACGCCGATGGTGGTTTTAGTGTAGAAAGGTGCCCACATCTCAGTGTTCACCCCTACACACAAGCACAACACTTCCCGTGTTATTCACAGAGCCCACTCCCTTAAAGCGGGAAACCGCTCGAGTGTTGAACGTAGGAATTGTGTCCACGAGTTCGTGCCCACGCCTATTTTTCTGCCGCTCTATCACTAAAGACTCATATCAAACTATGAGAGAGAAAGACGCGCGTGTCCCGCTGTGGCCGGACCGCCATCAAAGTTTATTTCCCTGTCAGTCCCCTTCAAACAGGCTACTGCAGTGGTCCATTTAGCAGCCAACGAGCCGGTTCATTTACCCTCTCGCCTGCACACATACGCCGTTTTCACGGCGACCCAGAGAAATCTCAAAAGAAGTATAATGTCTGGTTATCCGGCTCACGCCGTTGGTGTTTTAAGTGTAGTGAAAGTGCCCACGCCCCAGTGTTCACCCCTACACACAAGCACGTCAAATCTCGTGTCACTCACAGAGCACACTCTCATAAAGCGCAGAAAAGCCGCTCGAGTGTTGAATATAAGAAATGTGTCCACAGGTCTGTGCCCACTATCTGCCCGCTCTGTTACACGGTCAATAAAACAGGTTATGAATGTAAGTCTCGTGCCCGCCGGAGAGCGCTCACGCTTACTAACACACACCTCCCCCCGAGCGGCGCCCGCGCGTTTAAATGTTATGATAAGACGCTCCCCATCCGTTATGAAAGGGGCGTCAAATACACTTGTAAGTCTCGTGCCCGCGCTCACGCGCTCACGCTTACAGAAAGCTTTTCCACCCAAAGCGCTGCTCGCGCGTCAAAAAGTGAGAATAAAACGCTCCCCATCCATAATGATTGGGACACCTCACATAAATCAGACGGTCTCGGCTTTCAGCGTGCAGCCATTGCCCAGAACCGAGAGCGCGCGCGCGCCGCGCTTCGGCTCCGACTCAAGTTTCACAAGCCCGCAAATGGCGGCGATCTGAACCCGGAGGCCATTCGCCCCCTAGCGGCTCACATAGCTGTGTGGGAAACTATCCCAGGGTTTTCAGAATGGGTTCTGAGCACAATAAAGCAGGGCTATACACTTCAATTCATTTGCCGTCCCCCGCGCTTTCGAGCCCGGACCGCGACGATAGTGAATGCAGAAGTAGCACACCTACTTCACGCAGAAATAGCAGTACTGCTGTGCAAAGGGGCTATAGAAAAAGTACCGCCTTCTCTGAGCGAGTCAGGCTTTTACAGCCGATATTTTCTCGTACCCAAGAAGGACGGAGCTTTCAGGCCCATCCTAGATCTGAGACATTTGAACAAGGCACTTGCAAAAAGACCGTTCAAAATGCTTACGACCAGAAAAATCCTCGCGCACTTTCGCACGAGGGACTGGTTTATTTCTCTAGATCTGAAGGATGCCTATTTTCAGATTCAGATATTACCCCGTCACAGGCAATTTTTGAGATTCGCCTTCGACGGTCAGGTATATCAATACACCGTCCTGCCGTTCGGCCTGTCTCTAGCACCCCGTACATTTACGAAGTGCATGGACGCGGCGCTCGCCCCCCTGAGAACTCAAGGGCTGCGAATAATGAACTATCTGGACGATTGGCTGATATTGGCACAGTCAGAGACGGAACTGTTATCTCACAGAACAGTGCTTCTCAGTCACCTGGAAAACTTGGGTCTCACGGTCAACTGGACCAAGAGCTCATTAATGCCCAGTCAGTCAATTTCCTTTTTAGGAATAGAACTGAATTCTGTGGCCATTACGGCTCGTTTGCCGACACAGCGCGCGCGCCGTGTTCGCCACCTAGCCGCATCTTTCCAGAAGGGCAGCTTTCTCCCTTTGAAAACGTTTCAAAGGATGCTGGGCTGTATGGCATCAGCTGCAGCAGTGCTCCAGCTGGGCCTACTGCGCATGCGCCCGCTCCAACGCTGGTTGAATGCTCGCGTGTCTCGCCGAGCCTGGGTTTCTGGCGGCCAGAAAATCAGAGTGTCTCAGACCTGCATAGCGGCTCTGCAGCCCTGGTTAGTAGCCGACTGGTACCAGCAGGGAGTGACGATGGGAACCATCTCTTATCGGAAAGTCATTTCGACAGATGCGTCCAACTCGGGTTGGGGCGCGCTGTTCGAGGGCAGACCGGCCTTTGGCCAGTGGTCAGACCAGGAGAGGTGTTTCCACATAAACTGTCTGGAGATGATAGTGGTCGAGAACGCACTGAAGCGCTTCCTCTCGTTCATACAGGACCAACATGTTCTCATCCGCTCAGACAACATGTCTGTGGTTTCCTATGTAAACCGTCAGGGCGGTGTCAGATCCAGAAACCTCTGCAATCTGACGGAACGCATCCTTATTTGGTCCCAGATGCACCTGCGATCGCTGAGGGCGGCGCATGTGCCTGGCCATTTGAACGACGGTCCAGACAAACTGTCCAGGGACAACGTTCCCCCAGGGGAATGGTCCCTGCACCCCCTAACAGTCCAGAAACTGTGGCGCCTATTCGGCAGAGCGGAAGTCGACCTATTTGCGTCAAAAGACAACGCTCATTGCCCGATGTTCTTTTCGAAGAACGAGGACGCGCTGGCCCAGGTCTGGCCCAGCCTCCCACTGTATGCTTTCCCTCCGGTCCCTCTGTTACCACAGGTGATCAAGAGAATCAGGGAAACGCGCCACTCGGTGCTCCTCATAGCTCCGCACTGGGAGAATCAGAATTGGTTCCCGGAACTGGCACGGCTGTCACATGCAGCTCCGTGGCCTATTCCGGTGAGGGCAGATCTCCTCTCTCAGGCTCGCGGCTCGATCTGGCATCCCCATCCAGAGCGCTGGTCTCTGCACGCATGGTTGATCAATGGGTATTCGCTACCCTGCCAGAAAGAGTGATGAACACGATCACGCAATCTAGAGCTCCTTCCACGAGAAGGCTCTACGCGTCTAAATGGTCGGTGTTCTCCAAGTGGTGCACCGACAGAGATCTGGACCCGCGGACGTGCGAGGTTGCGCATTTGCTCATTTTCCTACAAGAGCTGATGGATAAAGGGAGGTCCCCATCCACGCTCAAAGTTTGTGGCGGCCGTGGCGGCGTTCGCAGAGTCGACGCGCGCCCAGTCACTGGGAAGACATGAGCTGGTCATCCACTTCCTTAGGGGAGCTAGAAGGATGAATCCGCCGCGCCCCCCGTCGGTTCCTATATGGGATCTTTCCTTGGTCCTCGAGGCCCTGAAAGCCTTCCCATTTGAGCCATTAGACTCCGTGGAGCTAAAATACCTATCACTAAAAAACATTTTTCTGACCGCGCTGTCATCAGTCAAATGTGTGGGGGACCTGCACGCGCTGTCAGTCAGCGCGACGTGTCTTGAGTTCGGGCCGAATGACTCTAAAGTCATCCTCAAACCTAGACATGGCTATGTTCCAAAAGTGATGGGCACTCCTTTCAGAGCGCAAGTCATTTCACTGTCGGCTCTGCCAGCGTCAGACAGTGAGACAGACGTGAATCTCCTCTGCCCAGTCAGGGCGCTGAGGACTTACACTGCGCGCTCCGCCGTTTTTAGGCGCACGGAGCAGCTGTTTGTTTCGTTCGGTGGGCGCACCAAAGGTCTCGCTGCCTCGAAACAGACTCTGTCCAGATGGATAGTGGACGCTATAGCGGCAGCTTATGCGTCAAAAGGTCTGCAATGCCCTCTGGGCATCAGGGCTCATTCCACCAGAGGCATGGCCTCATCGTGGGCGTGGTCCAGCGGGATATCTATCCACGACATATGTGTAGCGGCGGGCTGGAGCTCCCCGTCTACCTTTGTCAGGTTCTGTAACCTAGAAGTTCCCGCCCTGCAGGCTAAACTTCTGTCAGTTTAAGAGAGTTGTGCGTTCTGCCCAGATATATCATGCTCAGACCACTCTCACGTGACTCAGCTCTCCTGGTTGAGCTGCACTAGTAGGGTATGTGCTATATGCTTATACAGACCAGCGTGCTGCTCTGTATTCCCTATGTGTGCTTATGTACAAGTGATGGCCCGCGTGGCTGGCCACCTTATTTTTCCACTTATTTGGGTTCCCGAGAAACCTCGGCGACTCATGGGTGGTTGCTTGGCGCGCACGGCGTTTACAAAAAGTTCCCGTAGCGTAAGCTAAACTTACGCAATACGAGAGAACCTCTCGTAAGAGAACGTACTCGGTTACTAACGTAACCTCGGTTCTCTCTAGAGAGGGAACGAGTATTGCGTAACCGGCCGTGCTCGCGCCACGAGCGACTTTGCTTCAGTCGACAGAAACCAGGGAATGCAGCCTAGAGCCCCTTCTTTTATACGCTAAGCCACGCCCATTCTGGCGGGCTATGACGCTATGAAGGCGCGGGCGCCCTTCATTGGACGTACGTCACGCGGGGCTCACTGATAGGCTGCAGCAGACTGCAAGACTGCCTGCTCTAGGTCTGCTAGCTGCTGCACTGCGTTGACAATGAATACAAAATTAAGGATAATTTTTTGGCTTCAATATCTCGAGAAGATGAATCTTTCCCGTAGCGTAAGCTAAACTTACGCAATACTCGTTCCCTCTCTAGAGAGAACAGAGGTTACGTTAGTAACCGAGTACGTTTTCACTCGCTCCGAGAGCGCTCCACTACCGCTCCATCACGAGTACAATTCATGCCAATGGCCCATTATAGAACTGGCTTTTTAGAAAGGATTCACACGTTAAATACATTTAGCTAGCATGATACAGATGGATCACTGAAATCAGAAAAACATTTGAAGGTTATGATGACGCCGATGGACATGAGTGGCTGATATTTCTCAAGCCTACTGAATATGATCGGGCAACACGCACTCATGAAAGTGCGTATCTTTAGCACAAATTTTATTTCTCGTGCCATTTATACGGCAAAAATTGTTTTTGCGTGCAAATGATATGCACTACTAAACCCCTTGGGTAGGATTAGGTGTGTGGAGTGCGTGCGTAGGCTATTACACGCCATAAAGTGCACGCGACAACTGCGTATCATATGGACGAAAAAACAATTTTTGCCGTATAAATGGTACAAGAAATAAAATTTGTGCTATAGATTGGCTACATACTTTCATGAGATCGGGCTGCATCGGGTGAAAGCACATTTTAAACAGGTTGGCCTAACACTATTCACACACGCAATCGCTCTCTCACTAATGCATTGCAATGTCAAACAAATGTAATCTTAGGGTGTATTCACACCAGGAAAGTCCGATAGTTCACTTGCTTTGGTCCGGACCAAATAAATATTTTTTTTTAGTTTTTTGGTACGGTTCGCTTTCACACTGCTCTTTTTGCAAGTGAACCAAAATTTGTAAACAAAACCACACGTGTGCTAAGGTCGTCCATTCATTGGACAAGGATTCTCAAGTACTAGGGAAATCAGGAAGTGCAAAAAAGGCTCAGCATGGAGATATTTCGTACTGCAATATTTGTTGTTTTACTAATTTTGTGTTATTCTGTACAAACGCAATATGAAGAAACTAATGAGTAGCCTATCATATGATACAATGTCATACGATGTTGTAATTCGGATTTTGAGAAGACGACGATGTGCTGCAAGACGGTTCCGGCGGAGAGAACATGCTCTCATGTGCGCCTACCATGGCATGCTGACAGTGGCACTGCGCAGAAGACGGATAAGGTATAAAGTTTAGGCTACAACAGATCACTTTCCCATAACGCAACTCCGACTACGGAAGCCTGTTAACTCAAAGGCACAGTGCTTTCTTGCAATTGGGTCGGTTCATGTTCACACCGTAAACGAACCGTACCAGAGTTCGTTTGGAACCGTACCGAGACCACCTCTTCAGCTGGGTCTCGGTTCGGTTGTTTGGTCCGCACCCGAGTTCGATTGCTGTATTCACACCTGCCCAAAAGGTCCGCACCAAGGGGGGAAACGAACTAGAGTTCGATTCGATCGAACCAAACAAGGCAGTGCTGTCTGTATTTAATTTAGAATGAACAGAAATCTGTAAGAAATGTAGCGAAGTTAAATGATATTTAACTTTTAATGCTGATAACCATGTAATAAGCTAAGCCTGTCATAGGAAAAACTTTTTTTTTTCATTTAATATGCCTATAGCCTATATTATGAGCAGAACTTTTGCGAGATTTCAAAGCATACTTGGGTCAGTGACGTGCCACACTGATTTGCACTTCCAGGAGCAATAAATATTATATATTTATATAAAATAGGTTTAAAATTATATATATGTTTTAATCTCACATCATTTGTCCTCCTCATTGTTCATAATTGTGTGAAAATTTCAAAAATAGGTAACTTTTAGACTATTAATGTGGTCAAATGTCATACGGTCAAACAGAATTCACTTAAAGTTATTTAAGACAATTGCATTTAAAATTATTAAAAATGTTTAAAAATGATAAAATTTTTCATTTGGCATATTTTTTCAAGTCTTAAGATAAGCATATTAAAGTATCAGTAAGATATACCTTTAAGAAATGTCATTAGTATCTAAAACAAATTGTTCCGCAAAGACACATTTTCCCTATGTCATACGGTAAAACAAAGTTTAGCAGCCATTTTGGAACTGAATATTAATGACTTAAGTCATGTGACATTTGATGACATCACACAGAGGACCCCTGAAGACCAGCCAAGTTGAAGGTAAGTTTAAGATTTTGCTCCTACATTTGAGGTAATTTCACCTTTTCCAAGTGTTACCATGTGTCACAGATTTGGGTGTCATATGGTCAAACGTCAAAAAAGGGTTTAATACATTTAAAATTTGAAAAAATATGGATTTACAGGTGAAATATAAAGTTTAAAAGTCAAGGTTAATGGTAAAGGTGGAAGGAGGTGGCCAAGCAACTGCCTGTTATAAATGACAAAGCATAAAACTGTCATAAGGGCAAACAAAAAATGTCATACAGACAAACGATTTTACCGTATGACATGTTGTTATACCATATGACACAGAGCATTTAACTGAATTATTTAGTTATTTCTTAATTGTTATATCACATAATAAAGTTTGTACAACTACTATGAATTAATATTAACATATATAATATATTTCTGTCTATTTTAAGCATTTTTTCACATTATTACAGATGTCTCTTTCTAGTAAGGAGAGGGGTGCACGTTTCCGTGCAAAGCTAAGGGCAGATCCTGCAGCTAGAGAGGAGAACCTAGCCAAGAGGAGGGAAAGGTATAACTGTGAGAGTATATGATGTCAGTAATGTCAGGATGTGCCAGTTTTGTCAGTATAGGCAGTATCTTATCTATAGGATCGTGAACTCTTAGCCATGAAGGCGGCTTTTGAAGAATGGAGGCATTGGTTGGAGGGCGCGCGTCAACCCTTCACTGTCCTCACGGACCACAGGAACCTGGAGTACATCAGATCCGCCAAGCGTTTGAACGCGCGTCAAGCTCGCTGGTCTCTGTTCTTTTCCAGATTTGCCTTCAAAATCACCTACAGACCGGGGTCTAAGAACGGGAAGGCTGATGCGCTCTCCCGTCTGTTCGACAGTCCCTTTGAACCTTCCAAACCTGAGTCGATTCTCCCCTCCACGCTGATCGTGGCACCCGTGCAATGGGACATAATGGCTGAGGTTACCGCTTCACAACAAGATCACGCTGCTCCACCTGAATGTCCTGCGGATCGCCACTATGTTCCTCACGAGCTCCGCCATCGTGTCCTTCAATGGGTTCATTGCACTCCCAGCGCTGGACATCCCGGTATTTCTGCTACCACTCAGCTCGTCTCCAACCGTTTCTGGTGGCCCACCTTGCAAGCCGACGTCATCACTTTCATCCACCAATGTGTAACTTGCAATACCGTCAAATCCTCTCATCTCAAACCTGCTGGTCTTTTACAACCCCTACCCATTCCTCAGCGTCCCCTTTATCCCTATGGTTGGATTGCCTACCGCCCTTCAGACAGCAGAGGCTCTCTTAAATCATGTGTTTCGTCTCTTCGGACTTCCAGACGACATTGTTTCAGATCGTGGACCCCAGTTTACATCTAGAGTCTGGAGAGAGCTCTGCAACAAACTGAACATCAACATAAGCCTCACATCTGGTTATCATCCTCAGGCCAACGGTCAGGTGGAACGACTCAACCAGGATCTCATCTGTTTTCTGCGCACCTATTGCCATCAGAATCAGCACGATTGGAGTCGTTTTTTGGTTTGGGCCGAGTCCGCCCAGAACTCGCTGCTGAAACCAGCTACAGGATTAACCCTGTTCCAATGTGTTTTAGGCTTTCAACCTCCGCTCTTCCCGTGGGCTGGAGAACAATCTGATCTCCCCGCAGTGGACGCTTGGCCACGGCGCAGCGAGGCTACCTGGGACTCCGCCCACGTCCACTTGCAGCGCGCTATCCGCCACTATCAGCAGCACGCAGATCGCAGAAGGCGCAGGGGCCCCCACTACAGGCCAGGCCAGTGGGTGTGGCTCTCCACCAGAGATCTCCGCCTTAAGCTCCCTGCAGGAAACTTTCTCCTCGATTCATCGGCCCATTCAAGATTCTCCGCCAGATCACTCCTGTCTCTTTCCGTTTGGCACTACCTGCTCATTACCGCATCTCACCTACCTTTCATATGTCTCTTTTCATATGAAACTACTACCCCCAGGAGAGAGGTGGGGGGGCGATCACAAATCGAACAGCTACGCCTCCCTCTGGTTTCATCCGCTCCCTGACTGCATTTCCCATCTCTCCCCCCGGTCATTATCTATTCCCATCCCTGCCTGGTTTGTCATATCATTCTCATCACCGTCACCTGTTCATCATTATCTTCCCTTTATCTGGACTGTCTACCCCATTGTTACTTTGCGATGTCTTGTTTTGCCCTGCTGACATTACCGAGCGTTATTCCCTGTCTCTAGTTATCATCTGTCCCTTTGATCCCCGCCTGGACTCTGTTCTGTGAACCTTTGCTGCCTGCCTCGACCTTCGCCTGTGTTTCGTTACGAGTTCTGGATTGTCCCTTAAACTGTGTCTGCTTCAGTACATGTCTGCTTCTCTCTGCTTTATTACATGTGTGAATAAAATACTGCAAATGGATCTCCAAGCCTCTGACTCACCCTTAAGGCTGATTTATACTTCTACGTCGGACCTACGCCGGTGCCTCTACGCTATAGACTACGCGTTGGTTTTCATTTATACTTCTGCGTCGTTGTCCGCGTTTATGCGCAATTACACATGCAAATGGAGCATGTGAAACCCGAGGGAGGGGTTCTAGCAGACCAATCACAGCGCTTGCGTCCGCGTAGAATTGACGCGGCGTTACATTTTTGGAGAGGTGCACGTCAGGGTACGCGCGCTACACGCAGCCTACGGCGTGAGTTTGACGCAGAAGTATAAATTGGGCTTTACACTATTACTGTAAATTATATGAGATTAGGTTGTTCATAACCTTTTGATAGCAGACATGAATGTTACTGTTCTTTTTTAACTAAATGTTAAAAACTGATTTTTTCACAAGTTATCTCACTGTTGTAAATCTGACTGATATTGTCATGTATTACATATATCATGTCCTATGTGTTCCTTGTACTGAAAGAGAGTTGAGTTGACTAAAAGAAATGTTCATGTGTTGGGAAATATATTCTACTGTTAATAAAAGGTTCACTTGAGATGCCTTGTATTTCTTTGAAATCATTTTGAATTGGCCTACATCAATTTATTACATTAAAAATGCAATGAAACATTGAAATTGTACTATGTCATACGGTAAAACAAAATATGTCATATGGTAAAACATTGAATTTTAAAATAAATAAAAATAGATACTTTGTTTACATGGTTCATGAAAATAATGGAGGAGAGCTAGTATGATATACATATATATATAACTTCAAGGCATTTTTGACTAATTTCTTGCAAAAAAAATAGAACAAATGTCCATAGATGACATGCTGTAGTTGTTAAAAAACAAAATATCTAGTATTTGTGGTGTAGTTGTTTATATTTTGCAACTTGTTATAGAATACTTACATATCAACTATTACATTCATGGTCGTATTTAACTGTCATGAATATCAAATTTAATTTATTTCTAAAAATCACTTCGTTTTACCTTATGACATTTTCAAGGACTGTATACAAAGAAACACGTTAAAATGTCATATATTGTTATTTTTTATAAAGGGCACTAATAAAAACAAAAAAATATACACATAGATTTACACAAAAAATGCTATATTTAATTTGTCCTTTCATTTTTATTTTTTTACTGTTTTGAAATTCTAAAACGTCACTGACCCACTTATAAATACTTTATTCGCAATTTCGTCGGGGAGCGAAGACGGAGTGGTGTTTGATATCAGTGAGCGAGGAGTGGAGCGGGAGCGGTCAATGATGAACCCGGAGCGGAGTGATTACTAAATGATTGGAGCGCGGAGGGAAAATTGTTGCCGCTCCACTCCGCTCACATACTCTGGTTTGAACGCATGGGCTGATACCTTGAGTGACTATGTCAAGTTTACCAGAATAGTAATGAATTGGGCATTTCTGCCCCCATGATCTTTAGACATGTAGTCATAAAGCCTAAGTGTTCATGGACATAAAGCACAAAGGGTCTATCAGATTGGGCAATTCCTAATGCTGGTGCTTGGCATAGTGCTCTCTTCAAATCATTGAACGCTTTGGGATGAAGTTCTTCCATACAAACAGTCTCTGAATCTTTAATATGGTCTTTCAGCAATTATTGGTCATCTGGGCTCCTGTAGGTGACGTTAGCGTCCTGGTTAGCGCAGCGCCTATTTTGTATATCAAAACAATGGCCGCGCCAACATACATTGCCGAGAATCTCTTATTTGCATCTTAAGTTTATTACCAATAATAATGACAGGTTTGCGAAAAGTGTAGAACTCTGTGAGCTCGCGCAAAACACATCTTCAGCACAGCGACTCATTTAAACGCATCTGATTGGCCGATGCGTTCAACAGACATGTCTATGATTGGCTACAATGCTCAACACTGCAAAAGCACCTTTAATGCAGAGGTAAAAATATAAATTAAACTGTAATAGCTTATGCAGTTTTCATGATTAGGTAATTGAGGCAGCTGTAATCTTTCTTCACATTTGTTTTTCTGATTAATTGTTTTGCTCTATGAGAAAGACAGGGTAACAAAATATTCGGGGCTTTACTTAAAACATTCGGGCCTTAAGCCCCCTTAGCCCAGCCCTAGCGCCGCGGCATTTAATGGTCAAAATATTATGAATTAATATTTGAATATTAATATTAATAAACAAACGAACTTCGAATATGATTTTGGGGCAAAAGTCAAAGCCCTAACATGTCGTTGGCATCCGTCTGTCTCTGGAGACAATGGAATATGCGTCAAGGAGTCTCTGTGGTTGGTTTGCAGCGCCTGCTGTGACTGTACAGTCCGATTTTGGAGGATGTTGGAAAATAACAATGTCTTTAATATTTACTATTTCTTCAATGCAAGTGAATAAGCGCGCCGTTATTTGTTGCTTAGTGACGTGTGTGTTCAAGAAAGCCAGAAATGCGCAGATTCTACGCAATACGTTGCATTTAAAATATCATGAGGACTCACGAGTTGCGTATTTGCGCTAAATCCGCGCAGATTTGGCTTACACGAACTTCCCCAGCAAAGTGAGTAAACATAGAAACTCGCCAAATTGGCTCGTGATTTGACAGCGTTACCGGCCAAAGTTCATTTTTACCCGCAAATGTGGGTTGGCTAATCCCTGAATGTTGCACTCCTATTTGTCATTGTGCACGAAACTTCACGCCAATAAATCATCAGAAATATTGCTGACTTGTGCGTCTCAAGCGCCCTCTTTACACTGGTCCTAATGCCTGTTAGTTATCCGTGGATTTGCCTATATTTGGTGTTGAAAATGGAAACGTCTTTAGACATGGAAAATCAATTTTACAATCGATTCAATGATCACTTATGTCTCAAAAATCTAACAGGATTTTTTAACAAAAGTGACAGCCCTAAAACCATTACAAATTGTAGATGGATCTGCTACTAGGGGGGTGATTTTATCAATGTGTTTATTGGCTACTCTGTAGTCTATGCTGAGTCTCCATGTCCCATTGGATTTCTTGATGGGCCATATGGGTGAGTTACAGGGACTGTTGGTTTTAACTAGCACTCCTTGTTTCAGTACCTTTTCTACAATAGGTGTGATTCCCTGTATAGCTTCCTTACTGATCGGGTTTCCTTTTGAAAGCTGGTCAGATTTGTGAACATTAACACAAAAGTGGTTAATTGGGGTATTGTTAAAAAATGTAAGAAGGTAATATTAAAAGGAAAAAAAAGAAATGAGAATTATACTGTAAATATTGCAATTTCATGTTTGTTGAAGTGATCCTTTTGCTGGTGCTGTATCTATATTTTATATTGTGAATGAATTCATTAGTAAGAATTTTGCCTCGGCCCAGGGACTACAGATGAAAATTAGCGTAACGCTATCTCTGTCTTGTGTAACACATTTGTTGTGCAATGTCCCTGTCAAATAAATAAATAAATAAAATAAATAAAAATAAAATTGTAGACAGTGTTTTCGGGCCTAATTGTACCTCTATGGGTGGGGTTTCATACAAAACAGAATCTTCACCTATTACGCCATTTAAAGAAAGTTGGGTTTTCTTGTACGGGATGTTTAAACCTGTAATTTCTGCACCTGTATCAAGCAAAAAGTCAATCTCTTTCTCTTGTATGCTACCTTTCACAAAAATGATTGTGTCATTGTGATGGATTAGAGGGGAAAGGCAGCTACTCACAGCACTAGTGTTGGGCGATATGCTCCATTTCCTATATTCCTATCGTCAGCCTGTGAGATTCACGATATTATCGTGAGGGAGGCGGGGCTTACTTTACTTTTTACTTTGATTATTAACTTCGATTATTTACTCATTCATTTGCTTTGTTTTATTACTTCGTTTTATATATGAGAATCTTTTTCTATTTTGCTAGCAAAGGTGGAGTGTTTATTAATAGGCTAAATCAGGTTATTTCCCGGTATAGTGAGGTAAAAGAAAAGATCCTAATCCCATAAATTCCCATAATTTACCACGGATTTACTGTAACGTTAGCCTACTAATATTAACTGCACTATGAAATGTGGGATATACATATTGAATTGTATTATATTATTAATGTAGACAATGTATTAAAGGACTAATGGAATATAATTACATTATTTAATAATGTAAAATGGCTACTGTTTTTCATACAAATACCATAGAAACCATAAAGTAACATGTTGCCATCATAGTGAGGTGCTGTAGGCTATGCCCGGTTTATCTGTGGTTATCATGATCTAAATGCATGATGCTGGATGACCAATGGTTAATTTTAATAAAACTCATTACATTTTACCAAATAAAAATTAGCACATGCAGAAACTAAGAAATCTTTTTTTTCTATTAAGAGATTTATTTTGTTAAGGAAAAATGACAAATGTTTGAATGTTCTACCTCAGATTTGTGAAATGTTCTCCTGTTTGGTGTGTCATGATATGTTCTGACAATAAAGAGTAGTTTAAAACCACGATTAACGCTCTGGGGCCTCATTTATAACCGTTGCGTACGCACGAAACAGGCCCTGAAAGAGCCGTACGCCACTTCCGACGCATAAATTGTGATTTATAAAAACAAACTTGACGGGAAAATGTGCGCATCTGCACGCAAACTCTGACCCATGCGTACGAACGTTTAGGAGACGGAGCAGTTTGACGACACCGATGGTGAGCTGGAGTTAAATGTCTTTTTGGTCACTTTTAGACAGAAAATCTAAAGAAATTATTAAACATATACAGAAAGATAATACAAATATAATTTCACCAAGCCTATCACATGAAGCAAATATCCATCCCTTCTTAAATGTCCGCGCCAGCGAGCGCGTTGGGCCGTTTAGTGAAACTGGCATAGCTATAGCCTATCTAACGGCAGATACAGTGCATGTTCACAATAACAGTTTAAATAAATAAAATAATTATTTAAACTATGTTTTACTTCTGATATAAGCATTTAGATTAAATATGCCATTCTCATTAATGGAGTTAAACTTACATGAAAATTATATGAAATCATTACTGAGAAGTTAAGACTTTTTTTATATTCAATAAATATAAATATTTGTTGTGGATGCGATGCTTTTGAACACTTTTCCTGTGGCATGCTGTTTTAATGTTTTAACTACAGAGATAATTGCTTATCATGATAATAGCAGATTGTCTGAAAAAAATAGTTTTGTGCAAATAATGCACAACAAGGTCTATCTGTTTCCATTCAAATATATATATTAGGGTGTGTGACGAGATCTCGCGAGACTAAAACATGACGAGATTTCCCGTCGAGTGAAAAGCTGTCTCGCGATATCGCCATGACTGAGCGTGAGCGTGAGATTACCATAGAATATTCCACCGCTACACTCACATTCGCCTAAACTATCGTTTTGCTGTTTTTATAAAAAAATAAAAACCATTATAAACTAATGTAAAAGTCTGCTCTGCTCATCCAGCACGAGTTGCCGTTGCAATCAGTGCAGCACGAATCACAGTTCACTGATCGCGTGACGATGGCGGAGGATTCGTTGCGCAACATAGACTAAACATCTGATAAATGTCTTATCTTGTAGAATGCGCGCTCAGCACCGCTGCTCAATATACACAGAGTACGCGCGATCACGAATTTGAAAGTGAAAGTTAAACACAAGCTCCCTGATGACCATTGCGCACAAATTAGGCTGCATACATACAATAGTCCGTGTCCCAATACCCATCTCTGGACTGTTTATTTGCGGCTATGGTCTCTGTTTGCACTTTGAATATTGAGAGAGCAGGGCACTGTTATGTCTTAAGGACAACAGACAAGGGAGGCTCCATTTCTGAACTTATAATCGGAACGCAAGAACAACTGTAGAGACAAACACACCAGCCTCGTTTCTCTCTACGCGGCCTTTTCCGAACTCACCGCATTAACCCTATAACTGCCGGTGCAAAATAAAACAGCAAATTCAAAACAATTATAAAGAGTCTGTGTGCTAACTTTGATTATGGTTGCACTTGCACTTATTGTTTGCACTTAATAAGACTAAGAGAAAACTGTTATTTATTTTTGTTATTTATACTGTTTTTATTTCTCTGTTCAATTTATGTAGAGTTCAGTTAGGAGGTCACACACAGCCTCAATCAGAAGTTCTGAAAGCTCTTAAATGTACAGTAAGGTCTGAAGAGACTAATGTGAAATCATACAAGAGAAAAGCCAGTCAATAAAAACCTTTTACAGTGCTTGTACATTGTTTTCTTTCAATGCATTTGATAATCATACTCATAAAGTAGACCTGAAATGACATGCATTAGAAGATTATTAGTTAAAACTAGGGCTGGGCGATATATCGATATAAAAGATATATCGATATATTTTTTAATGCGATATGGAATTAGACCATATCGCATATATCGATATAGTTCAAATATGCGCTGTGATCCTTGCTCCAAGCAAGCTGCTGCCCCGGAGCTCTCTGCACTGCTCCCCGTGCGTGAAACTGCGCGCTGCAGAAGCCCAGCCGCAAGCCATCGACAACCCGAAACGGTTTTCCGCTACATTCATTCTGCCGTGGTAGTCCGCCACACCAAAAATCATACCGCCACGGCTCTAGATTCTCAGTGAAGTCCGATATTGTGCACACTATTGTGTTGTTGTTAAGCCCCACTAAAGGCATAAAAAATATTGTAAAGCACCATTAAGTTTTCGCGCACTATATTCCAAGACTTCTAAAGTCATTCGATAGCATAATCTGAGGTAAAAATTAATATTTAAGTCGTTAAGTTAATGGAAACTCATCTCTCCTCAGTCATTCTCCATTCAGCATTCAAACAGCGCGTCGCGTTCGGTTACGACAGTAACACGACGACACTCTCATCAGGATCAATGTTCCCACTATTATACTTTATTTGTAGATAAGTGTCTATAGTTTGCATAAAATGACTTTATCTTGCTGGAGTTTATTGCGCTTTTTAATATTCCTTTCTCCCGGGTGTCTGTTAGATTTAGCACTGGAGTAGAGAACACTATGAATTGTCCTTCATGCGCACTGTAACTGAAATTTAAAACTGTTAAAAGAAAAGGCTCAATAAACTGTTGCATAGATAGAATACACTAAGCATCAAATATCTCTTCGCTTTGTGCTTAAACTTTTAAATGTGAAGCGCTGCGCCTGCGCGCTGTGACTTCGAGTTGCTTCAAGTGCATCATTTTGCACACGAAATGCGCATAATCGCTTTGCCGCTCTAAATTGGAGCCTTTCATATTATAATACTTAGGCGAGGTTTAAACACCTGGGGCAAGGGGGCGTGGCCCATGGGAATATCACTGCCACCACAGCTGGAAAAAATCCTAGAGGAAACACTGCGAAAAAGCTCCAGACCCGAAACAAAGCTCACTGCGAACTTCATTTTCCTGCAGCCACTTTATGGAGCTTTGATTTCAAAATAGGTACTCCTGTTGTTATACCGTATTTATGTTTACATTTTATTGTTATTTGAACAGCTGAGCATTTAATTATGAACCAGGTGAAGAAACCTGTTTATTATTCATTTGATTTTGCACCTGTTCACTGAAATAGCCGGTTTCAATAAAACTAGGCTACTTGTGACGTCATATTTGGCTTTGACTTTGAATGAACATTTGCTCTCACTTTGCGGAAAAAATATCGGGATATATATCGTATATCGATATTCAGCCTAAATATATCGGGATATGACTTTTGGTCCATATCGCCCAGCCCTAGTTAAAACATTGCAAAATGCACCTGCATACTATTTTTCCAGTCATGAATTTTGTCATTGAGGATTTCTGAAAAATTTTGCAAAAATCTCGTCTCGTCTCGTTCTCGTGAACCCAATCTCGTGTCTGTCTCGTCTCGTGAGATAAGCGTCTCGTCACACCCCTAATATATATCAATTAAAAGTACTATTTGGCCAGTGGAAAAGATTGAGAAAAACTTTCTCTGATAGATATTTTACACTATTTTATTTATTTATTCAAAACAAGTCAAGGATAGGCTACTATGATTTTTATTAATGTAATGTGACGGCACATCCGTATTTCATATTTTCCTAAGGTCTTGTAAGCTACCGTTAAACATGTTATCACTTGGATGAATAATCATATGCAAATGATATGCAGATGAGGATATGCATAGTAAAACTAGGCGTTGTAAGCTCATATGGTTATTTCGGGGAGGAGACGCATGTGCGCACAATCTTCCACTGAGTGGGATTTATAAAGTGAATTCTGCGCAGGTTCTGGCGTACGAACAGTTTTATAAGTCGGAATATTTTTTTGCGTACGCCATTTTTGGCTTTCGGGCGCACGTACACTTTTAGTAAGGATCCTACGCACAGTTTTATAAATGAGGCCCCAGGGGCCTCATGTATCAACACTGCGTACGCACAAAAACACGGCGTACGCCAGCTTTCACGCTCACGGTCGGATGTACTAACAGTGAAATTAACGCGAGAATGTGCGTTCCTCCACGCCGATCTCATGTCTGGCGTACATACATTTCTCATAGTTTTTGTCCGTTGGCGACTCTTACAGGCAATGTACACAACGAATTGTTCTACATGTCTATCGCACCACCACATGTGGGAAGCATTGCTATTAATTTGCAATTTATAAAATAATTATAAATTATATAAGATCTATAATTCCGCTCGAAGGGGGTCTCGCCCAGGGTGTAATTTAAGAACCGCCACTGTTTGAGTCTGTTATTAATGGGTACACGCATTTGCCATAAATGCAATGGATATGTAAAATCTCTGGTTTACTTTTGGTCAGCTACATTGCATGCATTTGAAAATTAAATAGGTAAGCTATGTGTACCAAAGTAAAAACAAATGAGAAATTGGTTACCTTCGTGGCAGTCCTGTAGTAAATCCGAGTCTCACAGCAGCAGATACTCCAGAGACGGTAAACCCATACAGAAATGTAATATATGTCAATATATGTAAATTACATATATAATGTCAGTGCCCATGTATATGTAGCCTACTTATTTCCATAGTACTGTTTTATATCATAAATGTTAAATATAAGTAAGACGCATATATGTATACATGCATATATACTTATTTCCATAGTAGGCCTACTGTTTTATATCATAAATGTTAAATATATGTAAGACGCATATATGTATACATGCATACTTATTTCCATAGTAGCCTACTGTTTAATATCATATATCTGATACCTTGTAATTAAATGCCTATAGTTGGAGATTTTGTGTCTGTATTGTGTGAATACCAAATATAGTATTTTTAATACAATAATGCAGTGTTTTCTGTCATTTTTAACAAATAGATCCACAAAGTACCATAACCATATGCCACAGCTTTAAAAATGCATCAGTATCACATGCATATATTACATACATTTATTAAATGTGGAAAACAAATATGTATGTCACATATTTATACTTAATGTTGTCCATATATGCAAGAAACCAATACTATACTGTAATATATGCAGATATATGGTATCATATATGGATGAACTCAAATATTTTCTTCACATGTTTGGACACATAAATGTTCATATATGTTGCAGGCATATATTGTGTTCTCAGATAAGTCAAATATATAGATATATGTCATGCTATTTAAAATATATGTACATATGGCCATATATTACATTTTTGTATGGGAAGTGTCACCCATAATTGAGGCAACTCTCTGCTCAAAGGGTGTAAGTTCATCGACCCCTTTACCACTGCCTGTTCTGCCCACACTTTCGGTGCGCAGCAGTTCTCCGTTTAACGTCCACCATATCAGACCATTTCTATTTAAGGTCATTTACAGCGACTTACAGATCCAACGCATTGACGGTATCAGCCAAACTCTCACACTCATATTTTTTCCCTTTTGTTATTAATTCTGGAGTACAAAGTTCCAAATAAAATATTTTTTCTCGTTTCTACCTCCGATAGCACCTCCAATTCACTTTCTGTAAAGTTTCGTTTCTTGCCGCTTGCTTTAGCCATTTTCTTACTGCTTTCTTTTGCCAAAGTGGGCTCATTACCATATTTAAATTTATTTAATTAAGGGTGGGGCGTTGTGCTCGTGCATGTGCGCTAAATTTTACGTTAATTGGGATGTACAAAGAGAATATGCGTGGGATCCTTCGTACGCAGAGATTCATACATCTGGGTTTTTTTGTGCGTACGCACATTTACAGCTTTGTCCGTACGCAATGTTTTAGTATGAATTCAACGCAAGTCTTTGTACATGAGGCCCCAGGTGTCTACAACTTTCACTTAGGAGCAAAAATCTGCCTTTAAACTTGAAAGAAATAAAGATTTGACATTTATCGTAATAATTATCGATATCGACCGATATAAAAAAATTATCGTGATAATTTTTTTGGGCCATATCGCCCAGCCCTAATCTTCAGCATCATGAATGAATGAAGAATAAACACCAACCTCTTTGTTCTTCAGGATCTTCAGTGTGTTTCATTCTGGATCACTCGTCTTTAATAAACTCAGTCTCGGCAGATTTCAGCTCTGAAGACAAGATCATTAAAATAATACAATTTTATATGCGCAGAAACTGAAAATGATCATAAAACTTTTAAAAACAAAGAGCACCACAAGCACTATTGTTCCAAGAGTAAAACGCTATTCATATTTATTAGTATTGCTTTAATGTCTCACGTGGCTCATCATAGGCTCAATGTAAAGCATTTAGCATTATCTGTTCCAGTATGACACTTGAGATCGATTCACATTGATTCCCCTCACAGATCTTAAACTTTGACTTTGACTTGACGAAACAATCACACAAACGAACACACACTCGCTCAGGACTGAATGAACTCCACATATTCTCCTCATCAGGGCCGAGTTCCTCAGGGGATCAAATGTAAAAAAGGGCCGCACATATAGACACAAGTTTGGACACTACTATTTGTAATGTTTTTGAAAGAAGTATTTTATGCTCATCAAGGCTGCATTTATTTGATCTAAAATACAGGAAAAAATCACTACAATTTGAAACAATTGTTTTCTATTATAATATAATAATAACATTTTATACTTTTTTCAGGATTCTTGGTTAAAAAAAGAACAGCATCTTAAAATATTAATATTTTGTACCAATATACACTACCGTTCAAAAGTTTGGGGTCAGTCATTTTCTTTCTTTTAAATAAATGTTTATTTTTTAAAGAAATTAATACTTTTATTCAGCAAGGATGTGCTAAATAGTTTTTTTTTTTTTAAGTGATTGTAAAGACTTATAAAAGATTTTCTATTTTAATTTACTGTTCTATTTAACTTTTTATTCATCAATAGCTATGTTTCCATCCACACGTTTTTATCCGAATTAAGTGATATCGAATGAAAAATGCCTTATGGAAACAGTAAAATTCGCTTGAATTTCATGAATATCGACTCAAATGAAATACGTTCGGTCTCATCGGATTTTATCTTGATCGATATACGGCTTATGCGATAAACGCAGATGGAAACGTTATTTGCCGAATAAATAATGAATTGCGATTAAGTTTTAGGTCCTTTTATGGTTGCAACACGCCACAAAACATAGAAGAAGTTTTAGTTCATTTCCGCCCAGTATTTCCGCTCTGTTTGCGCACACATGGCGGGTGTCAACAAAGACAGATGTAAGTCGACAAAGCAAAACAATGCTTCAACCAAAGAAAGGGTTTCCGTGAAGTGTCTCTGAACCACGATCTCCCAGAACTGGAGCGCTGTCGTTCCCACACAACAGGCATTTACGTGCATCTGCATTAGGGCTGTCACTTTTGAGAAAAATCTAATTCGAACGGTTATCGAATATCAAGCAATGTATTCGAATATATTCGAATATTTACGAGCCCCGCCCCCCCCCACAAAAAAAAACAACGTAACGGAGATTCAATCACAAATTTATTAACAGTCTGACAATCATAAACAGGACTCAGGCCTGTCTGAAAAAAAATTTTTGACTTAATGTTTTAAACAGTAGCTTATCAACTTAATCTATAAGAAGTGTCACTATAGCCAATCACAAAATTAGGCTAACGTTACATGGAAAAAAAAACAGAATCGGAACAGCACGGCCACGGCACAAACAATAACGTGACAACTTAACGTTAAACAGGCCTATATAGCCTAGCCTAATTCATTTCTAAATATTGTTTGCTAGAAACACCAATTTTGATCTGATCAAGAGCGGCTCTCTCTTTATTGACGATGTTCCCCGCGCTGGAGAACACGCGCTCGGAGCGCGCACACGTGCCTGGCACACACAGGTATTTGCGCATCAATGTTAAGAGAAGTGGTATCTCGGTGTAGAACCCGAAATATTTCCAGACACTACTTTTTAGATGAGTTGGGGACGGGTCGTCCTCTCAGGCTGGCCGGTCTGTGCGTTATCTTCCATTTTCAAAACAGGGTGGCTATTATTCGCTTGATTTTGGTCATGGGCCGACGCTACAATACGTTTAGAGCGCCCGCTCCTGGATGAGATGGCAAACAAAACAAACGGTCTAATCATAGACTGTAAAAAATGCGCTAGACATGGCACTTTAAAAACCGGATCGTTTATTTATAGTTCGATAACGGATATTTCACGTCATGTTCGAATACATATTCGAATATCGGATAAAAAGTGACAGCCCTAATCTGCATCATAGCAATGTGTTGATGGCGTCGTTGTTTTCTTATTATAGCTTGTTATTACATGACTTGGTTGAATTCTAATGTAGAATGCGGTGTGTTATTTCTTGATAACAGACGCTGCTAAGTATAACACACCGTTACCATGAAAAACAGCGTTGCCATGGACGCAGTTCAGAGACGGAACGGACTATTTTCTTTAGCGGAAGGAATACAATCGTTTTTAAATCAATAAACTCCTTTTTAAATCAATATTTTGTGTCAAATTATTTATTTATTTGGTAGGTAACGTTAGCCATGTAATAAGCGGGATGTAGACAACCCTTCAGGCTAACAACTGCCTATACATCATCCCTTACATATGTCGCTATCAGCTGGCACATAAGCACTATCAGGCTACAATGTGTGCAATATTGATCATTTGTTGGCAGATGCGCGATCCATTTTGTCTAGCAAAACTTTGTTCACAAATGTTTGCTTGAATGTTGTGCGATTCAGTGCGAAAATGAATGGAAACACCTTAAAATGTCTCAAATCAATTCGATATACCAATTTGATGGCAAAACAGCATGTGACGTCATTACCAGGGATGGAAATTAGCACCCGCCACCAGCCAAATGCGGGTGATTTTGTGTTGTGGCGGGTAAACTCGCTTCACCTACCGGCCACCGTGGCGGGTAAATAAAAATAGCATACTGTTTCACCCGGACGGCGGACACCTTCCAAAAAAATGTGGCGTTACATCGCAGGCGTAGAGGTCTGCAGAGAAAACATCATGGTGCGTTCACACCAGACGCGAATAGAGCGTCTGGCGCGAGTGATTTCAATGTTAAGTCAATGCAAAGACTCGTTACGCGCGTAAAAAATTCCTGCGGCGTGAATGAGGCGTAGAGCGCGGCGCGAATTGACGCGAATACGCCTCATTCGCGCATCAAGCTCGAGCGTTTGGCGCGCCTCGCGCGAATTATTTTATTGAGTGCTTTTTGTGCATTCACGCGTTTGACGCGAATTCGCGTCTGCCGCCCGAGTTGAAAAATCTGAACTTTTGCGTCAATTCGCGCTGCGTTAACCAATCAGGAGCCTAGCTGCTGTCACGTGGTGAAGTATCTGGATGCTTCAATAAATTATTTTGTAATATGACTAAATGCCTGGTGTGGTTCTAATGCACAACAAAGCAAATATTTTATCACATAAAACTTGATTTCAATATGAGACATATTCATTTTGTATTGAATGCTATTTATTCCATTCCATATCTAGATTATATGAAATATTATTCAAATGTAAAGGCAACCAATATACTATAGTGCATAAGTTCCTGTCTGGAGAGTGTTGTGTGAGAGAGAAAATCACAGGAAAGGTTAATCACTTTTGGAGGCTGGCTCAATTTATCATCAAAACAAAAATAAATGACAGATTAGGTGGATGAGGCCGAGGGTGAGAGAAAGAGAAAATGTCAGTATTTCATTGAGACTTGAGATTAAATAAACTGCTTAAGTATTCTTGTAGTATTAATTTTCACATGCAGTTACACATTGTCGGTTAAAAACAAGAAAGTGGCTGGTAAAAACATTGAGTGGCTGGTAGATTTTGAAATCCACCAGCCACAGTGGCCGGTGGACAAAAAAGTTAATTTCCATCCCTGGTCATTACGCACAGGTTTTTATTCGCTTTAAAGTCGTTTGATGGAAACACACTTTCACCAGCTTTATTCGCATGAGTTTCTTTACCGAACTTCCGATAATTCGATTGACAAGTGGATGGAAACATAGCTAATGAAACCTGAAAAAAGTATCACAGGTTCAATAAAAAAAACTGTTTCCAACATTGATAATAAATCATCATATTAGAATGATTTCTGAAGAATCATGTGACACTAAAGACTGGAGTTATGGCTGTTGAAAATCCAGCTTTGCATCACAGAAATAAAAGTATATTAACCCCTTAACATAAATCCTAATCTAATTATGACAAACTATATATGGTTGGAAAGGTCTAAGACTCCTAAATAGATATTTGACTGCTGTTTTTTGCTACAAATTATGTAGGAAGAGTAACCGATGAATTTTTGACAAGAGTGCACCTCAAAAAAATCTGCATCATAACAGGAGTTCTGACCTTTGTCACAAAAAGTTGACGCACACACCTTTAATAATTGAAACTTTGGTTTTCATGCTAAAAGTTCATAATAAAACATATAATATAGTATTTTTCAATAAAAAATAATAATATAATATTATCCTCTAAAAAGTACAATATATATATTATGTCCTCTAAAATATAATAATATATTTTTTATCGCCTTTTTTTATTACATCACATATTTTAGTAGTTATCATAAATTAGGTATCATTTGAAAGCTTACAAACTCAGAATTCATCCTGTGAAAACCATTTTGAAATTGAACGTTGCGTTGCCATAGACAGACCTGCAAACTCCTCAGAGTAAAAAAGGTGACAGTTGACCGGGGGGGGACAGTTGATTGGGGGGGGGGGGGGGGGTGCTTGCAGTGGCAAAACTCGCCGCTCGGTTGCTAGGATAGTTGCTACAATGTTGTACATGATTGCATACGAGCCAACAACAATGTCTTAACGATGTTGTGGAGCTGCAATATGGCTTCTATATATTGCAATGTGGTTGCTAGGTAGCTTTAAACGGTTAGGATGTGGTTACACAGTTACATGTTGTTTTGGATGAACACTTTACTGTATATATATATTATCATAGGATTGGCAAAGGAGAAAAAAGGCAGTAAAATATAAATGAACCATGATGAGCAATACATTTGTTAATGTATTTATTATTCTTTGTTAATAAAAATACAGCTGTTCGTTGTTTGTTCATATTACTTCACAGTGCATTAGGCTAACTAATGTTAACAAATAGAACTTTTAATTGTAATAAGGCTAACGTTACTAGTAAATAGTGAAATTAACATTACCAAAGATTAATAAATGCTATTTATTTATAAAGATTAAGAAGTGCAGTTTATGAATAGTTAATATTAACTAGTTTGGTGTTATCGATTTGTTATACACCGATTCAGATCTCTGTTGAAGAGACGTATTTTGGACAGATCAGTTATTTTAACCATTCATAAAAGTAAATCGGTTCAAATGAGTCATTAGTTCGCGAATCGGACGTGCCATTAGCTGACACACACACAGACACGGCACGCGTTGTGTGATTATCCCAGCAGATAAGGACATCGCACAAGATTTGTCTCAACACAGAAAACATTTAATCACTGGATCGGTTTTTTGTTTATTGAAAATGTGGTTTATGTCAGCTGAATGTGCGGAACGCTTTTCAGAGAGGATAGGGCAATTTTAGTAGGCTACAATTCACACCCAGCGGTAATTCAGGAAAAAAAAATCTCTGAAAATGCTCCACGTGAAACTTTGGTCTTTTACTATAGTGTCAATTCTCAATAGATTTTTTGATTAATATGCGCGATGGAGGGAGAGCAAGGCAGTTTGAATACAGTGAGAGAGTGCGCGCGCGCGACCGGCTCTCTCTCTCTCTCGTTCGTTCTTTCAGCGCCCTGTCACGAGCGCAGCATAACAAAGCGGTAGCTAACGTTAATTGAATCAAGCAAACAACTAGCTGTTGTTTTTGCTCCAAAAAAGCTTGATTTACCTCTAATTTCACATAAGATTCCTTCACGTTATGAGTTTCCATCAGACTCGCGTGGTAGCCAGGGGTCTCATCCAATGGCGATTCTGACGCAAGTGCTAAGATTCCGATTGGCCAAGAGAAAAAATACTAAGATTCCGATTGGCCCAGAGAAATGTCAATTATAAGAATTATCCAATAATGTTCCGCAACTCTAGACTGCATGCAGGTGAAGGGCAGCCTATACCGCCCCCCCCCCCCCCACCCCCCCCCCCCCCGGAAAAAAACTCTCCGGTTCTACGCGATTCACGTGAATGACCCAATTGACCAAGAAAACGGCGATTATCGCCGAAAAGCGACAAGTTTGCAGGTCTGCATAGAAACGGTACTCTAAATTATTTTATCAGGCTCCTCCCCTTTTGGGCATCATTATATTTCATAATTTATGATCAAAACTTTTTCTAATCTTGACAAAACACATTGTCAGAAGGTTCCAAGGTTCCAAATTTTGTGACAGAATTGATATTTGGACAGAAATTTATTAATTTGTTAAGGCAGAATGTATACAACTAAATTCAATGGAATGTATGTCTCCCGGTGGCTATTTTTGGTACTACGCCTAAACAAAATCTCATGGGAACTTCAATTTTTGTGATATCAACTTCAAATTTGGAACACTACTTGGTTAGATATATGGCTTTGATTTTATAGTAATTTTATAGTAAAAAATATTTTGTAAAATATATATTTTTATAAAATAAAAAATATATAGTACAGTATATTTGATTTACTGTAAATTTAAACTTCCATAACTTTTTCATACTTTCATTTTTTGAAGTGTTTTCACTTCAGCAATAATCTGCTGAGTGTTTCCTTTAAAACAAGACCAAACTTAGGTCTATATTCCAAAGCATTCTTGAATTACAACCATTTAAGTTTGAATAGTGCATTTTAACCCCCATTCTCAAAAAGGGGGGTGACAGCGAAGGGGTTAAAATAGAAAACTATTATTTTAAATTGTAATAATTTCTTTCTGTATTTTTGATCAAATAAATGCAGGTTTGATGCGATTACGAAAGAAACATTAAAATAGTAGTGGCCAAATCTTTGACCAGTAGTACTGTACTATTATACTATTGCTGCATAATTATCTATACTGCATAGTAAACTGTGTATTAATATACATAGACAAAATACAAGTGACTTGAATACTGCTTGATTGGTCGGTGTATTATACATGACAAACAGGCTTCAGTGAATTATGTAATATTTTAAAATATGCAGAGGTGTAAAGTACTTGAGTAATTTTTTATTGATTACTGTACTTAAGTATTATTTGCGGGGATTTTTTACTTTACTTGAGTACAATTAAAAATCAATACTTTTACTTTTTCTTAATTACATTTTTTAAAGAAAAAAAAAGTACTTTTTACTCCTTACAATTTTATTTACAGTCAAAAAGTACTTCTTTTTTGGAGATCACTTTATTCTATTTTCCCTTGCTATTACCAAACCAGTTGAATTGCGCTGATGCCCAGTTTAATTTAAATGTTATTTATTCTGGCAATGAGATTCGTTTTCACATTCCATGAAATTGGTCAGGCGTGTTCATTGGTCCTTTGGATAAAGTGACGTCATGTCGCATCTATTACAACAACGCACAGCACCTTGACCTGGAAATTAGAGAAATTATAACAAGGAATCAGTGGGAAAAAATGGAGGAAGAACGTGATTCAGCTTTTAGTGGTATTAGTACGGATTCATACAAGATGAAATGTGTCCTTTGTCTCCCCTTGAAAATATCAGCCTTCAAAAGTTCAAAAGATCTTATAGTTTGATAATTAAATACAAACGGTTCTAAAGCAGGATAAAACAGTGTGTGTGGTTCAATCACTTCATGGTTTTAGAGATTAAAAGCTTAAACAAGAATCTCTAGGTTTCATTCTTGCTGTTACTTTTACTTCTTTAATACTCAAGTACAATTTTAATGTGGTACATTTTTTTTTACTTTTACTCAAGTACGATTCTGGCCAGATAGTTTTACTTCTATTTGAGTAAAAATTTCCCTCAGTACTTGTAGCCTACTTTCACTTGAGTAACATTTTTTTGAGTACTTTTTACACAACTGAAAATAAGCGATTTGTTGATTTGTAGGCCTAATTGAATCGACACACTACCTTTTATTATTGGGGGAGGAAACAAGTAAAAAAATCGCCGTCGAGCCATGTCGGCCTACGCACTGAAAGAACCATGTTTGGCTCTCGAGCATCGGTTCCCGAGCAGACTGTGGAATACCGGTTTACTCCAGTGCATTTTCATTTTTAAAAGCATTATCTTCGGTACCTTTCGACCCTCGAAAACGGAGATATGACCCTTCAGTCCGAAGCAAGACGCGACGCCACCCACGGCCACGACACCTCAGACTGACAGACACGTAACAATACACGTGAATTTAGGCTACTTAGTTTTGTACACATTGTCATGTTATTTACAATCAAATGCATTTAGTTTTATTAAAGGACAAGGGCTCACGCACCCAAAGCCCCATCCCCCCTAAATGTTTATTTCAGGAGGAAGAAGCCAGAAAAGACGCAAAAGTATCGCTGTGATCGATGAAAACAATCCAGAAATGAGTCTGTCGCTTACTCAAACTGTATAAAGTGTGTTTGGTGGTTGTGTAAATATGATAAATACCGTGAACTGCTCTCCTCGCCTCAGAAGACTCGACGCTGAATGACGGATGAGAGACGGCGCGCGCGAGCGGTGACGTCATCGGCCGCCAACGGTCGAAGATCGAAGACGCGCCAATATATTAGAATTAATGAAAAGCTATGTAGAGCAAAATGTACAACGCACTACTCCTAACATTCTTTACATAAATGGTATTGACATTCTAAGCAAAACATGTACTAATAAACATATCAGAGAATGTTTCTACAATGCCAAAAAAATAATACCTAGAGGGAAATTTTTCTGGAATTGGGCATGGCTTGTTCCTTTTAAATTTTGTATCACAAATAAAATTAGAGAATTACATCTAAAAATACTACATAACATATACCCATCTAAGATGTACATTTCAAGATGTATTGATATTGATAACAAATGTACTTTTAACTTGAAAATGTAACCCACTTGTTTTATGGTTGTTCATACAGTAATGCATTTTGGAAAGAACTTGAGAATTCTATATTATGTAAAACAAAACACAAAATCAACATTGAGGGGAAGAACATTATCACTTATTTTGAATACAAAGAAAAGAAACTATGTATGTACTATAATAAACCTTTACATTTTGTTAGGCAAGTTTCATATCCATAAATGTAAATTCCAGAATTCTTCACCATCATTTAAGTTGTTTTTGATAGAGGTGGATTTTTATTTTAAGTCTCTTAAATTAATTACAAACAAGAAATGCATATCAGTAATGAACATTCATTTAGAAATTTTTTAATGGATAATATGTCACTAGAACTATTTTTGTCATGGGATACAAATTTGTCACAAGTTTATTTTTCTTTATTGGTACTATTATAACGATTAACGAATGTGAACTGGAAAGACTGGAATGTTGTTGTTATAATTTATTTTAAAAAAAAAAGAAAAAAAAAGAAGATGCGCCAAATACTGTTCATAACAACAAAACATCTATAGACATCAACATAATCACACAAACATTTTTAAAAATATATTAAAATTGGAACAAACTAAAAACAGAAAAGCAATGAAAACTTGTAATGCTTTGAAAGCACTGGATTTTATGTAAAAAAAATATATATAGGCTACTTCTTTCTTTCTTTCTCTTTTGGGATGGAGATTATTTCAGTTTATTTAGTAGAAACTGTTATTTAAAGTTTATATTAATTGTTCTGACTTCATGAAGCCTCGTGGTGTGAATGAAACAATAATAATATACTATGTATCACACTGTCACTTAAAATAATGCTTTATATATATATTTAGGGACATTTTTTGGGGAAATATTTTTTATTGAAATATTCTAATATGACTCCCCCTCCACCTATTATTGTCTGTCAAATTGCCTCCTCTTTCATGTATTCAACTAGCCTGGCTAACGTCAGACCCAAGTCTCATTGAAACTTGGGTCTGGGAACCACATGTACATTTTCTCGTGTTTGAGGCGTGGTTTACGAATGCCCGGCGCCGTTTATTGGGTGCTAAGAATATCTATCAAATGCGCCTGCCAATCGTTTCAATTATATCAGATGACGTATGTGTCGCATAGACGTCAGCATCGTCTTGCTGCTCCCTCCGCGTTCTGTGATTGGTTCCCTATGAGGCGAAAATCTGGACCATGGTATCCAGACTGCCTTTCAGCGTGAATAAAATCGCGCTGCGGGAAGGCAGCATGGGGAAACCCAGACTAGTATTCAACTTGAATTATCATGTAATAAGTCATTTTCTACTTACATAAACAATTGTATAGAATATTCATTTTGTTGTATTTTATGTAGGCTAATTTAATTAATAATAATAAAAAAAATTTATGATGTGTCTGCCCCTACCTTTTGGTCAACTATGTTATTAAACAACATAAAAATCTCCAAAGTATTAATATAAAAGCATGAACTGTACCAAGTGATGTCACTTCCTCTGGCAGGAAACTCTAGAAGGCAGTGAGATATGACATTCTTTTCTCATTCATTTGTACAAATGTTTAGCGTACACCGTCCTATGATTACGTAACTCAAGTTACTTGTAATGAGCTACCCCGTGTAACTCATTTATGTATGAATAGGTATAGGGCAATATATTTTACATATATCCTGTTGCTTTAGAGAGATGAAGCTTACAAAACTGCAGTTAGCTGTTAGTGCATTTAGGTCAAGGGTCATATGGAGAGACCAAGACACGTATAACTTCTGCTTTGCTGTGACATATTGAAGTAAGTGTGAAGGTAAACACCGTTGCTATGAGACTTGCAGAAGGAAGAGGTCAGCAGATGTTCAGTTATGGGGAAGCGAGAACTACAAAAGATCTTGAAGGGTTCCAGGAAGCCGAGGGGCATAAACTCACTGTTTGCTGTATAACTGTCTTGTCAAATGCTGTATTTCTTGTTATAAATGTATGCAAATGCTTTGTGCTCAGGGGAAAACCCTGTGATCTCTGAAGGGTATAAATCATGAGACTTTCAACAGTTTGAGTCCGAACCTTGTGGTGAAAACTACTCATATATTTTTAATGTTGATTTTTTATTCTGTACTTTGTTACTGACTGAGACTTGCAGAAGGAAGAGGTCAGCAGAAAAAGTTCAGTTATGGGGAAGCGAGAACTGCAAAAGATCTGCGAAGGGTTCCAGGAAGCCGAGCGGCATAAACAACTGAATGTGGTGATTCGTAAACTTCTCTATAACAAGTCTCAGAGTGATTTTCTCCAACAACAAAAAACTATAAAACTAAACTATAAAAAACGATTATCTGGACATGGACAATAATCCCATCAAGCCTCAAGAGCGCCCGAATCCAGACTGAGTTTGGCACGGACTCCACCTGAAATTTCTAGCCAGCGAACAGCGATCAAAACCTGAAGGTAATGCCAAATCTTTTTGATTTGTACAGGTTATGGAGATGTGTGATGGAAATCTTAGTCATTTAGGGGGAATATTAATACAACACTATAAATAAATGTCATATTTTAAACACCATAGATGGTTTCAAAGTTGTTATTTGGTGCTGAAGAAATGTAAAATCTGGGGACCCCATGAAATCTAGTAAATCTTACATATTCCCCGGTTTCAGAGTCAAGGGCTAAGATAGAGAAAATGAAGATACTGGAACGACATATACTTAAGTCAAACGTTCAAGGCAACGATGATTCATCTTTCACAGATATTGAAAGAAATTAATTTCTCTTAAATAATATTTTGGAAGAAAGAGGAAAAGGAGCTTTGATTAGAGCCAGATACACTTATTAACCCTCTGGGGTCTGAGGTGTTTTGGGGGCCCTTGAGATGTTTTGACATGCCCTGACATTTGTGCTTATTTCAGCTAGGGGAGAACCGGGGCGAAAGTAACGCGGGACGAAAGTAACAAAACGATTTTCTCAGAGCCCTGACTATATTAACATTTCAAGCTAGGACAGCACGTTCAGTACGCAACCCTTGACGGAGCTGCCAAATATCATGTGATTTCGTCATCGTTTCCGAGTAGAAAAGCAGTTTTCGAGTATGATAAGTAAATTACTGAAACGGTACTTTTTTTTATTACAAGTTGTGATTTCCGTTTCATGTGTCACACAGTAATGATCAATCTACAGGTTATTTAGTGCTGTAACACATCCTGAAGTTTGCTTTGTCAGAGTTTTTCAGTATAAAAGTAAATCGGGTTTAAATGTCAGGAGTTCCTGTCGGGACGAAAGTAACACTTGTTACTTTTGTACCCCGCTACAGTGAAAACATATTGTTAAATTATGTTGAGAAGTTATATTATGCTTATTTAATTTAATTTTCATATTTTTTATGTTGAAAAATCATTTTTCAAATATTGAAACAGTTACTTTTGAAACATTTGATAAAACTGAAGTTTAAAAAGAAAATGTAAATTAACTATTTTACTATTTTATCTTTTGCAAAGATAAAGGCCAAAATATGTTTGCAGTTATATGTTAACAAGATCATACTCGGGTATATTTAGGCTAAAAATACAATAAAATAAAAAGATCTAGCAAAAAATCTAGCTTGTAATTGCTGTTACTTTTGACCCACCTGTGTGTTACTTTCGTCCCAACTTGCGGGGTCAAAAGTAACATGAGCAGTCTTAAGTTCAAAGTGAAATTATACTGAAGTCATTCTACATTTTTACAAAATACCACCTGGTATTGATAGACCACACTTGTGAGTGACTGACCACAGCAAAAATATATCTCTGTTTAAACCATCATCTTTTAAAATGATGTTTTTTCTGAAAAATTGTACTTTCGCCCCCGCTCTCCCCTACTTACAACATACCATTGGCCAACATGTAATTTTGGTGTATTCAGCACAAACTCTGCTACAAATAATATGTGAGCAAAATTAATGTACATGTTTGCATTTTATAAAAAATAAAAAATTATTATGCGTGGTTAGTAAGTTTTGGGAAAAAATGGTCACTGCAATAAGGCCATATAACCAGTGTTGGGGGTAACGAGTTACAAAGTAACGGATTACAGTAACGATATTACTTTTTTGGGTAACGAAGTAAAGTAACGCATTACACTAAAAATATCGGTAACTACACTACCTTACTAGACTATAGGAACGCGCTTTCCTGCGTTACCCAAGCCGTGTTTGCCTGCGTGTAAAGCTCTGATCTGTTTAAGTGTTGCGCAACTTGCGCGCATGCCTGTGTGTGTGTGTGTGTGTGTGTGCTTCCCTGGGCACCGTTGTCATAGAGATCGATTTGAGTGACGTAGCTGCTGGTGCGAAGGGTTTTGAAAGAGAGATTAGTTAGAAAGATAGATTAGTTAGAAAGAAAGATTAGTTAGAAAGATAGATAGAAAGATAGAAAGATTAATTAGAAAGAATAAAGAAAGATAGATTAGTTAGAAAGAAAGAAAAAAGATTAGTTAGAAAAAAAGAAAGATTAGTTAGAAAGAAAAAAGAAAGATAAGTTAGAAAGAAAGATAGAAAGATAAGTTAGAAAGAAAGATAGAGTTTATTGCTCGAGACTTAAGGACAAAAATATTCGCGTGAAATGCACTCTATGCCCAGGCAGGCAAGTACTGGCCATCGGGACTACCGGGAAATTCCCGGTGGGCCGACGTGCTTTTTGGGCCGATATATCTCATATTTTTTTCTTTTTCTTAACGGCCCATAAAACTCGTACATCGGCGGCCCATTCGTTTTGTTTTGCTTAATTGACGGCGCTGGGTTTAAACATAAAATATATGTTTTCTGCAGCAGCAAGACCTTAATCAGCTAATAATAATAATTTTAATAATTTGTTACATTTATATAGCGCTTTTCTGGGACCTCAAAGCGCTTTACATTGAAGGGGAGAATCTCCTCAACCACCACCAATGTGCAGCATCCACTTGGATGATGCGACGGCAGCCATATTGCGCCAGTACGCCCACCACACACCAGCTTACTGGTGGAGAGGAGACAGTGATGAAGCCAATCAGTATATGGGGATGATTATGAGGCCATGATGGACAGAGGCCAAGGGGCAGATTTGCCAGGATGCCGGGGTAACACCCCTACTCTTTTTCGAAGGACATCCTGGGATTTTTAATGACCACAGAGAGTCAGGGCCTCGGTTTAACGTCTCATCCGAAGGACGGTGCTATTTTGACAGTATAGTGTCCCCATCACTACACTGGGGTGTTAGGACCCACACAGACCACAGGGATAGCACCCCCTGCTGGCCTCACTAACACCTCCTCCAGCAGCAACCTGGTTTTCTCATGAGGTCTCCCATCCAGGTACTAACCAGGCTCAGCCCTGCTTAGCTTCAGTGGGCAACCAGTCATGGGCTACAGGGTGATATGGCTGCTGGCTAGATCAGAGAGAGATGAGTGAGAGCCTGCGGTAAGCAGAACTACTTTCAAAACACTTAGGCTATATGTCATGAGTGTAGGAACCCAGTTACGCATTATTTCCACATCTGCATAGTTGACGATTACCGTAATTTACTAGAAATTTAATGAGACACGTTTTGTAAACCATGTTTTCCGTCAAAATAAAAGATCATGTGCTTATCTCTTTCAAGTATATCAATTAGTAGCCTACAAAACTAATTATGAAAGTTTCCTTTATTTTTCAGTGCATTTGTTTTACAATATATGGCTATTACTGTGCTATTATTATTATGGCCAAAATGCCAGGACCGATTATTTTGTCCCAGTCCAGCCCTGATTATGTGTCTACCACCGCAGCGCAGACATTTGTCCTTTATCCTGTTGTTTGTGGATTTTACAGTGAGGCATATATCTTTGTGCAGACAGGGATATTGTTCTTTCATATGGTTTTAGATGCCATTTTGTATAGGCTACATTTATAAACACTATCCGGACAGGCTAAGTGATGATAGGGCTATGATGTTTGTCCATGTACATTAAGAAACGGGAAAGTAAAGTAATAAGTAGTGAAGTTACTTTTCAAATGCAGTAACTAGTAAAGTAATCTCATTACAATTTACAGAAGTAACTAGTAACTAGTAACTAATTACTTTTTAAGTAACTACCCCCAACACTGCATATAACATATACTGAATAGTTGTTCACAAGACTTTTGAGTTACCATTCTTGTAGGCTAGAATTTTTACTACAAAATTATGTGAAAATCATTCTGACCACTCTTTCACAAACAACAATATAACGATTTAAATTTTGTTTGTCAGTTTTTGTCTCAGCACTGCTGTATGCGTGGGAGTGTCGATGGCCATGAATATTAATGAGATTCACTCCAGGGGAGACAAAAGACACTCCCCCAATGGCTAATCCCCATCAGGGTGCTGAGACAGCCTGAACAAAGAATGAGGAGATGCAAAGGTTTTGTTTTTCAATCTGTTTTATTGTAATTCCTCCATGTGAAGGAACTAAATGTACATATATAAACATATAGTACCGGTCAAAAGTTTCTAGTATTCTACATTACTATTTTTTATATTTTTAAAATATTAAGCAGCACAACTGTTTCCAACATTGATTAAAGAAAAAAAAATCATATCAGAATGATTTCTGAATGATCCTGTGACACTGAAGACTGAAGTAATGATGAATCACAGAAATTAATAACATTTTAAAATATAAAGTTAGGCTATTTTAGACTGTAATACTATTTCACAATATTACTGGGTTTTTTGTTTGTTTTTTTTTAATCAAATATACGCAGACTTGATGAGCATCAGAGACTTCTAAAACATTAAAAATGTTTGCAAACTTTTGACGGATACCTATATAAAATTCTACATATACCCATCCATTTATATTTGCAGCCCTTTGCAGTTGCCTTGGCTCTCTTCGGGACAGGTGCTTAGACATGTTCATTGTCACATCTGTTAAAAAACAAAACAAAAAAACGTGAGCATGCTGATAACACAATCAAAGAAACTGTATTATTATCATTATCAATCACTAATGAGAACTGAGAACTGAACGACACCTGCGTGCCCCTCTGCGGTGCTGGAGAAGGAGAGCGTGATGCAGACATAATCCTATAAAACAACAACAAAAACTGTTAGCATACATAATCCAAAGTAAACTGTGGGCAATTAATGGGTATGGACGCACAATGTATATCTCTTGATGGGCCATAGGACGGAGAAATATCTATTTATGGGCCATACACCGCAAGTATCTGCTGATGGGCCATAACGTATAGACCGCGCGCATTTAGAGCATTTCAAACATGTACACCTGTATTCACAATCATCTGTGCAGTATTTTAGCAAGATAAGCAGTGTCATAGGCTAACCAAAACAGAACATTTATATCTAAAAATATAATTTCTAGTATTTAGACCGTATTTTACAGGAGGCTGAAATATATTTGCACTAAATCAAATTATATTTACACCTAAGCAGATATTCGCAAATAAGCACACATAAGCTAATCAAAACTGAGTGAAATATATTTAATATACAAATGTTTAGAGAGTAACGTTATCACATTGAAAGTTTACACTTGAGCAAACACGAATGTTAGGGATATTGTAAGGAAATCGTTCCTGTAAGGAAGGAAAACTAAGCAAAATATAGTCTGAAAAAATTAGTTCTATATGATCAGAAAAAGAATTATATAACACTAAACAATATAACACTTACTCCGAACTTGTATCCTCGGCGGGATCAATTCTCTCTTCAAAATGCAGCCGTTCGTCGTTTGAGTTGCAATAATCTTCCTCTGAGGGAAAGGTGAATTCTTCCTCGCTGTCCAGAATCATCAGGCGGCCTCTTTACCGGAGTAGCGTGCCCGCTGTGCCATCCTCAAAACGCGATGAACTATCAGTGAATCTCATGAAGAAACTTTGTGTTTTTATGGCATTGATCGGGGGGCGTGTGCGATGCATATAGATCACCTAAACTATTTACATGTGAATAGCGCCGGGGGCGTGGCGGCCTCAGCTCATTACAGATAATGAGGGGAGAAAGAAAAAACTGTACCTCTCCTTGGTTTCAAACGGATTACATAAACTGAGAATATTTGTTTTTTATATAAATAACTTAATTTAACCCCTTGCTCTGCATGGGATCACCGGTGATCCCAACTTTTATTGTTTACATTTATCTTGTGTTTACAATATCATTTTGGCAAGTAATAAGGTTAACCAATACATTGTTTGAAAGATACGACACTGTATATTCGTCTCGTTATAAGCATTATACAATCAAGATAACTTTGCAACCGTTTTTTGTAATTCTGTATCAACATAAACAATAAGATACAACTATGAAGAGAGGGGGGGTCTTTACCTTTTTTGTGTTGTGGAAATGTAATGCTTGGCAGAATAATGATGACATCGATCTTTTTACCTTGGGAAGAGTCCAGTATATGATCACCATGGTAAAAATGTGTCCAAAAATATGCAAACTGTTAAAAATATCCATAGAATGTATATTGTTTACATCCTGAAATTTGCTAATCACGAGGGCGTTGTCCTGTTTATTCGACGAACTCTCCACATCTAGCGCATTATTCAATGAAACATAACATATCAGTGTATTTAGTGGAGTGTCTGGAAATGAATGAGGTCGGCCCAGAAGATGTTCAATGAAAACTGGCCATGTAATTTTAGAAAGTATTGAAGGATGACAGGCGGTTTTGGTGACGTATGATCATGCATAATGATAATATATGTGGTAAAAAATAAACCAATAGCAATGGGAAACGTTTGTGTTGTCATCCAGTGTGAAGCCTATGCCATAACGAATACGCCAATGTGCAGATTTGCATACTCTCGCGTTTATAACAGTGTTCCTTTGTCTGCGCAACCATTTGCTTCCTGGAAATTTGCGCACACGTGATTGTCGTGACGCAGAGAGGTCACCTGCTCTCTCGCTCACTCTGATGCAGTCGCTCTGTTTGCATTCGCCGCTCTGTTTGCATTCGCCTGCTTCAATGCGTTCACGTCGGGGACGGAAGTTATTTTCTCCTGCTGCTGCATTGGAATAACTTCGCGAATCAGTTATGAAGAAACCGTGTAATATTCAGAAGAGAGGGCTGTATCCAGCGTCGACTCCGGAGAAGAGGATATGTGTTTGGAAGGTCGCGATCCAGTTTTAGATCGGTAAGTGTCTAAACATTTTAGTGAGTTTGTGTTACATTGCTTTCTGTTTTTGATTTTCTGCACTATTGCGGCTTAGAAGTACATTGAAATGCAGTGAAATTGTTTTTCAAGCGCTGAATTAGAAGAAACCATGTACAACATTACTTTGTAACGTTAGCTATAGGCTATTATTTTGTATGTAGAACGCAAGACGAAGTTCAAACAAAAAAATTCATAGAAGAAAATGTAATTATATGTGTGTAAGGTAACTAGTTGTGTTAGGCGTGTTTCTAATCACTTTTGTGTAATTCAACAGTGACGAAACTTCAGAGGATGATAGCTAGGGTACCAGAGGCCTCTGGACAACATGCGTCCGTGCAGCCTCCGTGTGTCAGCTACATCTCCAGCTGCCTCCAGAAGTTCAAGAGGAAAGAATGGAAGAAAGAGACAGCCCAGCACTGTGTGGTAAGCAAATAATGTGAAGCAAGTAAAGTAATGTTTAGTGAGAGAGAAAAAATAGCATTTTAGGGCATTATTATTGTCTGATCACAGTCTTCATTATTAGCTGGTAGTGTAAATATGCAGGGTATGGACTCAGATTGTTGTAGCCTATGTGAATTATCATTTGAATATAAAATCTGTAAGCTGTTAGTGTAAATGTGCAATCAGGGCAACAATAGAGGGGCTATGAATGTAGATTGTTGTATGTGAATGATCGTTTGAATATAAAATCTGTAAACTGTTAGTGTAAATGTCCAATCAGGGCAACAATAGAGGGGCTATGGATGTAGATTGCTCTATGTGAATGATTCTTTGAATATAAAATCTTTAAGTTGGTAGTGTTAATGGGCAACAATAGAGTGGCTATGGAGGTGAATTTTCTGTATGTGAATCATCCTTACAGATTTTATTTTCAAAGCTGGTAGTGCAAATTAGCAGTCAGGGCAACAATAGAGTGGGTGTAGAGGAAGATTGCTGTATGTGAATGATTGTTTGAATTTCTGATATGAAAAGGCATTAATATGCATGTATTCATGTGTAAGATAATCAGTTATGTTAAGTGTATTTCTAATACTTTTTGTGTAATTTAACAGTGAGACAACTTCAGATGATGACTGGGAACCAGAGGGCTCTGGACAACATGTAAAGCATCCATGTGTGGCTGCAACATCTTCAGCTGCCTCCAGAAGTTCAAGAGGAAAGAACGGAAGAAAGAGACGAGCTGGCAGGACATCCCACCAAAAGCAAGGTTTTTGACCCTCCTTCTCGTACTTTTTGTGGGTGTCACAGTCCTGTGCACATCACCAACGGCAGCAGGGCAGGTAGACGCATATGTAAGGTGTGCCACCGGAATTCTCCTGTGAAGTGTCACAACTGTGATGCAGCTTTCTGCTACCTCCCTAAGTATCATGCACAAAACAACCTCCTAGTGTGACTTCATATTTAGTCCAAAGAATGATAGCAATTTCGCAATAGGGACTGTGAGAGTATATGTATCGGGTGGACGAGTGGGCTTGACAAACCTGTGGTAAAACTCTCCTCTATGTGTGCTGAACACCGGGTGAACTAACTACCGGCTAATTGACAAACCATCAACAGAACAGCACTGCCAAACTGTGCAATACTTTGTAAGTAGTACATTTGTTTATTTATGTATTCATTTTTTTTGAGAAATGTTATCACTGTGTTGATTGCTAATAACTAAGAAACTATAGTTTGTAACTATATACAGATGTATAAATTAATAAAACGTTTTTTTTTGTGTGCTAAATAATCTGTCATTCTTTAAACAACCATTAAATTATTGGTAGTAAACAAAGACTTTGTTATTTATACTTTTTATAAGCAAGTGCCAAGTGTCACTTTATGGTCCTTTTGGAGCCTTTCCAAAAATGCACATAAATGCATTTTTATAAACTATTAGGATGTAAACAATACACCAGAGACAGTATACAAGTTATGCTTTGTCATATTATAATAAGAAAATATATTGAAAGGATCAAAAAAACATGTTATAGATCATGGTAAAAGTTGGTTACCAAGTGGCCCTTTGGAGTCTCCAAGTGGCCTTTTTGGGTAGGTGCCTAGACATGCGCTGAAATAAATGCTTGTAAAAAAAATCATTTTTGCTTGTAAGAACTTCAAATTTGAAACCTACATTGTTAAGAACTATGGCTTTAGATTGCTTGTGTTTCCAGGCCCGTACATATTTGCCTTAAGCAATTTTCTTTTTCATAAAAATTTATTATACAAAAATATATTTTTTTCCATTGTTTTTGAGCTTCTTTATCTTTCTATTAGTAATTGCTAGAGCAATTCTTAGTATTTCATAGTAAACTGTCAAGTGTCAGCTTTTAAATGATACCTTGGTTTTGTGTGTAGCCAGAAGGACTCATTAGCAACAACCATTTTATTATGGGTATGTCATTTTGCACTCGATTGTCAAAAAGGGGGGCGACAGGTAAGGGGTTAAAAGAAGAGAATTCAAGCTTCATAAAGACATATGTCTCGTGCCTGTGTTACAAGTATTTGCGGAGTTACAGTTAATCTTAGGACGCGTTTCAGAATGGACTGCACTGACAGAGAGAACGCAGAAATCGCATCATGTTTGTTTTTCTTTATTTGGCGAAAAGCACAACACTTTGTTTTTATTGTGAGTATCCACACAAAAAAAATAGACACTTAACAGGATATAATGATGTACAACACTTATATGTAAGATCAAAATCAACCGAGTATTTTGAGTCTCTTTTGCACTGATAAGAAAAAAATCCAGCAAAACGCGCCGGCGCGATAGCTGACCCCAGGGGGTTAAAATGAAATGGATGCCCTTAAAGCTTTTTCTGTAGATATATATTATTTTGGACTAGAAAAAAAGTTCATTACTTTCATTATTTAAAACTTTCCAATGATCAAGAAATAACTGGAAATGAATGCTGTTGCTCTGTCATTTTATGAAAAATTGTAAATCCGCTGTAAATGAGTTGTGTCAGAAAGGCTCAGAGGGCAGGTGAACGTTTGCATGGTATTTATTCTGTGAAGTATTAACAGATGGTACTGGGCTACAATGATTTGTGTTTAGTTGTATACAAAAGTTCTTTGGCATAGGCCCTCCGTACGAATCCTGTGGGATGCAGATTCGGCTGATCCTGCCTAAATACAAAAAAAGCACATTGCCCCTCTGGAACTCCTAAATTCTTGTTGTGTCATGAACACGTCAGACTCCACGCTGCTTCCCAATCCGACAAATCGTTGCTTACCGCCTTTAACGAAGCACGTGATGTAATCGAGAAGGTGGAACTAGTGACTGACTTCCAGAAACAATAACATAAACCAAAGCGGTGTGTTAGCTTAATTCACTGAGTTTCTGAAGCACCTCTGCTATAGTTTTTTCATTCAGTCGTGGTCGCCCCTCGAGGAAACATTATAAAGGCTGGGTTATTGTTGCCACAGCTCCACTAACCTTTCCTCCATTGCATAATTCCACCTAGAAGCACCAATAGCATTGTCTCTCTTTTGTTTTTGCATGTTTGAAAGCTATTTGCAGAAGAGCTTCTGCTATTGGTCAATCGGGCTGAAGCCGGCATTCGTCATCTCGCCTTGCCCTGTATTGCTGTTGCCTTTCTGTTGCTACAGCTTCAATATCCTTAACCTGGAATGATATACAAAAAATTTATAATTTACAGTAAAATGTCCTAGAATCCTTAATAAATGTATAATAATGCAAAATGTTTAAATGGGATTGGGAACATAGAGTTGACATTTTCCACCATTTTGTGCTTTAGCTCAAAATGCTAACCTCAAACCAGATACTTTTTTTTTTTTTTTTAAGTCGGGGATTTTTTTTAAAAAAGTCGGGGATTCACTGCAATATCCTAACCCTAGCATGCAGATAAATATGTTTTGGAGACAATAAACATGATTGCAACCATATATGATTTATCTGTGTTCTTCGAGCCATGTCAGGTATTTTCATAATAATAGATTATATTTATAATGTAATGCTAATCGATATAGACTTTATCATTATGCAGAATACTGTAAAATAATATATTTTCTGTATTTAAAAAAAAATCCAAATCAGATCACAGAAGGTTATTTGAAACACTCAACATGCGTTACAAAGTAAGTTTGGAGCAAAAACACAAATTGTCATGTATTGATGGTGTGCTAAGCTAACATGCTAACGAGCCCTAAGATGCACCTGCCACCTAGCTGTTATTTTTAGGATGTTTTAAAATAGGAATGCTTACTGAAATGCTTATTTTTTTCAAGAAGGGGATTTGATACAGTTTCAAATGTGAAGTGAGAACTTTGATAAAAGAAATAAGGGATTTTAGAGTGGCCTTTTATTCTGGCCAGCCTAAGGCACACCTATGCAATAATCATGCTGTCACATCTTGATATGCCACACGTGTAAGGTGGATGGATTATCTCGGCAAAGGAGAAGTGCTCACTGCTCACTAACACAGATTTAGACAGATTTGTGAACAATATTTGAGAGAAATAGGCCTTTTGTGTACATAGAAAAAGTCTTAGATCTTTGAGTTCAGCTCATGAAAAATGGGGGCAAAAACAGAAGTGTTACATTTATAATTTTGTTAAGTGTATATTTCTAGATATCTACTTGTATTTTAATGAAGAAGCAGAATAATGTTAGGATAGCATTCAAAAATAATTAATGAATTAGCATTGGTTACTGTACGATAAATAGATAGACAGTCATTAATGCTTAAGCGTCATTTATTATAAAAACAACTCAGTAATTGATATATTTTTTATTTTGGCAGATCAGCTCCTCCACACTGAAATTCATCATCAGTGAAGCTCCTCCCACTGTAAACGTATCATCAGTGAAGCTCCTCCCACTGCAATCACATCATCAGTGAAGCTCCTCTCACTGCAGTCACATCATCAGTGAAGCTCCTCCCACAACAATTCTCCAATAAACGCTGTAAATTCCCATCAGCTACAAGTGAAGACGAGCATCAGAGCATCAGGAAGAGCTGAAATCTGCCAAGACTGAGTTTATTAAAGAGGACAGTGAGAACATGAGTGATCCAGAACCCTGCAGAATGAAACACACTGAAGATCCTGAAGAACAAAGAGGTTGGTGTTTATCCCACACTCTTCTTGTGACATCACTTCCTGAACGCGTTGTTTGTGTTTGAGCTCCATCGATTTGATTCATAATCCGTGATTTCTCTCTTTAAACTCACTTACAACGAACATTTTCTACTTTTCCTCACTGAGGAGCACTGCTGCTCAAAATCTCATAGTTACAACGCGGACTGTTGAGCAGACGCGTCTCTAGCCGATTGACCCAACACCGGTCCGTTACACCTGTGGGTCACGGCTGAGCGCGTCTTCTTTACACTCACTTACAAACAAACATTTTCTCACCTATTGTGCGTCTACATTACACCCGTACCACTAAAAAGACGGATTATATCTAAGACTTCAGTCATAAATTAGTGTTAATATTGATAGCATCACTGGTAGCGTCGTTGCTAACTTACTGTCCATCTGTTTAAATGGCGAATATATCAAATATATGTTGTCTACCTTTTGGTGCAGGTGAGGACACATTCGAGCTGCACGCGGTGCAGTCTGAGCTGGAAGCTGTAGAGAAGCAGATCCGTGACCTTTTAGAGAGACAAGCCGAGCTGAGAGACCGGCGTTTAGCTCTTGAAACATCACGCGCCGATGCACACAAATCAGTTCATAATCCGCAGACCCCGATTTCGTCCACCCCGTGCGTCTCTCGGCATTGGTCCTGTGCGCCAAGGCCACGATCAGCCGTGGTTTCATTCACTCCGGCCCTGACGCACCATCACAAAGCTTGGGTGGTTCCGCAGCAGAAGACGCGAGCCAGGACCAGAGCAAGAATCTCTCCGCCCCTCCCGGTTTTCGAGATCTCCACTCAGAACCCCTTCTCCCCTCTTCGCGAAACAGAACGCGATGTTGTGATCATCGGCGATTCCATCGTTCGGCATGTCCACGTCAGGTAAAAGTAAGGTGCGTAGCCACTGCTTTCCTGATGACCGTGTTTCCGATATCGCTGCGCGGGTACCCGAGATCTTGAACGGTAGGGGTGCAACGGATCAAAAAACTCACGGTTCGGATTGTTTCTCGGATCAGAGTCACGGATCGGATCATTTTTCGGATCAGCAAAAAAAAAAAAAAATAGTTTTGTCTTTTTGTTTATTAACACTTTTAAATTATTACATTAAATTATATAAAATCAACTTAAAGTGCACAAGGCATAATTGTAGGAGCCTAATTTTGCTTTTGTTCAGTGACAATTATTGCATATTATTTGTTGCATTTCAGTATTTGAATATTTGTGCTTTGATTTTAACTTTCTTTCTTTGTGTGTACTAATTAGATAAATATTCTCTATATTTACATTGAAATATGTTATATGTAAAAATGGTGCACTGGCCCTTTAAGAATTTCGACTGTAAGTGAGGTGGTTGTGCGGAGTCGCACAGTTTTCTTTACCGCATCCGTGATATTTAGGATTTAAGATTATATTTTGTTTCTTTTCTTTTCTTTGTTTGATTTACTAACGAGTTTGGATTAAAATGAAGAATTTACATGAAGAAAACGGTGCATGTGAATTGTTTTTTATTGGACATGGAGCGAGTTGACTGGAATTCTTGCGATGCGCACTCACAATAATAATATCTTCTTTTTAGAGACATTAGGGGGGTTGACTGGTTGACTTACCGAAACAGGCCGATCAGGATGCTATCTGTCTTACATGCGCACACACGCAAGGTCTCTCGCTCTCTCCCGTGCGCGCGCTACACGGTTTGGAGCACAGTATGTTAATTCTGTCTTGCATATGCGCGCTCATGCACGCTCGCTCGCTAGATTCCGGGAGATTTGAACTAATTTGCGGGCATCAGGGAGCCGCTATTAATATGCAGGATTTGTATAGGTTAATTTTTTTAGGCCAATTCAGCCCAACTCCAAAAAGGAGGACAAATGAGTGTCCGGAACTACACACCGTCACGGTTTTATCCACTAACCTCTTTCCTTCATCATTATATTTGACAGGGAAGCCAAAATGCTCCCATACAGGGGATTTAAATGACGCGGGCGTTCAAGCTCCTCCGTTCCACTCCTCGCCATGACCAACGCTGTGTGTGGACTGAATATGCGCACAATTTTTTTTTCAGAAATCAATCCGCGGATCACGTGTGTGCCGAACCGAAGATATTGACCCGAACGGATCACGGATCAATGATGATCCGTTGCACCACTATTGAACGGTGACGAGCGCGTCGGAGCTGTCGTGTTGCACGCGGGAGTGAACGACGTCAGGCTGCGGCAGACGGAGGTTTTGAAAAAGGACTACAGGAGCCTGATCGAGACGGTACGCAGCGCATCGCCTGAAATAACGATCATTGTGTCTGGACCGCTTCCCACGTATCGACAAGGGCATGAAAAGTTCAGTAGATTATTCGCGCTAAATGAATGGTTAATGTCATGGTGCAATGAGCAGAAACTGCTCTTTATAAATAATTGGAATCTGTTTTGGGAGCGTCCTAGACTCTTCCGCGCTGATGGCTTACACCCAAGTAGAATCGGAGCAGATCTTTTGTCGGATAACATCTCCAAGATGTTAACCCTCTGGGGTCTGAGGTGTTTTTGGGGTCCTTGAGATGTTTTGACAAGCTCTGACATTTGTGCTTTTTTCAGTTGCTTATAAACATATTAATGGCACAGGTGAAATTACACTCTATTTAGCACAAACAGGACTACCATAATATGTGAGCAACATGTATGTACATGTTTGTATTTTTGAGAGAATATTGTTTATGCGTGGTTATTGAAAAAACTAAAAAATAAAGTTTTTGAAATAAGGACACAAAAAACATACTAAATATGTGTCCACAAGACTTTTGACTAATGGATGTAGTCGCCTAGAGTTTTTGCTTCAAAATGTTCTGAAAATCATCCTTCCTAATCATTCACATAAAACAATAGATTGTTTTAAATTGTGAACAACATTTTTTTGTTTGCCAAGGCAATATGCGGATGGGCGGAACGGCCCAACCCCTATCATGAATAGATAGGAGTCCGACGTACCGTCCGCGGGCCGTTGGGCTGTTTCAGAGGTTTAATTCTTGCAAGAATTTTTTTTTACTAAAATATGTAAACATGTTATACATCTTTGGAAAGCTGAGATTCTTGTGATTCGAGCGATGTAATCCATTTTAAGATACAATCAACACAACGGGTACAATCTGTCAGTTTGTCAGACCACCAACAGCCAAAAAAACAAAAACAAACTGGAAGAAACTCACCAAGGAAGACTCTTGTTAGTCCATGATCCATTACATTCCAACAAAAATGGTTTGGTTACACTGTAAAGGGTCCATACAATCCAATTCAATGAAGGATTTAGTCCATAACACATTTATTTATCAATAAACATCCACGGAATATAGTACTAGCATTTCGCGTTAGCCGCCAGCACGATCACAACTTCGACGCATTCTATGATCTAGTTTCATTTGAAAAGTAAACATTGAAGGAAATATGATATCAAAATGGCCGCTGACCCCTGAACTTTTGATAGACAGGTCATTTGAGCCAATCGGTCCATGAATGAGGTGTCACCTGTTGTCAATAGCCAAAGAGCGCAATGATGAAGAATGGTACCGCCCTCTCTTTTAGTGACAGTAAATCGACCCAATTGCAATAGAGAATGGAAATGACTGTCTTTTTTGACAGCCAATGAATGTCTGTAATGATTGATATGCAGCTTTAGTGGGCCGATCCCTCAGGTCATGCGCGAAGTTCGTGCGCAAAGCACCGTATTGATTCATGCGTCCGTGCGTAAACAGACCATTGGACGAGTTGACGATTTAAAGTAGCTAACAGGTGCAATATGGCAAAGAAAACTATGAAAACCCACTTCTTACTCGAAGAAATGATTGAACAGTGTACTCGCCGTGATAGTAATGAGTCGGAGGATGACATTTCTGACGAAGAGAGCAATGTGTCATCCATTGATCGGTAGCAGAGGATTTGTTTTTGGATGGTGGCGACGTCACTCTCGTCTCGACAAGTAAGTTTTATTATATTATACAACATATTTGACTGTGTATACTGAGGTATGTGTTTGTTTTGAGGTGTATTTGTCAGCTTATGTCGTGTGTTTGGGTTTTTTTGTCGAGTGTATGTGTGTGTGTGTGTTTTACGTGTAAGCTACCTGCTAACTTCTGTCGTGTGCGCTTGTGCAGGATTATTTGTTTATGTGGGCTCTAGCACAGGTGTGTGTGTGTGTGTGTGTGTGTGTGTGTGTGTGTGTGTGTGTGTGTGTGTGTGTGTGTGTGTGTGTGTGTGTGTGTGTGTGTGTGTGTGTGTGTGTGTGTGTGTGTGTGTGTGTGTGTGGGGACATGTTTTTCTATCCTGGTGGGGACATAAACCCGAATGCACACAGACTCATGGGGACTCGAGTCACTGTGGGGACCTAAATAGAGGTCCCCATGGGCACAAAAGCTTATAAATCATACAGAATGAGTTTTTTTTTAAATGTAAAAATGCAGAAAGGTTTATGTGATGGGTAGGGTTAGTGTAAGGGGACAGAATATACAGTCTGTATAGTATAAAAATCATTATGTCTATGGAAAGTCCTCATAAAGATAGCGTGTGTGTGTGTGTGTGTGTGTGTGTGTGTGTGTGTGTGTGTGTGTGTGTGTGCTCATGAACTGTATAACCTGATTGTTTGTGTGCATGCTGTTCTGTTTATATGCTTGTGAATACAGAAACAATGTAAATGTTTTGTAAATTACTTATTTCTTTGTTGTTGTTTTTTTTTTATATATCACAGACCATCATCTGATAATGAATCAGATGAAGACTGGGAGCCTGTCAGGAAAAAACTGCATACTGAGGGACAGAATGACAGCACCTCGTCAAAATGTATATATATATTTATATTATTTTTTTATTTTATTATTGATTTTATTATATATATATATATATATATATATATATATATATATATATATATATATATATATATAGTGTGAGTTCCAATATTAAAGTGTTTTAGTACCATAGCACTTGTTTTGTCTCTTTTTTTGTAGAAAGTTTGGTTTCAAGAATTGAAAAAAAAAACTATAATGTGTTTATGCTTCAGTTACTATGTGTCAGCAATTATTGCCAGTGATAAGGAATATAATAGCCCTAGGTGTAACCTTTCATTAGAGCCCAAAATTATGACTGTAGAGTAAAGCATTCAAGAATAGCAGCATTTTATGTGTCTATGGTCACAAAGGGTCCTTTGGAGTCTCCAAGTGGCCTTTTTTGGGAAGCGCCTAGACATATACTTAGATAAACATGTGTAAAACACTCATTTTCTAAGCTATTGTTATAAAATTTAAAACTGGGTTTGGTAAGGCTTCATGCTGTGATCTCATTATGTTTTCCAGCTAATAGCTCCCAGCTGTAGTTATCTTCAGGCATCTGTTTAAAAGAAAAAATGTAGGCGGATTTTTTTTTGGTCCTTTTACAGTGTGTTCAAAGTTCTATTACACAATACCAGTAAGACTTACAGTGATTCTGACTATGTAGGAACAAACCTCTGAGTGTCACCTTTCAAAAGAACCCAAAAGCATGCATATACTCCAAATGGTTCAAGAACAGCATGCAATTTCAATTGGGTAGGCCTTTTTTAGGCGTTTTAGGCAAATTTTGCAGGAATGCTAACAGGTTAAGTGGTTCTCAGACAGTGACCCTACATAATAATGAGCCTTTCATTCAGGGGTGTCACACAAGAAAGAATGCATATATATATATATATATATATATATACACACACACACACATATATATATACAAACAATCAAAATATAAATGAAAGCCAAAAGCACATTTTTAGTCATACCTGGAAACAAATCCTGGTCAAATGCTATATGGGCCATTCTACAGAATTGGTTCAAAGTTACAGTTGGAAACATCTTGAAAAGAAAATAGTCTTTTTCCATAAATGTCTTATAAAGTATTATTTTTTAAAGTAGACCAATACAATAAAAATAAACCAGTCGCATTTCAAAGTCGTTCGCGAAATGACCGCCAGGTGGCGCAAAGGGACATTTATCAAAACGTAAGTGGGGCTAATGTCAATTAACAGTAAGGATGAAATTCTACAAGTTATGGTAATTTGCAAATAAGCCTACAACAAACATTTATTTTTAAACAAATATTTTTAAATATGCAACATGCACGTTTAAACAACAAACAATACAATCTGAACCAGCGCTTCTTCTCCTGTATTGAGACATGCAGCGCGTTTCAGTTACGATCCTGGTTCCAGTGGCCTTTATACATTCACGGCTTTTTAAAATGTCACAAAGCGTTTTGAGATGGTTTTGAATGAAATATTGAAGTTTATAATTAGGGTATTTTGGCACACCACGCCGAGTGGCTATGCATTATTCTAAAATCTGGCTTTATTCTGGCATGTTGAATTAGAGTTTGACAAACGCGGCGGCGCATTCATTTGAATTTATTTTTCTCATAACAGCTAAAAGAACTTACTGCGTAATTGTTGGTCATACAGATAAGATATCATCTTTTAAAACTGTAAAAGGTCTACTTTTATTCATGTAGGCTAAAGTAGGCCTACACTCACAGGCTAACGACAAAACGTTTTCTCACTCATGTGAGAAACAAACGTTTGGGCATTTCTCAGTGAGAAAATTCATAGCCGAGCGGTAGAACTTACGGTCGATCATCAAGATGACATGGGTTCGAATCCCGAACAAACATGGTCTACTGTAAATTTTATATTTATTAATGCAGAGAGATTTGTCTAGCTCTAAAACTCTGTTACACCATACATTTTTTTGCTTATATTTATAAAATAAAATTACCATGCATTTCCATTTTACACTAAGGAACAATAGTATCCAACAGAACGACTTTGCATCTGTATAATAATAGGGTACCAATCGTAATTTCAAAAGCAGTTCTGTAAAAAAAGTAATTATATATATATATATATATATATATATATATATATATATATATATATATATATATATATATATATTTTTTTTTTTTTTTTTTATTAGGCCTATTATTATTATTTTTGATTCCCTACAACCTAGAGTTTTTAAAAACATGGTTTTAAGTAAAGTGTGATTTGCCAGGGGGACGGGGATTTCCTTCTGGTCTAAACATCCCTGCTTCTGCTGAATTATTTTAATCCTCACACCCCTCCCTCCACAGTAATCAATGCTATAGGCTACTTCACCAATAGACCATATCAAATATAAAATGGAGATATGCAACAAGCACGTTTAAACGACAAACAATAAAATCAAAACCAGCGTTTCAGTTGTTCATTAGTTCAAGTGGCCTTAATGCATGCACGGCTTTTAAAATTTCACAAAGCGTTTTGAGATTATTTTGAATGAAATATTGAAGTTTATAATTAAGTGTTTTGGCACACCACGCCGAGTGGCCCTATGCATTTTTCTAAAGTCGGGTTTTATTCGAACTTTTGCTAACGACAAAAGTTTATCTGTCGTCTCTGTCTCCGGGAACTGCGCGTCACAAAAATGAACCGAAAGCCACTTCAGCTCAGTCACTATAAGAAATCGGCTATGTCTAAAGCCTTTAAATGTCTAAATATTCAGACTAATAAATGTTATCTGATTATATAATCCATATGAAAACGAGAGGTACAGAGGATCTACTCAAACATGTAATGTAAGCGCTTCCCAATGAGAAAATGACAAGACAAGTGAAAATCTCGCTCTAATTAAATATAGGCTAAATCGCCCTGAATTAAAATGTAAAAACAGATCAAATAATGTATTTGTCGAAATGTTGCGATATTGTTTCATTTAAGTTCATAATTATTCTATACATGTTATTTAATTTAGCAGCATTACCACGAAGCACCGTGGTTCGATATTTATTTGAATAATAAAAAATTAATTCACAAATTGCATGCCTGGTTGTAAGGATCCAAAGATCCCTGTAGAATTTAATATTGAGTTGAACATTTTGTTCATGACAACAAATTAAAATGCGTTTTTTCAGATTATATTTAGTTTTGCTTGGAAAAAGCTGGCCCAAACCAGTTTTATTTCATCAATTATTGAAATAATGAAATACTTAGTAATAAACTTTTATGACAGAAATATCACTAGGCTACATGTAAATTAAATCATTTAATTCCTTCATTATCAACACTGTCTAGAATAGCGATTTAAGTGTGAATTGCGACTTCTCTTTGTGTTAAGTCAGCCTCAGACTCCGATAGGCTGTGGGGGGGTTTGGGACAGTTCAGTGCTGTATTGTGCGCGCAGGACAATAGGCCTAGGTGTTAATGTTCCTCCTTCATATGGAGAGTGTCGGATAACGCAGCGACATATACAGTATTATCAGCTGTTGGCTATGGTGTGTTTTTACCCTGAAATGTTTAATTTAGAGAGAGACCCGGCGCGCGCAGCGAGGGAGACTAAATAAACTTGTTAAAAGGAGATTCAGCGCGAGAGAGGCAAAGAAAAACGCATGTTTTTAATTTAATTATGTTGCTTTGGACAATTTTCGTTTTGTACTGTTTTAATTGTTTAATATAGCTGTCATTTCTTTGGCAATACAAATTTAAAATGTCGCAAGATTAAGATTAGCCTAGTGTTTCTTATTTTGCATCGCAAAAGAAATAAACTCTAAACCCGATGCAACCCTGTTTTAAATTTTTTAAAAACTGTCCCGACACTTAAACCTTGAAATGTTCGAACTTGGTTTCAAACTTAAGTAATTTTAGTGTTCTTTTACATTACACAATAATTTAGCAGACTAAAGACGAGCTTCTTCATTTTCATTTTCTGATGCAATCGGCTGACAATCTTCCTTCATCCGTTTGTGTCCTTTGTGCAGCCATAGTTCGAATTACGGGGGTATTGGGGGGGGGTCCGACCCCCCTAGATGAGACTTGGACCCTCCCAAAAGGGATAAAAATAATCAGCCTGTTCTCACGTAAATGCGTCTCTATGACACGCATGGTGCATTGTCGTGTAATTGATACGCGAAAATGAGTTTTTTACGTGCATATGAGACGCAGTTTTTTGCGTGCATTTGATACGCAGTTCATTTGCGTGTAATACACACGCACCCCACACCCACTAATCCTACCCAAGCGTACAATACACACGCACCCCACACACACCTAAACCTACCCTAACCAACCAATGCGTATCCTATGCACGTAAAAACTCAATTTAGCGTATAAATTACACGACAATACACATGCGTGCAATAAAGACGCATTTAGTGAGATCGGGTTGAAATAATAGTTTGGGGGGTTCTGAAAAAATTTAATAAGTAGTAATTGTGTAGGCTACACAAATTCGTGTTCACTTCAGTTTTGTTATAGATTCAGCGCGTTCTTCATCTTCAATCCGCAGCAGCGCCGAGCAGAGCGCACGTCAGAAACAGAGGACAGGGTGTGTGTGTGTGTGTGTGTGTGTTCATCTGATCCTCATTGGTCTGTCACTGCTCGTCAATGTCAGAATATTTGAGATGACCAATCAAATCAAAGTAGGTGGGCTTTATATTCAGACGCTGCTGAGCGCAAATTTTAGCAGAGCGACTCAACGCTTCAGTTTACGGTCGAGTGCGAGATAAGATGTAAGTAACGTTAGCTAAACTAAACATTTCATAATTTACCGTTTTTTAGGTCATAAATGTTAAACGAATGACAAAAATAATCAGGCAAACTAATAAACTTTTGTCTAATTTTGCCATTTTGAACTGAAAATAGGCCTATGTACTCATGTAATGTAGGCTATAGTTTACTGTCATTGTGAGGGGACAAGACACATCAACAACGCCGTTTTCATCATGTTAGGCACGAGATTAATAATGAATGTGTACATATTGAGAAATAATCTAATACAATTTGTAGCCTTCAGTAAATTAAAAAAGCTCAGCTTTAGGAGGGAAGGCGACAGGGCAAGATGAGGAGACTGAGAGAAAAGAAAGGGTGATGGAGAGAGCAGGTATTGACAATAATCTACTGCCCGCTGACATGGTTTTAAAGCTATTTCTTATCTTTTTTGGCCTTAAAACGTCTTGAAATGCACATATCAGAGAAATAAAAAATTTGAACCCCCAAATGGAGAGTGACGTCACCAGTCGTCAATAGCTGTACCCCCCGAAGCTCACGGTATAATTCGAACACTGTGTGCAGCGGCTGCGGTTCTACAGGAATGTAGCACATATATGTTGTAATGATAATTAAACAAAACTCTTGACTTTAAATAAGTAAACAGTTATAAACAGTTACCCATTTTTTGCATCAAGGTGGTCAAATATAAACGCTGTCGGTCAACATCGGTTAACAACATGTATGCCACATTGAGATTCGATCTCGGGTCGATTGAAGCTCCTTGAAGCTCGTGTTGTTGCGTTGATCACTGAGCTACCGCTTGTACCGTTGATGTAGCCTAAATGTTTTTATTGCAATGTTTTATGTTTTCATTATTTATTCAATTTCATTTCAGTAGCCTAATTTCAGTATTGTGATTATGAATTATTTTAACTACGTTTCACTTGTTGAATTCATCTGCTACCAGCTTTCAATCGCTCTGAATGAGCCACGGCGCGGCAGCAGATTACGCATTAGAGAGAATAAACGAACACTTTTCAGAGTCTATGATTGTAGCGCCTCTTAGCGGTAAAAGGCAGCAAATACACCCCACATTTTACCGCCGCGGTGGAACGGCTGATGTGGGCGTTGTCATGGCTTGCCTCAACATTTGCGTTTGAATAGCGCGCGTCCTCCGTGGGCGTGTCAGATTAACGCGTAATGAGGTGTAATGAGCAGGGGAAAAAAATACTGACAGCACTCTCTTTTCATACAGATTACATAAACTGAGAATATTAGTTTTTTATATCAATTACTTCATTGAAAAGAAGAGAATTCAAGCTTCATAAAGAAAAATCTCTCGTGCCTGTATGACAAGTATTTGCAGAGTTATAGTTAATTTTCGGACGCGTTTCAGAATGGACTGCACTGACAGAGAGAAGGCAAAACTCGCATCATGTTTATTTTTCTTTATTTGACAAAAAGCACAACACTTTGTTTTTATTGTGAGTATACAGAAAAATAATAGACACTTAACAGGATCGAATGATGTATAACACTTATATGAAGGATCAAAATCAACAGAGTATTTTAAGTCTATTTTTCTGCTATGTGAAAAAAAAACGGCAAAACGCGCCAGCGCGTTTTCAGACCCCAGAGGGTTAAAGACCGTTTGACTAGTAACTAAAAGTCCAAATCACAGTCCCTGCTGCACCAAATTAATTGATATAAATACTAGTGTAGAACATTTCATAGAAACTGTGTCTATTCCTCGCTTAGTGAGATCAAATAATAAATCTACTGCAGGATCTAGGAAAATCTAATTGTTATTAAAACAGAAAATCTCGCTATTAGAGAACAAAAACAATTTCTAAAGCTAGGTCTTCTAAACATTAGATCACTCACACCTAAAGCAGTTATTGTAAATGAAATAGTCACAGATAATAGCATCGATGTACTTTGCCTTACTGAAACCTGGCTTAAACCAAATGATTATTTCGGTCTAAATGAGTCTACTCCACCAGGATACTGTTATAAACATGAGCCCCGTCTGATCGGTCGTGGCGGCGGTGTTGCAACAATCTACAGAGATATTCTTAATGTTACTCAGAAAACAGGTTACAAGTTTAATTCGTTTGAAGTACTTGTATTAAATGTTACGCTCTTAGATGTAAGAAAAAAATCCCTATTATCTCTAGCCTTGGCTACTGTATAACAACTTCAACTCTTCATAAAATGGTTGAATCATTACAACAAGGGGAGTTGACTATTGTTTCCTTTTACTCTTTATTAAAACCACTTCACAAGAACAGCATGATTGCAAAAACAGCAAAGTCCCCAAAAAACATTGTATTGGAAAAATAAAGGCAACTTAGACGCTTGAAGGGCACACACAAACATAACATAAAGCTGGTGAATTTTTGTATAAAACTCAACAAAAATAGTCCATACAGAGAAAATTCAGGAGTAGTAAGTCCGTGCAAGCAAAATATAAATAGCAAAGTCAATACTCATCAGCCCTGTCTCAGTCCTTTTCTGCTTTGGGGTAGGTTGGCAACTTAAGGTCCGGATGAAAAATCAATGTCCCCAAAAAGAGAAAAAAAGTATAAATCCACTGGTTCAAATCCCCGCAAAAACAGGTTATCCTCCAGCTGGAAAGAAAGTCCCAAAGTATAGTCCACCACGTATATTCCAGACGTGCGTGCGCATACGAAACAGCTCCAACGTCTAACACCCCATGTCTCTCTTCCCAGAGATCTTTTTTTTGGTCCCTCTCCGTTAGCCCCAAACAATAACCTGCCACCTCATCAAAAACGCGTGATTTTTTTTCCCAAACCACTTCAGCGGAAATCCCGCCCTGCAGCTGATTCTAAAGTTTTCATTGGTCATGTCAATCACTGTACAGATTGCCTACACCCAAACCTGATCCCTAAACCTACCCGTCACTGTAACCTAAACCAATGAAATTGGCTGCAGGGCGGGATTTCCGCTGAAGGGGTTTGGGAAAAAAAATCACGCATCAAAAACACACCTTTCAAAATGGCCGCCCCTCCCTTTACCCTAGGCTCATCATAATAAGAGTCCTAAGAGTCCATCAAAAGTTCCCCATATTCCCCCTTTCAACATTCAACATACAGGCAGATTAGAAAAAATAAACAATAAATATTTTGCCACGGCACATATACATATAGTTTTACAATATGTATATATATATATTTAACTTAAGTGAGCATCGTGCAGGGCTGTGGCAGTGTCACAACTGTATATAGACCTCCAGGGCCTTACGCTGATTTCCTAAAAGAGTTTGCAGATTTTCTTTCAGATCTATTGGTCAACGTCGATAAAGCATTAATTGTCGGAGATTTTAACATACACGTAGATAATTCAAATGATGCGTTAGGGGCTGCGTTTACAGATTTATTAAACTCCTTTGGGGTCAAGCAAAACGTCACCGGACCAACTCATCATCTTAATCATACACTCGATTTAATTATATCATATGGAACCGATCCAACCGATATAGATATCATTCCACAAAGTGATGGTGTCAGTGACCACTTCATGTTAACTTGTATATTACGGACTGCAGTAATATCTTACGCTGCGGCGCGTTACCGACCAGGCAGAACAATCCTTCCATCCACCATAGATAATTTCTCAAATTGCTTATCTGATCTGTCTCAGTTACTGCCTGAACCCAAACAAACAGATGAATTAGAGGAAGTAACTAGCACCATGAGCAGCATTCTCTCTAGAACATTGGATATTGTTGCACCCATTAGATTAAAAAAGGTCAGAGAGATAAGTAAAGCACCATGGTACAACAACACTACGCATGTTCTAAAGAGAGAAACCCGTAAATTAGAGCGTAAATGGAAACAAACTAATTTAGAGGTCTTTAGAACCACATGGAAAGACAGTATGTCACATTATAAAAAGGCCCTAAAAGCAGCCAGGGCTGAGTATCTCCGCAAACTAATAGAAAACAACCAAAATAATCCAAGGTTTTTATTTAACACCGTGGCTAGACTAATAAATAAACAGACGTCACCTGAACAAAATATCCCGTTACAGTTTAGCAGTAATGATTTCATGAACTTCTTCACTGAGAAAATAGAAAGAATCAGAACCACAATTGTAAACGTTCAATCATCAATCGCACCTAACAATTACAGTGCTTTACAACTATAGAACAAAAAGAGTTAAATAAACGTATCACTTCATCTAAAACAACAACATGCTTATTAGATCCTATACCAACTAAACTACTGAAAGAAGTGTTACCTGTAGTGGAAGAGCCTCTTCTCAATATTATTAACTCGTCTTTATCTTTAGGTCATGTTCCAAGAATATTTAAACTGGCAGTTATAAAACCACTCATTAAGAAACCGCAATTAGACCCACATAATCTATCAAATTATAGACCCATTTCAAATCTTCCATTTATGTCTAAAATATTAGAAAAAGTTGTGTCCGCTCAACTGTGCTCTTTCTTGCAAGAAAATGACATCTATGAAAAGTTTCAGTCTGGATTCAGGCCGCACCATAGCACTGAAACTGCGCTTGTTAAAATCACTAATGATTTACTTTTAGCTTCGGACCAAGGCTGTATCTCAATACTAGTTTTACTTGATCTTAGTGCTGCGTTCGATACTATAGATCACGCAATACTCTTAGATCGACTACAAAATTACACTGGTGTTCAAGAACAAGCATTAAGCTGGTTCAGATCATACTTATCTGACCGCTACCATTTTGTCTATTTAAATGGAGAAAAATCGATCATAACTTCAGTAAACTATGGAGTGCCGCAGGGATCTGTGTTAGGCCCTCTATTATTCTCAATATATATGATGCCACTTGGAAATATTATAAGGAAACATGGAATTAGTTTCCATTGTTATGCTGATGACACTCAAATATATATTTCATCACGGCCGGATGAAAACGCTAAATTATCAAAATTGACAGAGTATGTTAAAGATATTAAAAATTGGATGACGCGTAATTTTCTTTTATTAAATCCAGACAAGACAGAGGTACAACTTATCGGTTCAAAAAACCGCCCACAAAACCTTTTACAACACAACTTTAACATAGAAGGATGCCCTGTTACTTTATCCTCTACAGTAAAAGACCTGGGTGTTATATTAGACTGCAACCTGTCTTTTAAAAATCATATTTCATGTTACAAAAACAGCCTTTTTCCACCTTAGAAACATTGCTAAGCTACGTAATATGCTATCAGTTTCTGATGCAGAAAAGTTAGTTCACGCATTCATGACCTCGAGACTAGATTACTGTAATGCTCTATTAGCTGGTTGTCCTGCATCCTCAATAAACAAGCTACAGTTAGTCCAAAATGCAGCCGCTAGAGTTCTTAGTAGATCAAGAAAATATGATCATATAACACCAATTTTATCATCACTACATTGGTTACCTATAAAGTTCCGTATTAATTATAAGGTATTGTTACTGACTTATAAAGCCCTAAACGGCTTAGCTCCAGTCTATTTAACGGATCTTCTATCGCCATATAATCCATCGCGCTCTTTAAGATCACTAAATTCGAGGCTTTTGGTTATACCTAGGATATCCAGATCCACAAAAGGAGGGAGAGCATTCTCACATTTAGCTCCAAAACTCTGGAATAGCCTTCCTGATATTGTTCGTTGCTCAGACTCGCTCTCCCAGTTCAAAACTAGATTAAAGACCCATCTCTTCAGCCAGGCATTCATATAATATTTTTTATCTTACAGTTAAATCCGGCCTCTAATTCATAACTGCCAGAGGAGAACTGGCCCCCGACTGAGCCTGGGTTCTCCCAAGGTTTTTTTCTCCATTAGGTCACCTGATGGAGTTTTAGGACACCATTAGGTCACTTGATGGAGTTTCTCGGTTCCTTGCCACTGTTGCCTTTGGCTTGCTCAGTTGGGGATATTCAATTTAATTTAATCAATCAATAATACTATTGATCGGCATTACCAAACGTGGACGTTTATTATTATTTTTATTATTACTGTGAAGCTGCTTTTATACAATCTGTATTGTGAAAAGCGCTATACAAATATTCTTGACTTGACTTCTTCACCTGTCACTTCTTCACCTTCTTCACCTGTCACCTTCTTCACCTGTCACTTCTTCACCTGTCTCTTCTTCACCTTCTTCACCTGTCACTTCTTCACCTTCTTCACCTGTCACCTTCTTCACCTGTCACTTCTTCACCTGTCACTTCTTCACCTTCTTCACCTGTCACCTTCTTCACCTGTCACTTCTTCACCTGTCACTTCTTCACCTTCTTCACCTGTCACCTTCTTCACCTGTCAATTCTTCACCTGTCTCTTCTTCAGCTTCTTCACCTGTCACTTCTTCAGCTTCTTCACCTGTCACCTTCTTCACCTGTCACTTCTTCACCTGTCACTTCTTCACCTTCTTCACCTGTCACCTTCTTCACCTGTCACTTCTTCACCTTCTTCACCTGTCACTTCTTCAGCTTCTTCACCTGTCACTTCTTCAGCTTCTTCACCTGTCACTTCTTCACATTCTTCACCTGTCACCTTCTTCACCTGTCACTTCTTCACCTGTCTCTTCTTCACCTTCTTCACCTGTCACTTCTTCACCTTCTTCACCTGTCACCTTCTTCACCTGTCACTTCTTCGCCTTCTTCACCTGTCTCTTCTTCACCTTCTTCACCTGTCACTTCTTCACCTTCTTCACCTGTCTCTTCCTCACCTGTTACTTCTTCACCTTCTTCACCTGTCTCTTCTTCACCTTCTTCACCTGTCCTCTTCTTCACCTTCTTCACCTGTCACTTCTTCACCTTCTTCACCTGTCACTTCTTCACCTGTCACTTCTTCACCTTCTTCACCTGTCTCTTCCTCACCTGTCACTTCTTCACCTTCTTCACCTGTCCACTTCTTCACCTTCTTCACCTGTCACTTCTTCACCTTCTTCACCTGTCTCTTCTTCAGCTGTCACTTCTTCACCTGTCTCTTCTGTCACTTCTTCACCTGTCACTTCTTCACCTGTCTCTTCTTCACCTTCTTCACCTGTCACTTCTTCACCTTCTTCACCTGTCTCTTTCTTCAGCTGTCACTTCTTCACCTGTCTCTTCTGTCACTTCTTCACCTGTCACTTCTTCACCTGTCTCTTCTTCACCTTGTTCACCTGTCACTTCTTCACCTGTCACTTCTTCACCTGTCTCTTCTTCACCTTGTTCACCTGTCACTTCTTCACCTGTCTCTTCTGTCACTTCTTCACCTGTCACTTCTTCACCTGTCTCTTCTTCACCTTCTTCACCTGTCACTTCTTCAACTTCTTCACCTGTCTCTTCCTCACCTGTCTCTTCTTCACCTTCTTCACCTGTCTCTTCCTCACCTGTCACTTCTTCACCTTCTTCACCTGTCACTTCTTCACCTGTCTCTTCTTCACCTTCTTCACCTGTCTCTTCCTCACCTGTCACTTCTTCACCTTCTTCACCTGTCACTTCTTCACCTGTCTCTTCTTCACCTTCTTCATCTGTCACTTCTTCACCTTCTTCACCTGTCTCTTCTTCACCTTCTTCACCTGTCTCTTCCTCACCTGTCACTTTCTTCACCTTCTTCACCTGTCACTTCTTCACCTGTCACTTCTTCACCTTCTTCACCTGTCACTTCTTCACCTGTCACTCATTCTTCACCTTCTTCACCTGTCACTTCTGTCACTTTCTTCACCTTCCTTCACCTGTCACTTCTTCACCTGTCACTTCTTCACCTTCTTCACATGTCACTTCTTCACATGTCCACTTCTTCACCTGTCACTTCTTCACCTTCTTCACCTGTCACTTCTGTCACTTCTTCACATGTCACTTCTTCACCTTCTTCACCTGTCACTTCTTCACCTTCTTCACCTGTCACTTCTTCACCTTCTTCACCTGTCACTTCTGTCACTTCTTCACCTTCTTCACCTGTCACTTCTGTCACTTCTTCACCTGTCTCTTCTTCACCTGTCACTTCTTCACCTTCTTCACCTGTCACTTCTTCACCTTCTTCACCTGTCTCTTCTTCACCTTCTTCACCTGTCTCTTCTTCACCTGTCACTTCTTCACCTTCTTCACCTGTCACTTCTTCACCTTCTTCACCTGTCTCTTCTTCACCTTCCTCACCTGTCTCTTCTTCACCTTCTTCACCTGTCTCTTCCTCACCTGTCTCTTCTTCACCTTCTTCACCTGTCTCTTCTTCACCTGTCACTTCTTCACCTGTCTCTTCTTCACCTGTCACTTCTTCACCTTCTTTACCTGTCTCTTCTTCTGCCTCATGTTACAAACAGAACTGTCTCCACCTTGGTGCAAAACAACGACCTTATTTTAATTTGTTTGCCCAGAATCTACATTTATTTTAGTAAAAATCAAAGTATTATATTTATAACACTATATTTCATACAATATGTAAAAAAAAAAATGTTTTCTTATTTTGCTTCTACATGTCATCTCACTCCCTGGCTGAATCCGACGTGTGATCATTGCACCACAGCTAGTGCTAGGTTGACTGTCTCCACCTTCATTTGATAAAAAAAATAAAGAAAAGGAAAGCAAGTTTTAAACCTCACAAATGGGCAGACATAATTTTCTAAATTGTCTAATAAAATGTTATTGTATTATTTTTTGTTGATGTCTGCACTATCACTCCTGTCTCACTGCTGCCAGTACCTACCATATAAATGTTAATATTTGTCTGCTAAATCGCTAATGTAACAATCTCCTTTAGCTTACAGTATTTTGAGTGACGATAGTAATAGGGACGCTACCGCTTACATTTGCTAGCAGTTCAATACTAAGTTAACGCAGAAAAAAGTACAGTATTTACAGATGAAACTGACCTGCACTTGAAGCCCTGAACAGGTCAGTAATTTTGCAACATTTTGCTGCTTGTTCTTGGAAGGCTTTCTTTTTCTTTGTCCTTTCCCTCTCTGCTCCACCTGGCCGTTTTCTCTCCATCATCGGGTGCTGCTCGCATTTTCTGTTTAACCGTTTGGCTGAGGTGTAAAGTCGAATCGTAGCCTTGCCAGTCAAGACTAACAGATTCATGATTTTATTTTATTATAATAATTTTATTGAATGACAAATTTGAAAATGATCACTGGTAAAAGTAGTAGTATAAAATAATAATAAAAAATAAAATGCATAAAATTGTTGGCTGGCAGCAGGCCAAATTAGTCGCCAGGCCACTGGGAATTCTCCTGGTGCTCCTGATGGCCAGTCCGGGCCTGTTTGTATTAGTTACATCCGTGCCGCAAGATGTTTCAGAAAGTAAGTAGATCTTTCGGCACGTCGTTGACAGGCCCTGACTGAAACCCCACGGTAGGCCACTGCGTATATCAAATAATAATAATTAAAAAATGTATAAATGAACAATCCATCCACTTGAAGGCAAAACGTTTGTGTTATTTCTCACAGGGTTATTCACTTGAGCTTGTGTTTCTGGTGTCCCACTTTCACATGCGCATGAATGGAAGTCAATGGAAGGAAAAGTCTAGTGTGAACGGCCATTAATAATTAAAACGTTTTAGGCAGTATTGTATATTTAATGTTAATATCATGTTAGACAATTGTGTTATTGATCAAATATATTTCATAGTTCTTGCTAAAGAAACATGGGATATAATGTTTTTTAAAATAATTGGAAGATAAATTGACCTCATTCATGGAAAGTGTCAAGGATATATAATCAAATTATAAAAAGGCATCAAATTTTCATAATATTTTATAGCAGTTGTCTACTTTCTACTATTACATCAGGGCTCACTTTCATGTCCTTTCACTTTATATTTCTCTCTTTGAATTATTTTGATGTACTGAAAATTAAATTTAATAACTTTTTCTTTCATGTCAGACCTGATGGAAGAGAGCGATGAGAGAGAAGAACTGAGTGAAGTGGAGGAGGAACATCATGTCCAACCTGGAGGAAAACCCTTGAGACTAAAGACTAAACAGACATTTTTAAAGAAAAGACGAGCCAAGAAATCTTTCACCTGCACTCAGTGTGGAAACAGTTTCAAAAGCAAATGTAGTCTTGAGATTCACATGAGAGTTCATACTGGAGAGAAGCCGTTCACCTGCACTCAGTGTGGAAAGAGTTTCTCATGCATACAAAATCTTGAGCGACACATGAGGATCCACACCGGAGAGAAGCCACATGTATGCCATCAATGTGGGAAGAGTTTCACCAGATCAGAAACTATTAAATATCACACGATGATCCACACCGGAGAGAATCCGTACACATGTGATCAATGCGGCAAAACTTTTCTTTGGGCATCAGCCCTGAAGTCACACCTGACAGTTCATACGAAGGAGAAGCCGCATTCATGTTCTGTGTGTGGAAAGAGTTTTTCACTGCGGCACACTTTACATGCACATCAGAAAATTCATACTGGTGTAAGAGAGTACTTGTGCTTTGAGTGTGAGAAGACTTTTACTACAGCGGACAAGTTAAAACAGCACCAGAGAATTCACACTGGAGAAAAACCTTACAATTGTTCACACTGTGACAAGAGATTCAGTCGATCAGAATCTCTGAGATCACATGAGAGGATCCACACTGGAGAAAAACCTTACAAGTGTTCACACTGTGACAAGAGATTCAGTAAATCAGAATCTCTGAAAAGACATGAGATGATCCACACTGGAGAAAAACCTTACAAGTGTTCACACTGTGACAAGAGATTCATTCAGTCAGTAGATCTGAAAAGACATGAGAGGATCCACACTGGAGAAAAACCTTACAAGTGTTCACACTGTGACAAGAGATTCAGTCGATCATCATATCTGAAAACACATGAGAGGATCCACACTGGAGAGAACACGTTCCCTCGGCCGGCAGGTACAGCAGATTCCGCCAGTCGTTGCCTGGGTTACGGTCACTTACTTAAGAGTTGGGCGGATCTATCAAATTAGGGGCGAGATCATTTTGGGGTGGGGCGTGTTTGTTTTGGTGATTTCAAATATCAACATTGGCCAAAAGTGTTTTTCAAAAACTACTGATCCCACCTTTAATTCAAATGATTGTTCAATTATTTCTTGAAAAAGAACGTGCACATAAAAACATGCAAACTTAGTGCGAGGGTTTAAAGTTTAGTTTATTTTGAAATCGCAATGAAAAACAACGCATATTTAGAAACATATTTATGCATTCTCTTGTGTTGGTGTCTTGTGTTGGTATTCACAAATGAGTTGCGTTACAAATCTTGTTAAATGGCGCACACTGCATTCCCAGATGAACGTTATAGGCAACTCAAACTCACAGCATGCAGAGATGGAGTTTGAGAAACCCGAGACGCTTCATGGATATGAAATGATAAAAGTGCAACCAGGCCTGGATTGGCTAATCGGGAGCACCGAGACAATTCCCAGTGGCCCGTCTGTTTAATTGGCCACGAGGGCCAGTGTTGTCATGGCACTGGGTTGAATGCTTTCCCTATAGGCTGCAGTCACAGCTCAGCCCCACTATTTGTTTATTTGTTTATTTTATTTCCTCTCTAAAGTCAGTTGTTAGAGATGTGCGAACAAAAAATCTGGGGCCGGGTCGCGGGGGCAGCAGTCTAAGTGGAGACGCCCAGATTTCCCTCTCCCTAGAGACTTCCTCCAGCGCTTCCGGGGGGATACCGATGCGTTCCCAGGCCAGCCAGGAGACATAATCCCTCCAGCCCATCCTAGGTCTTCCCCGGAGTCTCCTCCCAGTTGGACGCGCCCAGAACACCTCCCCGGGATGCTGTCCAGATAAATTGGGCTTGAGACGTTTACAAAACAATGGCGTTTTGGTGCCTGAAAATGCAAAGTTTTGAAAACGGTCTCCATGTAAACAACAAAAACGTGAATCTCTGAATACGATAGCATCATGCACATGTGTATTACGTGTTCAGTCTATAGTGTTTCATCGCCATCTAATGGCCTGACAGCAGAATACAGCGTTTTTTGTTGTTTGCCGTGTGAATGGGGATCGTTTTAACAATGGCGTCGTCTGTGCGCGAAAAACTCCACAAAAAAAGTCTCCATTTTAAGCATATTGTTGTTGTGTAAACGTACCTGGAGACGTCTCAAGCCCAAAATGCCTGTACGCAGGAAAAGGAGCATCATCTTATTAGGCCGCTGTTGACAAATAATCCTCAGCACCTGTCACTCAACTCCACCCTGCAATCTCACACACACACACACACACACACGACTAAACGAAACAGGAACAGGAGGAACCCGGGTCGGAACAATAGCCGGGTTTCCACTGTCGGGCCAGGTCCGGGCGTGCTAGTGTGTGCCAGGGCCAGTCGCGTTTCCACTGTCACTTCCAAAACGGGCCAGCTCGGGCTTGAGGAGTGGTTACGAACAGAGGCGGGGTTTACCCGAGTCTGGAGACGGCAGCGCCACATGATTCTGTCAGCATTAAAGACTTAAAATAATTTACCTCAAAACTATAACTTACATTTTTGAATGCCTTCTGTTTGTGATCCGATGTGGATTCTGATCACCGTATAAGGTACAAATATTTATACGGGATGCAAAAGTCTATGCACGCTAACCATTACCATAGTAAACATAGTATGGGCGTAGGTTTAGGGGGGGGGGGGGGGGGGGGGGGACGCTGGGTACTAGTCCCAATCAATATTTTAAGATGACAAAATTGTCATCCACCAATATTTTAGCGAACTCTTTTGTGCGACTCAGCGTTTTTCCTGCATAGAGAATTACGAGGCGGCCGCCTCCGTAAAATTTTGTGCCGCCTCTGGCTCTCGACAAAACTCGGACACACAGTCACATTCATGCTCAGATACATTTTTTCCACCGTGACGGTTTTGTTGTGGGTTCCTGGCTTGTGTCTATTCTCAAACCGTATACGGTAGTTTGCTGGTAGTGCTAAACCGATCATAATTCGTGGGTCGGGCGGGCCAAGTAATAAAAACTTAACAATTGAAGTTTGAAGGGAGTAAAGCCTCTGTTTAGGCTATTAAAGGTGCTCTATGTAACTTTTAGCGGCCTCTAGCGGTGATGTTCCAGATTGCTGCCAATTTTTACAAGAGCGCTCGTGCTCGAACTCATAGACAATACCGTCTATTACGCAAATATCTCGGCGAATACAAGACGGATTCGGCGAGCACCGAGCTCGTTGGGACAATCTAGTCTGTTACTTCCTGCTCAGCTACTGTTCGGACGCTCTTGCTTACTGCTCCGCGCTTTGCTCTATCGCTTTTATTTTTTTATTGCTCTATCGTGTTTATATTTTCATATTTTATTTCCTTTTATCACCTAATTTTAACTTCAGCAAATCAGCACAGTGCTCAAACGCTTGATTACTAGAAAAAAGCGGAATACTTTTCTCCGACCAGCCTCCCACTGAAAGCTTACATTCCGGGGAAGAGAAAACACAACTGCCTACATTCATAAGGATAAGAGAAAATGCCTCTTCTGGAATCTACTTGCTGCACTAACTGCCAGAGACTTTTACAAAGGATTGCAGTTCTTGAAACAAAGTTACTTATGGGACCACCAAACCAGACGGAACACACAACAGAGCTTCATCATGGACGCCCTCAGCATACAGCCGGTGAGTCCCATGAATCTAGTGCTCCAAAACAGGCCATACTAAGTGTAGAGAAACAAGCCGATCGACTAACAAATCGATGGCACAAACAGGGAGCGAGACCCAAAGGCACTCGAGAGATTAGATTGTCACGAGCATCACACATTGCCGCAGTAGCATCCTCTACCCCAGATACGGCTCTGACAAGGATTGCAAACACTGGTCTCCTACCACCGCCTATACATCTTGAGAACAGATTTGCAGTATTAATGAATGAGGAATCCCTGAATGTGATGAATGTGATCGAACACAGACTGAATCAGCCAGTAGCTAACACTGCTAACAGGCGCTCAAGGTCGAGCAGACAGCGGCACTCAGCTCAGAGCGCAGCCGAGCCCAGGACTCTGATAGTGGGTGACTCTATAATCAGAAACATTAGTAGCAGGGACACAACTACATGCTGCCTTCCACAAGCAACAACTTCTGATGTAAACAGGGAACTTCAGAACATTCTGATGAAACATAAGACTGCAAATCGACTCATTATTCATGTGGGGAACAATGATATTCATAATGGGCAGTCAGAACTCCTTAAGAAGGATTTCAATGAACTTTTTGAAACACTTAAAAGACTGAAAGTTCAGACATTCATCAGTGGACCACTCCCAGCAAGAGGAACAAACAGGTTTTCACGGTTGCTTGGGCTTAACACATGGCTGCAAAAAACCTGCCATATAAAAGGAGTGAACTTCATTGACAACTTCAATCTTTTCTGGAGTCAGAGGCAACTGTTTCAACAGGATGGGCTCCACCCAAACAAACTTGGTTCAAGAGTGCTAAAGGACAATATCTTCTTCTCAATCCATCATCCTTCTGCAGTGTGTGCCAATCCACTCAACCTGAATGGCACACACACACCTGGACACAGTATGAATGACCACAGGACTTCACTTCTGCACCTGAATGGACATGCGGTTGACACATCGCACAAGGACTATGATAACACCACTCAGCCACAACAACCTCTGCTCATGCACACAATCTCAGCTGAGCCCTGCCCACAGAGCTCACCACAGACAGACTGTGACATACTAGAACTGCTAGAAGATTCAGCACCCAAGGACGACTTTCTGGAAAACAGCCAGGAAATCCAGGACAGCATATTACAGCCTCCGATTACACCAGAGCAACAGCAAACACCAGACACGCTATCTCTCTCTCCAGCATCTCCACTTCTGTGCTTCTCAGAGAAAATGGAACAACTGGTGTATGCTGGAACCAGACTATCCCATTCTTTTGCTGCAAGCCCCAGATGTCACCCAAAAAACGGCAGGCCCCACAACCACCAAAGCCTGCGGGCCCAGCTCGCCCTCCCCCTCCTCCTGTGAGAGCTCTTCGGCCTCTGCCACAGCGCCAGGGCCCACACCCTCCTCCAGTGGCTCGAGGTGAACCAAAAACAACTGATACCAGCTCTCAGTGATATGTGTCGGGTCCCCGCTATGATAACAGTAACTTTCTTAAATGTTTACAAAACAAGCGGGAACCCAGTGTGCCTGAATCTTTCTCTATTGCTGTTCAATTACATGATAGAAAATCTAAGGCCTTCAAAAGCCGTACAGCAAACCCATCTAATCTGGTGCCTATTACACGCCAAACTAAGATCGCTTTGGGGACAAAAAGTAAGACTGTTAAGTTAGCACTTTTAAACATCCGCTCACTTAAAAATAAATCACTTCTAGTCAACGACTTAATAACCACATACAATCTGGACTTTATGCTTCTAAATGAAACTTGGCTAGAAGACAGCTGCAGTGCAACAGTCCTCAATGAAACATCCCCTCCTAACTTTACTTTTATGAGTGTTTGCAGAGCGGGTAAGAGAGGCGGGGGCTTAGCTGCTCTTTTTAAAGATGTCTATCAATGTAAGCAAATATCATTTGGGAATTACCCGTCTTTTGAATATCTGGGTATTGTGTTAAAAGGTGCTCCACGTATTTTACTTATCATTGTTTACAGGCCTCCAAAATACTCTCCAGCCTTTGCTGAGGACTTTACAGAACTGTTATCAACAATTTCCTCTGAGTTTGACTGTTTTGCCATTGCTGGAGATTTTAACATTCACATAGATAATGCAGAAACCAATATGGCAAAAGAAATCAAAACAGTTTTAAAAACTTTTGATCTGACTCAGCATGTAAATGGACCCACACATAATCATGGACACACTCTAGATCTACTTATCAGTAAGGGTCTAAACCTCTCATCGATTGTTATTAAGGATGTAGCACTGTCTGATCATTTCTGTATTTTCTTTGATATTTTGATCTCTCCTGCCATTGAAGCTAGATCTGTGTCTGTCAAGAAGAGATGCTTAAATGAGAACACTAGTGTGCTATTTATGAAGGCTATATCTTTAAAACCAAGCATATCTGCTGACTCTGTTGATTTTCTCCTTGAATCTTTTAACTCAAAAATTAAAAGTATAATTGATCATATTGCTCCTGTGAAAGTCAGGAAGAATAGTGGTAGACAAAAAGCACCTTGGAGAAACTCAACAGCAGTGCAAAACATGAAAAGACAATGCAGAAGAGCAGAGCGCATGTGGCGGAAGACAAAACTTGTAGTCCATTATAACATCTTCAAAGACAGCATCCATGCTTTTAATATGGAACTAGGCAAAGCTAGACAGACTTTCTTCTCAAATATTATAAACAGCAACTTAAACAACACACGCACTCTTTTTGCTACTGTAGAGAGACTGACAAACCCCCCAAGCCAGATTCCCAGTGAAATGCTCTCAGACAGCAAGTGCAGTGAGTTTGCCTCTTTCTTCTCTGAGAAAATCAATAATATTAGAAAGGTGATCAGCTCATCCTTGAGTTGCGCTGGGGTCAAACAGATCAGACCACTACCTGAGAAAGTAGTTACTATGTCTGTTTTCGAAGAAATTGATGGCAAAATTTTGGAAGAAACCGTACAGCACCTTAAAACATCAACCTGCGCCCTTGACGCACTTCCCACATCTTTTTTCAAAAGTGTGTTAAACAGCTTAGAAGCGGATCTACTAGAAGTGGTAAATGCCTCACTTTTCTCTGGGAGTTTTCCAAACTCCCTGAAAACTGCAGTTGTCAAGCCCCTCCTGAAAAAGAGCAATCTTGATAAGACCATATTAAGCAATTATAGACCGATCTCAAATCTACCTTTTATAGGCAAGATCATTGAAAAAGTTGTCTTCAATCAGCTGAACAAATTCTTAAGCCTGAATGGTTACTTTGACCATTTTCAATCTGGTTTCCGATCGCATCACAGCACAGAGACAGCACTCATAAAGATAATAAACGATATTCGCTTAAATACTGATACAGGCAAATTATCAGTGCTGGTACTACTCGACCTCAGTGCTGCATTTGACACTGTCGATCACAACATACTTCTTGACAGGCTGGAAAACTGGGTGGGGCTTTCTGGGATAGTCCTAAAATGGTTCAGGTCTTACTTAGAAGGGAGAGGTTATTATGTGAGTATAGGAGACCATAAGTCTGAGTGGACATCCATGACATGCGGAGTCCCCCAGGGCTCAATTCTTGCACCACTCCTATTCAACCTGTATATGCTCCCAATGAGCCAAATAATGAGAAAGACCCGAATCTCTTACCACAGCTATGCAGACGACACACAGCTCTACTTAGCCCTATCGCCTAACGATTACAGCCCCATTGACTCCCTGTGCCAATGCATTGATGAAGTAAATGGTTGGATGTGCCAAAACTTTCTTCAGTTAAACAAAGACAAAACTGAAGTCATTGCGTTTGGAAACAAAGATGAAGTTCTCAAGGTGAATGCATACCTTCACTCTAGGGGTCTAACAACTAAAAATCAAGTCAGGAATCTTGGTGTGTCTCTAGAGTCAGACCTTAGTTTCAGTAGTCATGTCAAAGCAATCACTAAATCAGCATACTATCATCTGAAAAATATTGCAAGAATTAGATGCTTTGTTTCCAGTCAAGACTTAGAGAAACTTGTGCATGCTCTCATCACCAGCAGGGTGGATTATTGTAATGGACTCCTCACTGGCCTTCCTAAAAAGACCATTAGACAGTTGCAGCTCATACAGAACGCTGCTGCCAGGATTCTGAGCAGAACCAGAAAATATGAACATATCACACCAGTCCTCAGGTCTTTACACTGGCTCCCAGTTACATTTAGGATTGATTTTAAAGTATTATTATTGGTATATAAATCATTCAATGGGCTAGGACCTCAATACATTGCAGATATGCTCACTGAATATAAACCCAACAGATCACTCAGGTCATTAGGATCACATCAGTTAGAAATACCAAGGGTTCACTCTAAGCAAGGAGAGTCTGCTTTTAGCTACTATGCCAGCCGCAGCTGGAACCAGCTTCCAGAAGAGATCAGATGTGCTCCTACAGTAGTCACATTCAAATCCAGACTCAAAACACTTCTGTTTAGCTATGCTTTTACTGAATGAGCACTGTGCCACTGTTCGTCCGACTGTTTTTACTGTACTTTATTTTATTTTTTATTCTAAACTGTTTTAATTATTCTTATTTGTTTTGATTATTTTATTTTCTCCTATGTAAAGCACTTTGAATTACCATTGTGTATGAAATGTGCTATATAAATAAACTTGCCTTGCCTTGCCTTGCCTAGTCGAGCTGAAAAGAATAATAAAAGTTCCATCATTTTTGGTGGTGTTTTCGTGGAGATATTAGCAGAAAACCATCGGGCGCGCTGCAAAATTGCGGACACCAGTGACGTCACGATCTCAGAAGTAAATCGCTTGTATCTCTGGAACACAAACACCCAGAGAGCTCAAATTCGGGGGAGGAGGTCCCAGGGGGACCCTTGCCCGAACGCTAGAGTGGCGGGCCTCGGGGACGCCCCCTACCGGATCGCCGTTCGCTGGGACCCCGATTTCGAACGGCTATAACTCGGGGACCCGGGCGAGTTGGACCTCGGGGGTGGGCTCGTCAGAAAGGCCCCGTCCAGCACTACGAACGATTATAGTCTTGGGAATATTGATCAAAGATTGACCGAGATATAAGCCGAAAATCGTGCACCTTTAACCAGACGTAACTCCCTGACCGTCTACAATAGACTGTATATAAAAGGAGAGAGGCTCGGGAGCGCGCATGCACGTCACATCCGATGGATTTCGCGCGGTAAATCCGACCCGGAGACTTCACATAGAAATAGGAATACTGGCCTTCAGAGGTAATAGCAAAACTCGACAAGTGGATCATTGTAATGTGTGATTACAACCCCTTCACACACAGGCAATAAAAAAAGGATTCATTTTAGTAGAAAAGCTACATATAGTAGCCTACTTCAGTGTGATATTTTACCATATTATCATGCTTACCACTGAGAATTTGAAAAATTGTAATGCGATGATCAGATGCAGATATCTAAATCAAATAATATCATAGGTTTGGGCGGTTGGCGGGTAGATTATTTATTTACAGCGGATTAACAGCGGATTCGGGTGACTCAAAGTGCACCAGATTAATACATTTATCTTTAAAATGTACAAAATTTTCTTCTGCTGGGACATGCCCCTGGACCACACTAGAGGTACAGAGGTCCACCAACAAAATACTGTGGGAAACACAGTAGGCTATATGATGTAATACGAAAAATACAAATTAAATTATCTTATTAATAAAATACATGATCGGGATTTTACCATCTCCGCCTAGTTTTGAGCCAGTATAACCCTGCTGGATCGATTCCGACAGCCAGGGCTCGGTTTCACAGACAGGGCTTAGACTAAGCCAGGATTAGGCCATAGTTCAATTAGGGCATAGTTCAATTAGGGCGTTTACGTGGCTTTCATAAAAGTGCCTTAGAAGAAAACATTATAGTGTGCATCTTGAGACAAAACAATGGCACTGACATATTTTAAGATATGTCAGTACAAGTAGCTTTCAGATTTCAAATATGTATTTTAGTCTGGGACTAGGCTTAAGCCTTGTCTGTGAAACTGGGGGCAGGACGACAGTACAAGAAACGCCTTCATTTGATTGGCTGAAAAACCGATGGGGTGTTGTGGGGGTGGGATGTCCCCACCAAAGCTGAGATTAAACCTACGCCCTTGAAACATAGTAAATGAACGCTTAAAGAAAATAAGACAAATCATAATGGCTATCACTATCATGTTTTTATTTCATCTGTCAGTAGCCTACGTCTCATCTCTTTATACCGGACTATCATAAAATAAGGACACTTTTTTTTCAGGAGCTTTCTCTGTTTCTCTGACTGAAAATATTTGTAGCCTACTGGGAGTCGAGAGAGTGCTAAAGCTCCTCAGGTCGTATTTTTGGTGGCATATTTGTAGAAATTATTCTTTCTAAATGTGATGGGTTTTAAATATTCAAGTAAACAACAAAAATGACAGCAAACGGTCACTTTTATCATGTTTGTTTTGCGGTCACGCTGTTTCCAGTGAATTCTTTCTGATTAGTTTTCTGATAAAACTTCCATTTGTTGGTGAAAAGATGGGTTTAGTGTGACATTGTTCCAGATAGGCGTGTTACGGCCGTGTTTTAGTGAAGCGCTGTGGAGCTTCTGGCCCGACAGTGGAAACGCAGCAGATTTTGGGCCCGGTGCTCCAGACCCGAGGCTTTGAGCCCGCCATGGTCCGTTTAAAGCCCTGGCTCTCACTGGCCCGACAGTGGAAACGTGGCTAATGGTATTATTGCAGTTGTCTTAAATCAGAGCTCACTTTAATGTGCTTTCACTTCGTATTTCTGCCTGAATTATTTTGATGTACTGAAAATTAAATTAATTATTTTTTCCTTTCATGTCAGACCTGATGGAAGAGAACGAGTTGAGTGAAGTGGATGAGAAAAGAGGAGCCAATAAATCTTTCACCTGCACTCAGTGTGGAAAGAGTTTCACAAGTAAACGTAATCTTAATTCACACATGATGTTCCACACTGGAGAGAAGCCGTTTAATTGTGATCAATGTGGGAAAAGTTTCACACATTCATCACGCCTTAAATTACACATGAGGATCCACACCGGAGAGAAGCCACATGTATGCCATCAATGTGGGAAGAGATACATTCAATCAACATATCTTAAGGAACACATGAGGATCCACACCGGAGAGAAGCCGTTCTCATGTGATCACTGTGGCAAAACATTTATCTGTGCATCACACCTGAAGAGACACCTGACAGTCCATACGAAGGAGAAGCCACATTCATGTTCTGTGTGTGGAAAGAGTTTTTCACTGCAGCAATCTTTACATGTACATGAGAAAATTCACACTGGTGTGAGAGAGTACATGTGCTTTGAGTGTGAGAAGACTTTTAGTTCAGCGGGCAATTTAAAACAGCACCAGAGAATTCACACTGGAGAAAAACCTTACAAGTGTTCACACTGTGACAAGAGATTCAGACAGTCAACAGGTCTGAAAACACATGAGAGGATCCACACTGGAGAAAAAGTAGAAAAGAAGAAGTAAAGTAATTTTACCACAGAATGTCTGTAATATTAATAGCCAATTGGTAGAGGATAAGAAATCTCAGTAAAACTAGCAGAAGTGGGAGTGGTAACTCGATTTACGCATTGCCGTCACCTTCCTGTCACCATATGCGTATTACGTTGCTTCCTGATTTCATGTGCAAAAACACATATAACCTGTGTATATATATATATATAAGCATTTAGGTCTTGTCGAACGATGTATTAATTAAATGTGCCCCTTGTTTTATTATGTTGGTAATAGGCACTTCCCTAAGGCTAAAAGAAGTTGTATGCCTCTAACAAGTGCTTTCAACCCTCTTTTTGATCTGAATGGTATGTGGAAAACACTTCTGCCACAGACTTGACGTCCCACCGCCTAGAACGCAACTGAATGCTTTTTACATATTTACAGAGGGTCTATTTGCATGGGATTAGTGCCACCGTAATATTTACTGACATTTATGGAATTATTTTTGTTCCAATAATAATGAACGTAACTTTTCAAGAAACTGATGAAAATATAAATTTAAACTGAAAAAAATATCTTTGAAACTGAAAAAGAATAAATCGCGGGCACATTTTTTTACTTCGTTCTTAATACACTGCATGTTTTGCTAAGTATTTCTCATATTTCTTTCGCTGATCTGAACTTACAAATGCGCTTCCAGAGTTTTCATTTACGCTTCTGAAGTTTTCGTTCGCAGTTCTGACACATATCTATCGTGGGGGCGGGGCGAGTAGCAGTGTGTTCTCATTGGCTACTGAGTTTTTGATTGACACCTTCATGACCTGGAAGTGAAGATGCCAGTGTTGTGTTTACATGTGGGTATGTGAGCGTCTTTAAAGTGTGTATGTCAGGTTAAATTTTTTTTTTAGATATATTAAATAAGGTTTAGATGTCTGAGTGAAAATGTAATTATCATTAAAATTATTACTGTAATTGCCCTACAGTCAGCTTTATAGCCATTTCTGTCAAGATCATATTTTTAAAACGCAGCTAAGCTGTGACGTCAGAAGAGGGAGACGTGCCAAAAAGCTCTATTCAAGTATGGAGCGTTTTGAGTCTGAGGAGATCCAAAATCCCCCTCAAACCTACGATGGCCACAGCCATACAATTTTGAGACTCCCAGGCGTGAGACAGATGAGGAGCCAAACAGAAATTTTAATAATTCCTATCGAAGAAACATAAATATCTGGTGTGAAGAGAACCAGTGGAGAGTTGGTCAGGTGTCTTGGCATAATTTAGGTGGGTAGTTTGAACCGAAACGGCACGGGCGTCACGGTTCGGTGCATGAATATACACGGAGAATACCATAGACAGTATGGGTGAATACACGGTATAAAAATAAATAAAACTCGCGTGCAAATGAATTAATGCGTAACTACTGTTAGATACGCGGGTTATTTAAGGACACCTAATCCGCCTCAGCTCTGAAGCTCCGTCGCTATAATGAACAGGCTGCGATGTCAAGATTGCAATGCTGGAATATGTTGGTTGGTGTGTGTGTGTGTGTGTGTGTGTGTGTGTGTGTGTGTGTGTGTGTGTGTGTGTGTGTGTGTGTGTGTGTGTGTGTGAGAGAGAGATAGAGAGAGAGGCACGGGCGCGATCGAACAGTGGAAACAGACACATGAATCAAAACGATAAGGTATGTTTTTATGTGGGCATTGCTGAAGCAAATACAGCAGTCAACAATACATCCTTGAACACAAACGGACTAATGCTATTTTACTGCACTTTTTAAAACAGAAAGAGAATAATGCGAAACTCTAAAATTACAACATAATGTAGCAAGTCTAAAGACTGTTTATGTTCAATATCAGGTGCAATCTAGTTGCATGTATTTTCTTTCATGTGATATGTGTTCTGGTTTTTGTGGGACTTTAAGGCGTGGGCTGTTCTTCTGAAAAACGAGCCTGCGCAGTTAATGGGGGCGGGGTTGTAAAGAAAAGGGGGTTCCGGAAGATTGGTGTTGGTTTTTCGCTGGGTTTATTTGGGAGGCAAGAGCATCGGCCACACAGGTGCTCACGTTAATAAAAGAGCCTTGAAGTTGGAACTATGAAGTGAATCTATCATTTTCTCCGATCGCTACACTGGTGTCAGAAGTGAACTGTTTGAATCCAGTTATACGAGATTGCTCTCGTTATTGTCACTGAACAAACACGATGCGGAAGCAGACTAAAGAAAAGATTAAGTCCGAGCCAGAAGCCAGCCGAATGTTTCGTGAGGCTCTAGGCGCTTCGGCATGGGCTTCGATCAATTCGCAACAGAGGGAGACTTTCTGGAGTCACACAAGGCTCGGGTGAGGGAGGCTACTAGGAGGATGGCTGCAGACGCCGGGCTTTCGTTGCCGGAGCCGAGTGCCGCCGAGTACCGCCGAACTTTCACGAGTGCAACAAACAAACATGGCGGCGCCCACGGAACCGCGCTGGTTGCCGATGTAAACAGACATGGCGGCGCCCACAGAACCGCGCTGTCTTCGGACGTAAACAGACATGGCGGCGCCCACAGGACCGCGCTGGTTGCCGATGTAAACAGACATGACGGCGCCCACGGAACCGCGCTGTCTTCGGACGTAAACAAACATGGCGGCGCCCACGGAGCTGCGCTGCTTTCCAGCGTGAATGAACATGGCGGCGCCCGCGCTGCCGCGGCTACAGTGGCAGTAAAGACCCCCAAATTCTCAGGTAAAGCGGATTGGGAAGCTTTTCATGCACAGTTTGAACTGTTGGCTCATGCTGCAAACTGGCCAGAGGACCGCAAAGCTCTTGAATTGGCTATGTGTCTCACAGATGATGCTCTGAACTGTTTGCTACTGCTTATCCCTGAAGATAGACACAATTATAATGCACTTGTCGGGGCATTGAGACGGCGTTTTGGGCAATTTGAGCAGCCAGGGCTCCTGCGTTCTGAACTGAGTAATAGACGCAGGCAGCCTGGAGAGCAACTGAGAGTTCTGGCTAATGATATTGAAAATTTGACTCGGCGAGCATATGCCCACATGCCACCGTCAGTTCAAGGGGAGCTTGCGAGAGACCAATTCATACAGGCCCTTACCCCTGTGGAGCTCCGTAGACAGACACAACTAGCCCACCCTCAAACCCTGCAGGATGCCTTGGAGATGGCTTTGGAGAGGGAGATTGTTTGGGGAACTTGCATGCCAGACGAGAGACAGCACATATCTGTGTCAGTGAGGTCTACTGACGTGGGGGAGGGGCTAAGCGAAAGGCCAGCCTGGGTTTCGGAGATTACTGAATTAATTCGCGCTGTGGCACTGCAACCTGATCAACGTCCCCGCACACGACCGAGGATTTGTTGGGGCTGTGGGCAGACGGGACATTTAGTTCGTCAGTGTCCTAAACTGGCCAGTAACCAGGGAAACGGGACGGGGTCCGCATAATCGGGGCCATGCGGACCCCCAACACTCATCCCCAATATGAGTCATCACCAGCAGGAGTCTCAAGAGATGGACAGAGGGAGGACGATCAAGGACTGTTGGGGAAGGGTGAATGTGAGCCAAAGGAGTCTGTGATTGTGGTGGGACGGACATGTGTTAGTGATTTTTGTCATGTGCCAATTTTGGTGGAGGGGGTTCCATGTTTAGCTTTGGTGGATACGGGATCAACTGCAAGAAATATGAGTCAATGGATAACGTGAACGAGAATGATTCGTTCACCTAAAAGATTTGTTCAAAAAGAACGATTCGTTCACGAACGTAACATCACTAGCTTAAAATTCTATTGGGAAACAGTCCAAGTTGTGATGGTTATCTTTAAATGATGAAATTACAATCCTGTAATGTCCACATTCACTCAACCATCATTATAAACTGATTATGTTAATGTTTTATTAATATTTTTTACAGCATCTAATTCCAGCAGTGCTTTCATTTTCTGAAGGTTTAAAATCACACACAGATATCAAGAATCTACATATGAATCTCAACAATGGTGACAATCACACAAATGCTTCATGTTGCAGTTCATGATGGGAGCCACCAATCAAAATGCATCCACGGCTCCCATCATGCATTGCAGCATGAATAAATTATGCAGCTGAATTGTCCTGTAATTTTCATAGTTTTTTTCCTGTTTGCTTTTATTTTGCTATTGTTTTGTTATGACTTTAATAGCTTGTTTTGTGATGTTCAGAGTTGATCTGTTTGTCACTAGTTTGTTTTTGTTTTTTTGTCACCATTGTTGAGATTCATACGTTGATTCTTGATATCTGTGTGTCCAAACACAAGAATTTCTGCACTCAAAGAATTGTCAAAATTGTTCATATTGCTGTTTAATCTCTAATTGTAGAATCACAGGGCTACAATCACCAACACTAAAATCCATCATCAAGCATATAGTAAAAGATTTAGACTCTGAATGACATCAGTGAATCAGGACACTACATTATGATAATGTCATCATCACCACATATTGTTAGCAGGTTTTCTCTTACAGCAGTGTTTCTCAACCTCTCCTGCAGGGACCCCCTGACAGGCCATGTTTCTGTTTTAACCCTGAAATGGCACACCTGATTCAATTCATTAGAGTAGGAAGAGTAGGAATTAGTCAATTAATCAATTAGTCAACTACTCATTAAGCCTTAAATTAATTGAATCAGGTGTGCCATTTCAGGGTTAAAACAGAAACATGGCCTGTCAGGGGGTCCCTGCGGGGAGAGGTTGAGAAACACTGTCTTACAGTAACAAATGTGCTTCATAAACACAATGTTGAAGTAGCTGGAGAAACAATAAAAATGAAAAGGGTCAAGAGCCCAACTAAAGCAAACACTGATCACTATAATCAGTGGCGGTTCTAGGGGGAGGCCAGGGGGGGCCAGTGCCCCTGTGACAAAAAGCTTGGCCCCCCTTGTGGCCCCCCCTAAATGTGGAGTTTGAAATAATTTTTACAAAACTATTTGTTAAATTGCTATCGTTGTTATCTTTGTATGCGTATTATTTTTTATTCTATCTTTGTGGATTTGCATTTTCACGTGACAATTCGCATCACATTCGCGGGAATCGCGGCAGAATTATAACGTCTGTCTCCTGGACGCGAGAGAGCACAGCAAAATCCCCAGTGTTAAATGAACTCTCCTGGTGTACATATAGGAACACAGATTTTGCTGTGAGGAGAGAAAATGTCAGTTCAGTCGTAAGTTCATTCTTTATGTGCGTATGGGGTGTGCGATGTGTATTGTCTATTATGATATTGTAATCGTTGTACGAGGCACTGTGAGCTGACATATCGCATTTGTCTATCGTCCTTTCACTGATGTGTGCAGTTCATAGGTAGGCTATGTCCCCAAATTAGTTTTTGTCTTATATTTATATCATATTATGTTCTTATATTAGAATATCACATCAGCAAGAGTGCCGTTTTCCCGTGCACAATTGCAACTGTGGTATGTAGCCTATGTTATACAACAGTTAAATTAACAATAAGTTAACATTGGGAATTATTTTTTAGAGACAATATTGTCAATATTGTTTGTATTCCCATTATTTCGCCGACTAGAATATCATAATGAAACCGTAGCAGAGTCTCAATGCAACACAGCGATGATTTATTGACTGAAATCCGCGTTTTGAACGAATCACTTGCTTCTTTTTACCGAATGAATCAGCCGTTTGAACGAATCGGTTGAATGAATGAATCCCTCTTACAGGGACTTGCCCGCCTACTGGTAGTTTTAGTTTCATATTTAAAGTATCCTTTAATTAAAACGTTAAAACAATTAGAAATCATTTCATATGTAGCCTCCTCAGACCTAGTTGTCCACATACGTGGACATCACAAAGTCCAGGGTTCAGAAAGTAAAAGTCCTGCCATAATTTTATTCCACCCACAGCAAAAACTCCAGTGTTAAATTAACTTTACTGGGAGTTTATTTGGATCCAGACTCAAGAGTGTTAAAGTTAATGAGATAATTAAGTGAATAATTGAGTGATGATTGAGATATTATTGAAGACACCAGATGTTAACTAGCAGAATCACTGAAGGAGAAAATCACAAATTTTACGTCACCATTATGGAGATCTGTGTTTGATTTAGTTGGGCACTTGACCCTTATATTGATAACTTTAGATTTTGTTTGTCTGTTGTTACTGAGTTATATCAGGCAGATGAACAAAGAGAAAAGGTGATCTGATGATGTTCTTGATTTATGGTATTATGTAATCATCATATGAACTTGATCACTGAATTATTAAGATCCTTATTTCTGACTTAGATTTATATTATTGCTTACAGCATCACTGATTCTATGTCAAAGATCCAAAATTTTCAATATAATACAAAGGATTTCTTAAAAGTTATTTACTTTTTTTTCAAAAATTAAATAAAAAAGTTTTCTTGAAGGCACACATAGACATCAAGATTCAAGCTATGCATCTCAACAATGATGACGAACAGATTTTTCAATTAGGAAATTCAGATTCAGATCATAATTTATTCACACTGCAATGCATGATGGGAGCCATTAATGAGTTGTGATTGGTGGTTGCCAGAATGCACTGCAACATGCTTTATTATTGTCACCAATGTTGAGATTCACAGTCTGATTATTGATGTCTGTATTTCTAAATAAGAATTACATTTGAAAGTTTTTTTTTTGTTGACATTTTGGATTGTATTAAAAACACTGAAAATCCTATGCTGTGGAATCACAGAGCAGTTGTAATTAACAAGTTAAACTATCTCAATAAGTTTAGTTTACATAATTATGTCATGATTATGTCAAAGCATAATCAACACCATCCAATCACTTTTTGCCTTTGTTCATTCTAGCTGTTTTAACTCAGATACAAAAGACAAACAAAACAAAGTTAAAAATATAAGGGTCAAGAGCCCAACTAAATCAAACAATGATCTCCATAATGGTGACGTACAATTTGTGATTTTCTCCTTCAGTGATTCTGCTTGTTATCATCAGGTGTCTTCAATAATGCTCAATCATCACTCAATGAATCACTTAATTATCTCATTAACTTTAACACTGGATTTTTTGCTGTGGGTGGAATAAAATGTGGCAGGACTTTTACTTTCTGACCCCTGGACTTTCCACCTCTGACCAAAACTCGGGTCTTAGGAGGTTAAATATTGATTTTAAAAAAAATCTCATAGCTTTATTTATGCAATTGTAAATGGAGTGTAAATATATTAATGCCACTTCTGTGTCACCTCTGCACTGCAAAGATGGATTTTGATTGAATTAATTAATTTGCTGGTAACAGTGGTACTGTTTAATTATTGTATAATTAAGTACTATTGTATAAATAAGTGTAATTATTGTATAATTTGAATGTTAGTATTTGACATAAAAGGTGATGCATAACTCTAAATAAGTTTAGAAAAAATGTCCATATATAGGTGAAAATGCCCCTGGAAATCAATTTAAGGTGGCATTAAAAAATGTATTTCTGTCACTGCTGTGAACTGACCACTGCATATAATATGAAAAATATTAATATCTTCGTGAGTCAGCTGTCAACAACAGGCCTAAACCAGCCATGGCACCAGCACAAAAACACAATCAGTAAAATATCATCTAATTATTATCAACAAAATATTGAAAATATTGAAATATATTTTTGTCAATATTGCACACCCCTAATGTACGGTATTAATTTTGATTTCTTTAGGTCTTAAAAAGCCTTAAATTTGACTTAAAAAGTGTGCAGGAACCCTGTAAACGGTTAGACGTAGCTAGAAAGTCAGTTATTTTCAGTAATTGAATTAATAAGCTTCTTGGTCCCCAATTGCTTTTGCTCTAGTTCTCAAAATAAAGAGAAAGAAGGACACCATGTCTATTACAGTTACTGTGACTAATACTGAATATGTAATGCAAATGTAAAAATATAATGGAAATGCAAATACATTGTTGAATGATTATAAACACGGTATTTTGCCAGTTAATGCCTGCAGCAGTGCAGAACTGATATGACAACAATAAGGTCTAAATGTAACTGGCCCCTCTAACAGTACAACTGGCCCCAGCTTGGCCCCCCCAGTTGAAATGGGCTAGAACCGCCACTGACTATAATGGTCGCTTGAAACGAAAAAATCCATAAAAATTTCCGTCTAAACTTTTGTTGAATCTCAATAACTTCTGTAGATGGATGACAGAAATAAAGTCACACTGGTAATAATAAGTGCAATAATGTGTAATTGTCAGGGTTGCGGTGCAGAGAGCTGAAGACGAGGACACCGTAGCTGCAGTTTAGAAGATTTATTTCCAAATTTAAACTTCCAAAAACAAACAGAAACAAAAGAACAAAACTCCAGGACTTCAGAAAGAAACACAACCATACATAGACGACGACCAACAAACACTGAGGGAAAACACAGGGCTTAAATCAGGTGTGCCCAACCCTGCTCCTGGCGATCGACTGTCCTGCACAGTTCATCTCCAACCCTAATCAAACACACCTGAAGGTCTTCAATTAAGGTCTTAACAACCAATTTAGGTCTTCCGGATTACTTGAAAATTAAAGGCAGGTGTGTTTGATCAGGGTTAGAGATAAACTGTGCAGGACAGTCGATCGCCAGGAGCAGGGTTGGGTACACCTGGCTTAAATGAACTGAACCAAACGAGATAATTAACTGAAAACAGGTGAAGAAAATGGGACACAAACGAGGAGCGGGAAAACTAACAGGACTAAACCAAAATCACAAAAGACAGGGGAAAACAAGATACAAAAAAGAACTAAACACATTGAATCGTGACAGTAATGGCTCGAGGTCAGTAGTTTTTGTGTTACTCTTTCCTTCAATAATTCTTCTTATTAACATCAGGTGTCACCACTAATGGCCAATCATCACTTAATTAATCACTTAATTATATCATTAACTTCAACACTGCTTCAGTGTTCATTTTTAACACCCTGCACTTGGACCTACACCGAGAGTGTTCATTTAACACTGGGAATTTTGCTGTGTATCGTTGCTTTAAATCGTAATCTCTGCATAAAATGTAAGCGCTGATGACCCTTGTGCACACCCATGACATGTGTGTGCCATTTAAGCTCACTGTCAATGTGGACCCCCACATATTTATAAGAAGCAACCTGTTTAATAGCTTCACCATAAACCCCAACAGAGCTCCTGTCCCTCACTAGTCTCGGGTCTATGATGACTGTTATATCCTATCTCGTTATTTCGGATCAAACCACACGGACACCAGATTTAACTTCCATCCGTCCTTTATCTTCACTCTGTATGACGTTGATGACGTCACATCAATACACAACATCCCCCCTTTACTTGAATATGAACTTACCCAAATTAAACATTCACATTTTCTTACAGATTAAGACTATTTAAAAATTTCAAAGTACATGTAACACTGTACATCTTGATAGAACATAAGCAATGCTTTCTGAACAGATCCATCGCACCACAACGAAATTCTTAACCTGATTTTCACTTCTTTTCCTCCTCACATAGCCAAACTTTTATCAGTCATTCAACAACATAGTCTCTAAACCTTTCAGACAATTTGATTTGTCTCTGGGGCCTACAAGATTTAGGAATCTGTTCCTCTCTCTGAAATGTCTCACCCTTCCTTTTGCATTCTTCTGCACCTCCCTTTTGCTCCGTATCATTACTTGGCTCCTGAACAGATACCATTTCACCGTCCAATGTTGGTGTTTCCGCAGACAGAAACTTCTTGACACATGTCGTATTCCGTGCATATTTTGCTCCAGTGGGTGACTGAACAACAACGCTGTTACCTTCTCTGCGTACAACCTTGTGAGGTGTGCTGTGAAATGTTGTTGTGAATTTGTCTGTTTTGTCCTGTCTCACAAGCACTTGATCCCCAACCGCTATGCCTGATGTCTTAGCGCCTCGTCTGTGGTCTGTGTATATCTTGGCTTCACTCAAAAAAATGAACTCAAAAGTAATGTTGGCATTACTCAACTTTTTTTGGTAAACAGGTTCCACCGGTTCCACATAACTATGTTTCGTTAAACAAACATAATATGTTCATGTAACTTCAACATCATAGAATTTGGTCATTTTAAGCGACCCAATTAAACTCTGAGCTAATAAGTTAATTAAGTGAATAATTGAGTGATGATTGAGCATTATTGAAGACACCTGATGTTAACAAGCAGAATCTCTGAAGGAGAAAACCAGAATTTAAAGTCACCATTATGGAGTATAAGTATTTGTTTTAGTTGGGCTCTTGACCATTAACTTATTAACTTTAGATTTTGTTTGGTTGTTGTACATGAGTTATAACAGCCGGATGAACAACAAACAAAGGTCATCTGATGGTGTTGGTTATATTTTAACATAATCATTATTTCATTATTTAAACCAGATTTCTGAGTTAAAGGGGTCATGACTAGTGATGGGCAGATCGAGGCTTCGTGAAGCAATGAAACAGTTGAACCAAATGGTTCATATTGTTTCGAGGCTTCGAATCAATCCGACACCCGTCTCCACGGTGACACCTAGTGGTCACTTGCAGGTGTTGATCTGAAAACAACCTTGACGAGCCATGGAAATTTGTTTTTTTTTTTTTATTATTGCACTTTTCTAATATGTGAATCTTGTAACCTAAAGGCTTCTTACTGTGAATAATGTTATTTTGCTCATGCAAAATGAATATTAATAAAAATAAATCAAGCCACAATGTCTCACTTTTTTACATATTTTTATTCAAAAATATTATTTCTCTACTGTGGAAGGACTTAGCCTACTTCTTTTTTTACAGATAATTTCTCCAGCCTTTGAAAAAATCCTCTCACAAGGGACACTTGTTGCTGGCATGCAAAGATATTTTTTAGCTAGGACATACAAATGAGGAAAGATTACTGCTCTCTCTTTCCAGTAAGTTAGTGGATCATGAGTTGTGGGCAAAAACGCATCGTTGATGTATTTTTTCACTTCCATTGTGGCATCAGCTGTAGCATTGTGTATCATCTGGATTTGATGGATACGAGTATCAAAAAGTTCCCATAAACTGTCCTGTGTTTCTGCTGTGTTTCAAACAATGCATTGCTTAGATGGCCCAGCAGTGTCAGTAGCATAGGTCAGTAGCAGGCCTAGGTACAGGGGGAATGCCATCCTCTGCACCCTGCAAAATGGCAGGATGAGTGCTCCTCAAATGGCGCATCATGGATGATGTATTGTTGCAGTAGGCGAGCTGCCGATCACAATACACTCATCTCACTTTATTTGGGGTTTCTAAATGGAAATGCTCCCAAACCACAGATGTACGGCATCTCATCTGGGGAGCCTCCATTTATCTATCTATCCAAATCTATCTAGATATGAATCTCTAATCTATCTATGTAATTAGATATATGTATCTACAATCTATCTATGTAATTCGATATGTATCTATAATATACATGTGTCTATGATCTGATGTATTTATATATGTAGCCTATATATCTTTAATCTATCTATATATGTATCTATCTATCTATTAATCTAGCTGTCTATATATATTTATATCTATATTAATGTGTCACTATATGTATTCTCTGTGTCTAGACTATCAGTCAATGTGTTGTGTAAATTTAAATGTAAGCCTAAATATAACTAAACAAATCGCACTATAAATGTCACTATATCACCAAAATCCGCTATCTCAAAATCAAACTCCTCTCACAAAAACCCACGAGGTCAATATGCGTTGATTTCACTTTTATACAGATGTTCGATTGTGTGGTCTGTTTCCGACCGTGTCAATCAAACGCTGATTCGGCGGATCACACCTGATGAAACACTTCGTGAAACACTTTGAGGCTTCGTTTGGCCATAGTCACGTGACATGGGTGTTTTGAATCACGCTTCGAATCAGTGTTTCGAATCATCTGCGCTTCGGGATCTCGCAAAGCTTCGGAACGACTGTTTCGCCTCAGCCATCCCTAGTCATGACATGAGAAACCAAATTTGCCTTGATCTTTTAGTATATAAGAGATCTATGTACTATTAAAACTTCCTGCAAGTTTCATGGCTTACAATGTCCTCCCCATTATAAACGAAGCATTTATTTAATCAAGCTCTAAATACAGCTTGTTCTGGATCCATGGTAAGAAGTGACATCGCGGTGCGAAGTGACGTACCAGTTGTTTGCATATGACCGCCTCCAGCACAAGACAACTACGCCTCATTTCGCATCCTCGCATGCGTTGACGTGCAGCGAGTGGGTCTGTTTACAAGATGACTGCGATGATGTGCTGTTCCTGCTGTGGAAAAACAACATGTTTGAATGCTGCTGAACGATCCAGACGTCAGGGAAAGCAGTCGGATGCAGTTTATTTGCAGCCCGCCAAAGCTTTATGAAAGAGCAAAGAGTGAGCGAGCTCCGGCCGCGTGCGCGCCTTCAAACTGTCTTGCTCTCTCTCTCTCTCTCTTCCTCCCTCGGGCATATGAATCAAATTTAATTGAGAATTGATACGATGGTAAAAGATTGGAAGACCGAAGTTTCACGAGGTGGAGCATTGTGTAGTTTACGTGTGATACAAAATGATTAACGTTTATAATTTATGCATAAGCAGCACTGACGTTAGCCAATCATAACAGTATCGGCGTTAACACTGAACTCTTAAAGGGGAAACACCCCAAAACAGACTGTTTGAATCAGAGGTGAGAAACAGGGTGGGAAAATGTCATAAATCACTACATTGTACAAAAAACTATAGTAATACTATAATTTTACCTAAGGGAACATAATAAAACAAAACAAAAAAACATGTCATGACCCCTTTAAGTTTACCTTCCGGTTAATAGCAGCACTGTCATTGTAGATAATACTATTTTTAGACTTAATGAAATTCAAATCAATAAATAAAAAAGAAACTTCCTAGCAAATATTTTGAGTAGGCACAGACATACATCAAGAATCAGCCTGTGAATCTCAAAAAGGGTGACAATTATAAAGCATGTTGCAGTGCATTCTGGGTGCCACCAATCAAAACTCATTCATGGATCCCATCATGCATTGCTGCATGAATAAATAATGAGCTTATGATCTGTTTGTCACCATTGCTGAGATTCATATGTTGATTCCTGATGTCTGTGTGTGTCTACTCAAATATTTTTTAAGAAGTTTCTTTTTTATTTCTTGATTTGATCATTTGAATTTCATTGAAAAGTCTAAAAATAGTCTGCTCTACAATGACAGAAAGGTAAACTTAATTCAGAAATCCGGTTTAACATAAGTTCAGTGACTCAGGTCAAATGATTGTGAAATAATGATTATGTTAAAACACAACCTTTGTTTGTGTTTTAAACAAAAAAAACATCAACAAAAAAACACCTTTGTTTATTGTTCATCCGGCTGTTATAACTCATGTACAGCAACCAAACAAAATCTAAAGTTAATAAGTTAATGGTCAAGAGCCCAACTAAAACAAATACTTATCTCCATAATGGTGACTTAAACATTATAGTTTTCTCCTTCAGAGATTCTGCTTGTTAACATCAGGTGTCTTCAATAATGCTCAATCATCACTCAATTATTCACTTAATTAACTCATTAGCTCAGAGTTTAATTGGGTCGCTTAAAATGACCAAATTCCATGATGTTGAAGTTACATGAACATATTATGTTTGTTTAACGAAACATAGTTATGTGGAACCGGTGGAACCTGTTTACAAAAAAAAGTTAAGTAAAGCCAAAACATCATTTTTTTGAGTGTTTTCCTTTCTGCTCTGCGTCTTTGTCTCGAGCTTCAAGATCACTACACGGAGTTGTGACGTCTGGTAACTTCCCTCTGATCTTCCTCTGAAAAAGAAGTTCCGCTGGACTTTTCCCCGTTGTGGCGTGTTGTATAGACCTGTAGACAGTCACATATTTGCGTAGCTCTCTTTTCCAGTCCTGACCCTCATCATGGGCAATCCGTACTCGCTTCATCAGTGACGCGTTTTGTCTTTCCACTTCTCCATTTGCTTGTGCCCACTTTGGAGTTGTTCTGATATGGTGTATTCCGTTCTCTTGACAAAAAGCCTGAAACTGACTGGATTTGAATTGCGGGCCACAATCTGACCTGATTGTTAGGGGAACTCCGTGCCGACTGAAAATGTCTTCCAAACAGTCAATCACTTTTTCTGCCGTTGTTGACTTGAGGATTGCATATTCATAATACCTGCTGTAATAGTCGAAAACGACCAGAAGCGCGATCTCAGGCGCTGTTTTGTTCCTACCACACCAAGATGACCCTCATGTGCCAATTGTAACGCTCTACCTCGCAGCGACTGTGGCAAAACAATCCTTGTTCCTCTGAGTATTATTTGGCCAATGATGCATAGCTCACCTGCAATATGTCTGTATGCAGGACAGTCATCAAAACACCCTGTTTGAATAGCGGTTCTCAATCTCTGTAATTCCACATCATTTGCTGAGACCTGCTCGACTTCCTTGGTGGTCAGGGCGCTGGGTGTGGCACAAACTGCTATAAACCGCACATATTCCTCTGCTTTATGTGTGTGCATCTCACCTTTGGCTGATGGGCCCAGTAGACGTGACAGAGGATCTGCTATGTTGTGTGTTCCAGGTATGTGAACCACTCGGAAATCATAAGGCTGTAATCTCAAGACCCACCTTTCTATTCGTGCGCATGGTTTTGAGCGAGGGCTATAAATCGCTTCCAATGCTTTGTGGTCAGTGACAAGATCAAACTTCCGACCATAAACGTAAGGGTGCAATCGCTCACATGCCCAGACCAGAGCCAGTGCTTCGCGCTCTGTCTGCGAATACCTTTGTTCGCACTCTGTCAAGCTCCTGCTCACATAGCAGACAGGAACCATTCCCTCACCTTGGTCCTGAACTAGTACGGCTCCGACACCCTTTGGTCCAGCATCAGCAATGACTTTGGTTGTTGCGTCCTTGTCAAAGTACGCAAGTGTTGTGGCCTCGGCCAATTTATCTTTGAGGGTTTTGAAAGCTTGCTTCTGATCAGTTCCAAAATTAAATTTGGCGTCTTTTTTTGTTAGCCTGCGCAGCGGTTCTGAGATGCTCGCAAACTGAGGTATGAAGCGGCTACTATAGCCAGCTAAACCGAGAAAGCTTCTCACCTCTGAAACGTTTTCAGGCTCTCTTGCCTCCAAAACTGCTCTCACTCTCTCAGCTGTTGGGCCAATGCCTTTCACTGACAACAGCATGCCCATAAACACCAATTTGTCCATGTTAAACTGCACTGTTAGACCTTACCAGGTTTTTTACAGTAAAATAATGTATAAAATACAATATCATACCATTTTCCATTAAAACAGTAATATACCGTAGAAAACAAAACTAGCCTACAGGAATATACTGTGAATTTACAGCTCTCAAAGTCGACACTCAGAGACTGTGTTCACAATCACACCCTATAGCCTCATTCACTATTCCCTACATTAGTTCACTAATATAGTCCACTTGACTGAAAATAAGTGAGTGAATTGAGACACTGATGAACACCTGATAAGCAGAATCACTGAAGGACAGAGAAACAAGAACTGAAAAAGAGAAACACAAAAACTACAACTGACTTCCAGCAACACTGAGTGTGAAACCAGTTTACAAACCAGTTTATAATTATTTCTGTCATACATGTACAAAAGTTATTGTTGAAAATTAACAGATTACAAAGTAAAAATAATAAAGTTTGTTGTCACCATAATGGAGATCAGTATTTGCTTTAGTTGGTCTCTTGTCCCTGGACTTCTTACGTTTATCTCTCTCTGACTGCTCTAACAGTGAGTTTAAAAAGCACATTTGTTGTAGCAAGAAAAAGACAAGAGGAAGTTGATCTGGTGCTTTTAGCTTTTGTGATGATGTCACAATCATCCTGGACTCTTCTGTTTTTGAGATCTGTATATATTCTTTGAATATATGGATATTTAATATGAAACTCACATTAATTTATGGGAATAAAATAAATCTATGAATCTACAACATGAAATCAATATTTTGGTTAATCATGTCTTCTGAAAAATATTATAATCACATATTGTATTTAAAAAATATCCTGCTTGAGTCAGACACACACTGTTGCCAGTAGTTTACTGTAAAATCTTGTTTTTTGGGTCACCATTGTGCTGAAGAGTAGAGCCTGTGCTTCAGTCCAGGAGAAGATCTACAAACATTGATGATACGCTGCATGTTGCTTTATTTAAAAGGCAGTGACTGTGTAGTTGCTGGTCCAGTGGAAATCTCTTTATTTACAAAAATTAATTTTTGTGGTTTCTAATTAAATAAGTTGGCAATGATACTTTGCTCCTGTTATTAATGCATTATACGTTTTAGTTAATACTTTAAAATGACAGTTTAATGCAGTCGGTTTCTGCAAGTGAAATTAGTTAATTTGAGTTTTAGTGCATTTTTACAGTAAATAACTGGCAACAGTGTTGCCAGTATTTTACTGTAAAAAAACCTGGTAAGGTCTAACAGTGTGGCACTTCTCTACATTAAGAGTCAAGCCGCAACTTTCCAGTCTCTTTAGTACTGCGTGCATTCTTTTCTCATGAGCCTCTTGGTCAGGTGCATGGATGATGATGTCATCTGATATGTTCTCAACTCCTTCGATACCAGCTAGAACAGTGGCTATTTCGTGCTGGTACTGCTCACTTGCTGATGACACTCCAAACACCAGTCTTTTGAACCTATATATGCCATTATGAACAGCGAACGTGGTGATGTCTCTTGATTCCGGGGTCAGTTCCAGCTGATGGTACCCCCATTTGAGGTCTAGTTTGCTGAAAACGACTGACCCATTCATACCTTGCAACAGTTCATCCACCGTGGGGATCGGAAACCGCCCACGAATGATTGCAGTATTTGCTTGCCTCATGTCCAAACACATCCTTATTTCCCCGTTCGCTTTGGGCACGATGACAACTGGGTTTACCCAAGGGGGGACTTTTTCAATAATGTCCATGTGCAGCAGCTCATTTATTTTTTCCTCAACAGCCTCTCTGAGGTGAAATGGGACACGCCTAAGAGGCTGTGCAACTGGTGTCACGGTGCTGTCTATGTGCAGACTAATTTGCTTTGTGTTTAGTTTGCCTACTCCACAAAACAATTTGGGGTATTTCTGTTGTATCATGGAGTTCACATCACTCACCACAGCAACATTAGCACCAATCCTCAGCACTCCTAATTTAACTGCTGTCTCTTTTCCGAGCAATGGCTCCCCTCTCCCGCAAATAACTGTAAACTCCGCTGTTGTGCCGCGTTTTCCGATTCGACCTCACACCAGAAAACTCCTTTCACTGGTAAGGGTTCACTTGCTGAGTATGCATACAGTTTTTTGTCTGATTTGGCAGAGCTGCACTTGATCTTTTTCTCTTTCAGCATTTCCCACGTTCCTTCATCCACTATGTTGCTTGTTGCCCCCGAGTCAACTAACATGGGTAATCTGACACCTCCCACTGAAAATGTTATTTTGTCCATGTTGCTCTCTTCTCTTACAACAAATGCAAAGTCTTGATTTTTCTTCTCTGATTCAACTCTTTTCACTGTCTGTCTGACACTTTCCTTTGTTTTACACATTTTTGCAAAATGATCTCCCCCGTTGCACTTTCTGCATGATTTTCCACGTGCGGGACATTTATAATCTTTTGCAAAATGACCTGTCTGTCCGCATCTGTAGCAGGATTTGTTTGAATCAGCACTACTTTTACTATATTGCATTAGTTTTTTCTGATCTCTCCCTCCTTTTCTGGACACAAGACTCACCATCTCTTTCTCTTCAGTGTCTGGGGAAACGTGCAACGCCGCCATCTGCAGTTCAACACGTTCGCACCTCGCTGCGATTTCTAGCGTGCGAGCAAGTGTCAAAGCCGTTCCTTCCTCCAGTAATTTCCTACGCACGTATTCAGAGCTGCATCGACTCAGAACAGCATCCCTAATTTGATTGTCTTTATCAGCTCCAAAGTCACAATCTTTTGCCGCTGGCCTTATAAACATGTGGTAAACTGTTGCACAGTCTGTCCCATTACCTGCTTTAGCTGATAAAACGACTGTCTTGCAAACACCGTGTTTACCTGAGGCACAAAGTATGCGTTCAGTGCTGTTACTGCCTGCACGTAACTAGTTGGCCCTCCTGTGTCATCAAGTGTGGAGAAAATATCCTGCACATCTGTCCCAGCGTGATGTAAGAGCAAAGCTCGCCTTCTTTGCTTTGTAGCGTCAGGTGCATCGTCAGTCAGGATCAAACCCTTTCCATCTGCAAAAAGTTCGAATGCATTTAACCATCTTGTCCATCGTGGACCCAACGTAGCTGGATCACTGTAGCAGTCGAACTTAGGAACAGTACCGTCCATCTTTAACGTGTGCTGTATCTCCAGACTTCAGTTAACTGAGATAACTAGTCGGCATGACGCACCTAACTCACTTTCAGATTTAACTAACGAGTCAGTCCTTATTGTAGCATCCTCGTCGCCAATGTTATATCCTATCTCGTTATTTCGGATCAAACCACACGGACACCAGATTTAACTTCCATCCGTCCTTTATCTTCACTCTGTACGTAATGACGTTGATGACGTCACATCAATACACAACAATGACCTCTTCAGTTTTTTTTACATTGATCTGTAATGGTCGTCACACCAGCCCACAAACGCTTCTATAGCAGCTTTGTACTCGTCAATACTGCAGTCTCTTGTCAACAAGTGCAATAATACTGTGTCATCCGAAAATTTCATAATGAATTGATTTGACTGCCGGCTAATGCAGTCATTTGTGTACACAGTAAACAGAAGTGGTGAACTTACACACCCTTGCGAGGGGCCTGTACTATTTACTGCAACGTCCGACAACACTGAATTAAATTTCACCACTTGTGTCCCATTTGTTAAGAAAGAATAAAACCAATTAATTATAAAAGGATTAACTCGTAAATTAATTGATTTCTCCAACAGTTTGTGTGGTTGAATGGAGTTAAATGAAGAACTAAAATCAATTAAAATTAGTCTAGCATAAGCAGCTGGACTCTCCAGATGCTTTAAAACAAGGTGCGTAATGTAGATACCGCATTGTTAGTACCACTTTTATACGCAAACTGATACTGGTCTAAGGATGGCTCCATTTCCTTATGCAGCTCTCCTATTACAAATGATTTCATATTAGGGGTGTAAAGATACATCGATATGGATCGATGCATCAACCAAACGTCTAACGATACAGGCCCGGACTGGCCATCGGGAGCACCGGGACAATTCCCGGTGGCCTGGCGACAATTTGGCCTGCTGCCAGCCAGCGTTTTATTTTATTTTATTTTTTATATTGTTAACTTTACCAGTGATCATTTTCAAATTCGTCATTCAATTAAAGTATTATTAATATTAATAATAATAATATATAAATAAAATCATGAATCTGTTAGTCTTGACTGGCAAGGCTATGATTCGACTTTACGCCTCAGCTAAACAGAAAATGCGAGCAGCACCTAGTCTGGGTTTCCCCATGCTGCACCCGATGATGGCCAGGTGGAGCAGAGAGGGAAAGGACAAAGAAAAAGAAAGTACTCCAAGAAGCAGCAGCAACATATTGCAAAATTATTGGCCTGTTCAGGGCTTCAAGTGCAGGTCAGTTTAATCTGTAAATACTGTACTTTTTTCTTTGTTAATTTAGTATTGAACAACTGCTAGCAAATGTAAGCGGTAGCGCCTGTCTAACGTTACATTCGTGCAAAAATTAAAACAAATGAGTGAAACAGCACACAGAAAACTCAAAGAAGAAATGTACTGAGGTAAAAATTCTAATAGTTTTTTTTAATAACATGATTTAGTTTAACATAACACAACTAGGGAGCTAGCTGTTTGTTTTGCTGAATATTATCACGATTGAAAATGTTACATTGAATTTATTGTTCAATAAACAAGTAGCGTAGTAGTTCATATTTATTATTAAGTTACTTACATTTTAGACACAAACCATATGAACTGTTTTTGTTCTATTTCACCGACGAAAATAGTTCCAAAGGTACAGCGCAGGGTTTTGTTACTGAATGATTCAGCGTTTTGAACGAATCTTTTGTATGAATGACTCCCTAATTAGGACAGTCACTTGCCGCCACCTATTGGCGGTTTAGTTTAATGTTTAAGTATTGCATTTTTTTTACTTGTATATTCAAACATTTATTTAAAACATCAATCTCATAACATTATTTATTGCAGTTGTAATTGCAGTGCACCTTATTTAATTTGATGGGTAACAGCCCTATAGTGTCTTATTATTATAACTGAATTTATTGATCAAATGCAAGAATTTGACATGAAAGATGATGCATACATTTGCTTTACATCTAGGTTGGTTGTTTATGTTTTTATGTTATGGTCATACTGTTAAATAAATGTAATTTAGGGGGGAAAAAACAGGGTTGTAGTGTTTCTAAATTTTATTTGGGTACATAGGATGGCCTGGATGGGTGTAGGATTTCCCGGCCTGAAATTGTGTCCCAGTCCGGCCCTGTAACGATACGATGCGTCGATGCCACACGCAAAATATTGATTATGAGGTACCTTTATTTTAACAGTCTCTCCACGTCCTCCCGTAACGTCCGCCATTTCCGCCTTACCGCCAAAGCGCGTGTTTTCTTTTTCTCATCATAACGTTACTGCCTGTCACTTGCTGTGTGTGTCCGATTGCGAATGAGATGCAGCAACAAAGCGGCTGTGGCAGCGAAAAGACAGCCGCAGAAAATGTTGTGACTGCTGTCGGACGCAAATCGTGGGTTTGGAAACATTTTGTATTTTCCAAAACAGATGGTCAGGTAAATAAAACCCATGTTATGTGTGCATTGCCAGTGCCAGCTAAACTACTCGGGAAATAGGCTACTACAAACTTGTCAGGAAATATATATATATTTTTTTACAACTAGATCACCTCAGTTATTTGCACTATTGCACATGTTTGCACAAAAGACTTTATTGACTGTTGCCATAAGCTTGATTGATTTTATCAATCTCCCATCCATTATTTTCTTTTCTTTCTTTCTTTCTTTTTTCAATTTTTGTGTTGTTGTAAATGTCTCTATTGGGAAAGATTGGGTGCAATTTTCAAAGTGTTTAATTAAACATTAATGTTATATATCTTTTTGCATTTGTGAGTTAATAAAAATTTAACTGGTTGTGTAAAGTGGCACAAAATATCTAAATATCGATTAATCGATCGATATAGCCATGAATCGAATCGTAATCGAATCGTATCGAAGAATTTTTTGAAGTATCGGCAAAAATCGTATCACTGGCTAAGAGAATCGATATCGAATCGTATCGTGATGAACTGTCCGATTTACACCCCTATTTCATTTGATGTTAAGGCCACTAACCTATAATTCATTATTGTCCTGAGGACATGAATTTTTGGAATTGGGATTATAATGGATTTTTTCCAAAGCTTTATACTGCATACTGTACGTATCAATTGAGAGCTGGAAAAGGCGATGCCAGGCTGGTGTGAGCTCCCCAGTAAATGTCTTAAAAAGAATACATGACATTCCATCTGGTCTCGTTGCCTTACTAAAACAAACATTTTTTAAAAACCCTTGTAATTGTAACATCCCCTGAATATATTAAAGGTGCCCTAGAATGGTTTTTTTTATTAATTTATAATTTTTCCTGGGTTGCCCTTATAATGTTAGTATGTTTTTTAGATCAAAAATAGTCATAATTTAGAAATAAAAGGCATTTTTCCTAGCCTGATTTTAGCCTCTGATTTCTGTTTAAAGGGGCGTGTCTGCTGTGAGAACCGGCCACTGCTGTGATTGGCTTGCACAGCAAAAACTCCAGTGTTAAATTAACTCTCCTGGGAGTTTATATGGCTCCAGACTCAAGAGTGTAAAGTGTTAAAATATAAGTCTTAAATTAACACTCAAGAGTGTTAAAGTTAATGAGATAATTACATGATTAATTGAGTGATGATTGAGCATTATTGAAGACAACTGATGTTAACAAGCAGAATCACTGAAGGAGAGAATCACAAATTGTACATCACCATTATGGAGATCGATGTTTGATTTAGTTGGTCTCTTTACCCTTATATTTTTTACTTTAGGTTTTGTTTTGTCTTTTGTATCTGATTTAAAACAGCCAGATGAACAAAGACAAAAAGTGATTGGATGGTGTTGGTTATGCATTGACGTAATCATGTAAACTAAACTTATTGAGATAGTTTTACTTGTTAAGTACAATTGCTCTGTGATTCAACAGCATATGACTTACAGTGTTTTTCATACAATCCAAAATATCTCAAAAAAACTTTAAAAAAAAGTATTTTTTATTTAGAAATACAGACATCAATAATCAGCCTGTGAATCTCAACAATGGTGACAATAATAAAGCATGTTGCAGTGCATTCTGGCAACCACCAATCACAACTCATTAATGGCTCCCATCATGCATTGCAGTGTGAATAAATTATGATCTGAATCTGCATTTCCTAATTGAATAATCTGTTTGTCACCATTGTTGAGATGCATAGATTGAATCTTGATGTCTATGTGTGCCGTAAATCAGACTTTTTTTATTTATTTTTTGAAAACAAGTAAAAAACTTTTAAGAAATCCTTTGTATTATATTGAATATTCTGGATCTTTGACATAGAATCAGTGATGGTGTAATCAATAATTTAAATCCAAGTCTGAAATGAGGATCTTAATGAGTTCAGTGATCAAGTTCACATGATGATTACATCATAACATAAATCAAGAACATCAGATCACTTTTTCCCTTTGTTCATATGCCTGTTATAACTCAGTAACAACAGACAAACAAAATCTAAAGTTAACAATATAAGGGTCAAGAGCCCAACTAAATCAAACACCCATCTCCATAACGGTGTCTTACAATTTGTGATTTTCTCCTTCAGTGATTCTGCTTGTTAACATCAGGTGTCTTCTATAATGCTCAATCATCACTAAATTATTCACTTAATTATCTCATTAACTTTAACACTCTTGAGTGTTAATTTAACACTCATATTTTAACACTTTACACTCTTGAGTCTGGAGCAGAGGTGGGAAATCCAGGGCCCAATGAGTAGAAGTCCTGCCATATGTTTATTCCACCCATAAACTCAGTAATCTGATTTCACTAATTAGTTCTCTCTCCTGTCTGAATTAGCAAATCCAGGTGATTGGAACAAAATACTGAGGAGGACTTTTACTTTCTGAACCTGGACTTTACACCTCTGCATAGCAATGCCACATGACAGCCAAAAGCAAAGAAATAAACCCGAACTGGACCTTATCGTAGCCAAAAGAGTAATTTCAGCCACAGCCTCAGATGAAATCTAAGAGAAAAAAAGACATTAAATCTGTGAAGATCTTAGCAGAGGAGGAATAAACAACTCCACAAACAGCATTAAGATCTTCACTTATTACTAACCAGATTGACTTTATTTCTGTCAGACGTCTACAGAAGTTTTATTGAGAATTAACAGAGGTTTAACTCTAATGCGTTTGAAGTCACCATATCAGTGATTAGTGTTTCCATTAGTTGGGCTCTAAACTCTTATTATATATTTTTTTCCGCTGAGACAGTGTGTTTGTCAAACAACACATTTGCAGCAGCAAAGAAAGCTAAAGTGAAACGTGGTCAGGTGATGATGGTTTCATGTTGATGGCTTTATAATCGTCATGAAATAACCTGATTCACTGAGGTATTTTAGTCTACCAATTATGTTGTCACATTAATAATTTTTCACAACACAAACCCTGTGTTACTGCAGCATGAGATCCAGCAATATTATAACAATAAGTTAGAAGACATTAACAAACATGAGCACGGAAAAACACACACACAGACATCAACAATCAGCGTATGAATCTCAACAATGGTGACAATCAAAAGTACTTTGCTGCAATGCATGCTGGGTACCAACGTAGTACAAAACTCCCAGCATGCATTGCAACATGAATAAAAAAGCTGAATTGTCCTATTATTTAGTTTGATTCAAAATATTTGCTTTTATTTTTTGCTGTTGTTTTTGTTGTGAATTAGTAGCTTTTCAGTGATGTTCTGAATTATTCTTTTTATCTAAATATTTGTGTTTGTCACCATTGTTGAGATCCATACGCTGATTGGTGATATCTGTGTGTGTCTGCATAGACCAACTTTTTATTTCAAGTTTTGTTAAAAGATTTAAAACGATTGCTATCACATGCTGCAGTAACACATGGTTTGTGATGTGAATATATTTGTGGCACAACATAATTGTTAAATTAAAGTACCTCAGTGAATCAGTCTGTTTCATGATGATTATAAATCCATCAACAGCTAACCATGATCACCTGATCTCACTTCACTTTAGCTTTCTTTGCTGCTGCAAATGTGTTTGACTAACACACTGTCACAGCGGGTGTAAAAGACAAAAGATATAATAAGAGTTAAGAGCCCAACTAATGGAAACACTAATCACTGATATGGTGACTTCAAATGAAACGCATTAGAGTTAAACCTCTGTTAATTCTCAATAAAACTTTTGTAGACGTCTGACAGAAATAAAGTCAGTCTGGTTAGTATTGCTGTTTGTGGAGTTGTTTATCCTCCTCTGCTGAGATCTTCACAGATTTAATGTCTTCTTTTCTCTTGGATTTCATCTGAGGTTGTGGCTGAAATTGCTTCATATTTAATATACACAGATTTTTTGGTTACGATAAGGTCCAGTTCGGGTTTATTTCTTTGCTCTTGGCTGTCATGTGTAGGGCTGGGCGATATATCACACGATATTGTTATGCGCACCTCATCAATAAACCCGGTTCCTTGATTAGTAGTAAATCTCCTTCACCTGCTTTCAGATGGAGCGGCATTTACTACAAAGAGCCGTAGTTAACTGACAAGCTGAGCCATATCGCATCAATATCGCGGACGTATCGCCAGCGATAATTAATGCGATATGGCTCAGCTTGTCAGTTAACTACGGCTCTTTGTACACAGCAAAAACTCCAGTGTTAAATTAACACTCCTGCGAATGTATATGAGTCCACACTCAAGAGTGTTAAAGTTAATAAGATAATTAAGTGATTAATTTAGTAATGATTGAGCATTATTGAAGACACCTGAAGAATCACTGAAGGAAAAAATCTCAAATTGTAAGCCACCGTTATGGCGATCATTGGTTGCTTTAGTTGGGCTCTTGACCCTTATATTAATAACTTTAGATTTTGTATGAGTTATAACTGCCAGATGAACAAAGAAAAAAAGTGTTCTGATGGTGTTGGTTGTAATATGACAATCATCATTTGAACTTCATGCTTTTGATTTATGTTGTTGGTTACAGCATAACTGTGATTCTGCATGAATATCCATAATTTTAGATATTGTAAAAGATTTCTTAAAAGTTGTTTTCTAAAAAAAAAAAAAATCTTTATTTTAGGCACACACATACTTCAAGATTCAGTCTATGCATCTCAACAATGGTGATGAACAGAATATTCAGTTAGGAAAAATAAATTACATAGAAAATTCAGATCATAATTTATTCATATCGCAATGCATGATGGGAGCCATTAATGAGATGTGATTGGTAGCAGCCACTGCAACATGCTTTATTATTGTCACCATTGTTGAGATGCATAGACTGAATCTTGAAGTATGTGTGTGCCTAAAAGAAAGATTTTTTTTTTTTTTAAAACAACTTTTAAGAAATTCTTTATATTATAGCCTATCTAAAATTCTGGATATTTATGCAGAATCACAGTTATGCTGTAACAAACAACATAAATCAAAAACACAAAGTTCAAATGATGATTGTCATAATATAACCAACACCATCAGATCACTTTATTCTTTGTTCATCTGGCAGTTATAACTGAGATAAAACAGCCAAACAAAATCTAAAGTTAATAATATAAGGGTCAAGAGCCCGACTAAAGCAACCAATGATCGCCATAACGGTGGCTTACAATTTGAGATTTTCTCCTTCAGTGATTCTTCAGGTGTCTTCAATAATGCTCAATCATTACTAAATTAATCACTTAATTATCTTATTAACTTTAACACTCTTGAGTGTTAATTTAACACTGGAGTTTGTGCTGTGTAGTAAATGCCGCTCCGTCTGAAAGCAGGTGAAGGTGATTTACTACTAATCAAGGAACCGGCTTTACTGACGAGATGCGCATATCAATATCGTGCGATATATCGCCCAGCCCTAGTCATGTGGCATTGCTATGCAGAGGTGTAAAGTCCAGGTTCAGAAAGTAAAAGTCCTCCTCAGTATTTTGTTCCAATCACCTGGATTTGCTAATTCAGACAGGAGAGAGAACTAATTAGTGAAATCAGCTGACTGAGTTTATGGGTGGAATAAACATATGGCAGGACTTCTACTCATTGGGCCCTGGATTTCCCACCTCTGGTCTGGAGCCATATAAACTCCCAGGAGAGTTAATTTAACACTGGAGTTTTTGCTGTGTGCTTGCATATGAAATATGACATGTGAAACTCTCTCGAATACTTTTATTACAGCTGTTATATACGTTTTAACTATTACAGCTATCGAGATTAACGAATCGTGAGATGTTTTTAAAGTATTTAAATCTATTTCCATCACATAAAATGTTGCTGTGATGAGCATTAAGCAAGCACTGCAGATGGCAGTCTGTTGATCGCGAGACAATGCAGTTTCTGCACTCTCTCTAATGCTTTCACTAGGGCTGGGCGATATATCGCACGATATTGATATGCGCATCTCGTCAGTAAAGCCGGTTCCTTGATTAGTAGTAAATCACCTTCACCTGCTTTCAGACGGAGCGGCATTTACTACACAGCACAAACTCCAGTGTTAAATTAACACTCAAGAGTGTTAAAGTTAATAAGATAATTAAGTGATTAATTTAGTAATGATTGAGCATTATTGAAGACACCTGAAGAATCACTGAAGGAGAAAATCTCAAATTGTAAGCCACCGTTATGGCGATCATTGGTTGCTTTAGTCGGGCTCTTGACCCTTATATTATTAACTTTAGATTTTGTTTGGCTGTTTTATCTCAGTTATAACTGCCAGATGAACAAAGAATAAAGTGATCTGATGGTGTTGGTTATATTATGACAATCATCATTTGAACTTTGTGTTTTTGATTTATGTTGTTTGTTACAGCATAACTGTGATTCTGCATAAATATCCAGAATTTTAGATAGGCTATAATATAAAGAATTTCTTAAAAGTTGTTTTAAAAAAAAAAAAAATCTTTCTTTTAGGCACACACATACTTCAAGATTCAGTCTATGCATCTCAACAATGGTGACAATAATAAAGCATGTTGCAGTGGCTGCTACCAATCACATCTCATTAATGGCTCCCATCATGCATTGCGATATGAATAAATTATGATCTGAATTTTCTATGTAATTTATTTTTCCTAACTGAATATTCTGTTCATCACCATTGTTGAGATGCATAGACTGAATCTTGAAGTATGTGTGTGCCTAAAATAAAGATTTTTTTTTTTTTAGAAAACAACTTTTAAGAAATCTTTTACAATATCTAAAATTATGGATATTCATGCAGAATCACAGTTATGCTGTAACCAACAACATAAATCAAAAGCATGAAGTTCAAATGATGATTGTCATATTACAACCAACACCATCAGAACACTTTTTTTCTTTGTTCATCTGGCAGTTATAACTCATACAAAATCTAAAGTTATTAATATAAGGGTCAAGAGCCCAACTAAAGCAACCAATGATCGCCATAACGGTGGCTTACAATTTGAGATTTTTTCCTTCAGTGATTCTTCAGGTGTCTTCAATAATGCTCAATCATTACTAAATTAATCACTTAATTATCTTATTAACTTTAACACTCTTGAGTGTGGACTCATATACATTCGCAGGAGTGTTAATTTAACACTGGAGTTTTTGCTGTGTACAAAGAGCCGTAGTTAACTGACAAGCTGAGCCATATCGCATTAATTATCGCTGGCGATACGTCCGCGATATTGATGCGATATGGCTCAGCTTGTCAGTTAACTACGGCTCTTTGTAGTAAATGCCGCTCCATCTGAAAGCAGGTGAAGGAGATTTACTACTAATCAAGGAACCGGGTTTATTGATGAGGTGCGCATAACAATATCGTGTGATATATCGCCCAGCCCTAGCTTTCACCAATGCAAACGATGTACATACAGTAAGAGCTTCGTTGTGCAGTGTAACAGCGTCATTGATTTCATAACGAGTTTGGCAAGAGAGATAAACTCGCGCTGTGTGGATTGTTCTTTGACCGCTTTCTGTATAGTTTATTCACTGAGAATTAGCCTATTTAACGTTAGTTATGTATGCTCGTTACTAGTTTGCTATTACTGTACTAGGATCTTGCACTGGATCTAACACTGTGTAAATGATCGTTAATAAAATCACTACTTACCAGTTGCGGGAATATAGTTGAAATTACCCCCTTCTTCAGTTTGAGATGCTGAGAGAACCTTGATATTGCCCCAGGTTTGAAAAGTCCGTGTTGAAATGGGCAGAGCAAACTAACAACTTCGAATGAAACTGTTGCGGTATCCGATTATAGATAATCATCAACCACGCCTGTTGACATTTCTTTTCTGTGGGAAGGGTATGAAAAGACCTCACATCCCCTGCACAGCCTGGAACATAGCATTTATTTCCATGATCTGCCGTTTTCTCTCTGATCCTCGCGCTTGTTTCGATGACTCGGCTGCGTAGTGCATGGCATTGAGGGCTGGGATATGCAATTTTTTTGAGGTGTACATATTAATGATCCCGACTGTTGCGTCACAGTCGGTTTTATGTGGAGATTCGCCTGTTTTTCAGGGGTGTTTTTTTAAAAACGAGATTTAAATAAGAAGGAGAAAACAATGGTGTTTGAAACTCTCATGTCCATGTACTGAACTCTTGTTATTTAACTATGCCAACATAAATTCAATTTCACATTCTAGGGCACCTTTAATATTTTATCATCACTGACGTTACAGTTTATATTACTTAAAATATCATAACATTCCTTAAAAGTATCTCTCAAATCTCATATAAAAATGATTCTGTTCATTTGCCTTATCAGTCTCATTACCGGAGAACAATGGCTTCCTTGTCGAGGTCATGTTTGTCATTCCTCGGATTGAATTCCACAGTTCTTTTGTATCACATTTTCCCAACTGTTGTTCAGCCCGTTCCTTATATTGTGTCTGTGCTATCCTCAACTGCTGATTAAGGTTCTTTTGTTCTGCCTTAAGTCCCCTTGTTCCCCAACCCTGTAGGCCATTTTTCATCAACATACACAGCGAATTACACAAAACACTTGTTACAACTAACAATAAACAAATATATACACAAATTTTCAGGGGGTGCTTAATAAACTGGTAAACTTTATATTTGTTAAACGATTCGATGAGCTGTCATAAAGTGCACACTCTCTTTCACTTTCATTACTGCCATGATCAGTAACGTTAGGCCTATCGCTCCGAAGACTGAAAGCTGGATCGCGAACAGTTACAGATCCATCCTCGAGTAACAACAAGTGTAAATGAAGATAGCTATGTTCATTCTTGCATCCAAAAACAAAACACCTCAATCGCTTAGGAGACATTCTTGTCTACAGCTGCTCCGGCGTTGAAACAATGGCCGACTGTGTTTAGGTCTACGCTAAAACTGCAGTGTCCATCAACAGTCGTGGGAGGGGCTTGTGCAAAAGTACGTCACACTGCCCAGAATCTGAGAACGGCTTATTCTGAGACAGTGCTTATGATTTACAGGGATTTAAAAAAAAAGCACTGGGTGAATTTTTATCGTTGTAGAGTGCTTGTGTACACACACTGCCAACACACATTTATGTTCAAACGGCATGTAAAAGTGAATTTTGCATAATACCGGTTGGTGCTCTTTAAATACTGTCGTACGCAGATATAGTTACACACAGAGAAATAAGCGATATAGTAAAATCTCTAGTGATAGACACGTTATACCGTGGTCATGATATACTGCAATTAAAACTAACAGTAGGCTATCTTAAAGGTGCTCTAAGCGATGTCATGCGTTTTTAAGGCCAAAACATTTTTTGTCACATACAGCAAACATCTCCTCACTATCCGCTGGCTGCCTGTCCCCTGAACACACTGTAAAAAAAACGCGGTCTCTGCGGACACCCAGGCTCCACAAACGGCTACAAAAACAAACTCTAGCGACCCGCTCCACGAAACATAACAAACTGTTCCAGCCAATAACCGACAAGAAGGGTTTGGGGGTGGGTTTGAGGGGTTAGTGCGTGGATGAGGAGGAGGGAGGGTCTAGCTAGCCTCCGTTTTGTTTGACAATAGTTCGGACGTCAACAAGAAGTGATGTCACCCAGGATCGCTTAGAGAACCTTTAACCTAAATGCAATTAACTGTTTATAAAAAAAGATAAGCCCTTAAATATGTACTGCCCCAACTGTTCTTATGTGTTTTATTTATTTTTACCTGAGAGGGCGGTGCACAGAGCTGCAAAGGCATTGAGCTTAAGTCTGTTCATCATGTTAAAGCATGGACACATCTCTATGACCATCATAGCTCCTCCGGTGAACAGCAGACCAATGTACAGACACTCAGCCACAATACACAGCCAGAGCACTCCTGAGAGAGAGAGGAGAGAGAGAGAGAGAGAGAGAGAGAGAGAGAGAGAGAGAGAGAATCTCTTCATGTATCCCCTGTGAAATTATTGTCCTTTTGCTTTTACATTAGCATTTATACATTATTCCATACATCATTGACATACATTACGAACATGCTCCTCTTTTCTACTATTGTAGACTTACATTTTTTATATATAATTCCAATTAAAAAATGTCAGTAAAATAAATAAATAATAATAATTATTAAAAAGGGATTAATGACTTTAAATTGTAGCTATTTCTGTCTCAGGTGACCACCACAAATTTGCACACTTGTACACTTGGAAGCACAAGAAAATTCTGATGACCTTGTCTAGGGAAGTGTGTTGGGTGGTTTTACTCTGCGAATTTATTGAACTAGTAGATATAACGGAATTTGTTTGAGGTAATTTGTGTTTATTGTTCATATAAATAACATGTAACACTTGTTACTTACCCACCTCTTTCATGATCTGGTGCAATCTCTAAAAAGCTCCTACAGGTAAATCCTATAAAGAGACAATTCTCGTAAACATTGGCTTCTGGCTCCAAATGTGCATCAAATAAATGGAACAAGTTTTACAGAATTTATTATAGGTTACTGTTATAAATAATACATGCTATTGTTCATTGTTAATTAATGCGTGTTCGTTATTCGTAAACTAATGTTCCTTTTCATAGGTTCACTTGATGCTACCAGAAGTGCTGATTGTTTGAAGCCTGTTTAAATACTCTGTATGTGAGTGTGCAATTGATTTGGTGCTTTGTGCTACTAAACATTCGGTTTGTATGATTGGTTGTAGGGCTGGGCGATATATCGCACGATATTGATATGCGCATCTCGTCAGTAAAGCCGGTTCCTTGATTAGTAGTAAATCACCTTCACCTGCTTTCAGACGGAGCGGCATTTACTACACACAAACTCCAGTGTTAAATTAACACTCAAGAGTGTTAAAGTTAATAAGATAATTAAGTGATTAATTTAGTAATGATTGAGCATTATTGAAGACACCTGAAGAATCACTGAAGGAGAAAATCTCAAATTGTAAGCCACCGTTATGGCGATCATTGGTTGCTTTAGTTGGGCTCTTGACCCTTATATTATTAACTTTAGATTTTGTTTGGCTGTTTTATCTCAGTTATAACTGCAAGATGAACAAAGAATAAAGTGATCTGATGGTGTTGGTTATATTATGACAATCATCATTTGAACTTTGTGTTTTTGATTTATGTTGTTTGTTACAGCATAACTGTGATTCTGCATAAATATCCAGAATTTTAGATAGGCTATAATATAAAGAATTTCTTAAAAGGTTTCAAAAAAAAAAAAAAAATCTTTCTTTTAGGCACACACATACTTCAAGATTCAGTCTATGCATCTCAACAATGGTGACAATAATAAAGCATGTTGCAGTGGCTGCTACCAATCACATCTCATTAATGGCTCCCATCATGCATTGCGATATGAATAAATTATGATCTGAATTTTCTATGTAATTTTCTTTTCCTAACTGAATATTCTGTTCATCACCATTGTTGAGATGCAAAGACTGAATCTTGAAGTATGTGTGTGCCTAAAATAAAGATTTTTTTTTTTTAGAAAACAACTTTTAAGAAATCTTTTATAATATCTAAAATTATGGATATTCATACAGAATCCCAGTTATGCTGTAACCAACAACATAAATCAAAAGCATGAAGTTCAAATGATGATTGTCATATTATAACCAACACCATCAGATCACTTTTTTTCTTTGTTCATCTGGCAGTTATAACTCAGATACAACAGTCATACAAAATCTAAAGTTATTAACATAAGGGTCAAGAGCCCGACTAAAGCAACCAATGATCGCCATAACGGTGGCTTACAATTTGAGATTTTTTCCTTCAGTGATTCTTCAGGTGTCTTCAATAATGCTCAATCATTACTAAATTAATCACTTAATTATCTTATTAACTTTAACACTCTTGAGTGTGGACTCATATACATTCGCAGGAGTGTTAATTTAACACTGGAGTTTTTGCTGTGTACAAAGAGCCGTAGTTAACTGACAAGCTGAGCCATATCGCATTAATTATCGCTGGCGATACGTCCGCGATATTGATGCGATATGGCTCAGCTTGTCAGTTAACTACGGCTCTTTGTAGTAAATGCCGCTCCATCTGAAAGCAGGTGAAGGAGATTTACTACTAATCAAGGAACCGGGTTTATTGATGAGGTGCGCATAACAATATCGTGCGATATATCGCCCAGCCCTAATTGGTTGCTCGTGACTGATACTGCTTGTCAGCTGTGTGGCATTACAGATAATAGCAGTTTGATAGGAGTCATGTATTTTTTTAAAGATGGCTCACTCACAAGACTACTATATTGTGGTTAGGCGATGCGGTCCACCTCACTCCCAGAAACTGGCCTAGTCCAAAGGCACAACAGAACCCACATAGATGCATTAAACTAAGGTCGGCAATCAAGTTAAACCAATTTTATATTTTTCATTTATCATGTGGTGAATGGAGACTCTTCAGGCTCTCTCACTACGACACATTTTCAGGTAACCATGTCGAAAGCAGACCGTGTGGTGCCCCATATGACGTTTACGTCCTTATTCAGATCGTTCAGAGACACTGGAAGTTTCTCAGGTTTCCTTTTTGAGTAAAAGCTTACCATGTCCTTCCTTTCAGACTAACCTTCACACCTCGCACAATTATAAACTTTTTGAATTGCTCTGGCTCCAATGTTGTTTACTAAAGCCTCTTAACCTACAAAGTCTGAAAGGGCGAGCATCACTCCTGCACATACAGTATCTCATAACGCAGCATCAAGTAAACCTATTGAAGGAATATCTTGGTTCCCTGAACAGAGAACAAGATGCATAGCTTGCCATGCTACTTCATTATGGCTTTCTTTCTTCATTCACTTCATTAGTAAAGACCCCAAGACCTCAGATGGTTGTGTCAGATAAGAGAGACATCAGAAATTTGCACTGTTGCGGGGCCTTCAGGACCAGGGGTTGGGAAATTTGGTAACACAAAATGTCTTTGTTATGACAACTTGACATTAACCAAGACAAAAAAAATAGACAACTAAAATATTCATGACACAGTTATAATGGTGTCATGACGGCCAAAGTCAAAACCAACCACATATATGACAGGGTAATGTAATGTCAACGCAAAGCTAAATAACATCTTTGTTTGATAATTAGACCTGTTATGACATATTTGTGACATGTTGACAGGTTATGATTTCTTGGTTAATGTCAAGTTGTCATAATCAAGACATTTTTGTCTTTGTTAATGTCAAGTTGTCATAACAAAGACATTTTAAACAATGTTAACTTTGCATTAAAAGTGTCATAATTTACCGAATGACACTTAATGACAACAGTCATAAACATTCATAAAGACTCCTTCATGTTCATGACAGGTGTTATGTCATGTTTATGACAGTGTCATGTCAGTCTTATGCACACCCCTTCAAATAAAGTGTTACCGGAAAGGTATACTTAGAAATGTAGTATGTAGGGCTGGGCGATAGGGCTGGGCGATATATCACACGATATTGTTATGCGCACCTCATCAATAAACCCGGTTCCTTGATTAGTAGTAAATCTCCTTCACCTGCTTTCAGATGGAGCGGCATTTACTACAAAGAGCCGTAGTTAACTGACAAGCTGAGCCATATCGCATCAATATCGCGGACGTATCGCCAGCGATAATTAATGCGATATGGCTCAGCTTGTCAGTTAACTACGGCTCTTTGTACACAGCAAAAACTCCAGTGTTAAATTAACACTCCTGCGAATGTATATGAGTCCACACTCAAGAGTGTTAAAGTTAATAAGATAATTAAGTGATTAATTTAGTAATGATTGAGCATTATTGAAGACACCTGAAGAATCACTGAAGGAAAAAATCTCAAATTGTAAGCCACCGTTATGGCGATCATTGGTTGCTTTAGTTGGGCTCTTGACCCTTATATTAATAACTTTAGATTTTGTATGAGTTATAACTGCCAGATGAACAAAGAAAAAAAGTGTTCTGATGGTGTTGGTTGTAATATGACAATCATCATTTGAACTTCATGCTTTTGATTTATGTTGTTGGTTACAGCATAACTGTGATTCTGCATGAATATCCATAATTTTAGATATTGTAAAAGATTTCTTAAAAGTTGTTTTCTAAAAAAAAAAAAAATCTTTATTTTAGGCACACACATACTTCAAGATTCAGTCTATGCATCTCAACAATGGTGATGAACAGAATATTCAGTTAGGAAAAATAAATTACATAGAAAATTCAGATCATAATTTATTCATATCGCAATGCATGATGGGAGCCATTAATGAGATGTGATTGGTAGCAGCCACTGCAACATGCTTTATTATTGTCACCATTGTTGAGATGCATAGACTGAATCTTGAAGTATGTGTGTGCCTAAAAGAAAGATTTTTTTTTTTTTTAAAACAACTTTTAAGAAATTCTTTATATTATAGCCTATCTAAAATTCTGGATATTTATGCAGAATCACAGTTATGCTGTAACAAACAACATAAATCAAAAACACAAAGTTCAAATGATGATTGTCATAATATAACCAACACCATCAGATCACTTTATTCTTTGTTCATCTGGCAGTTATAACTGAGATAAAACAGCCAAACAAAATCTAAAGTTAATAATATAAGGGTCAAGAGCCCGACTAAAGCAACCAATGATCGCCATAACGGTGGCTTACAATTTGAGATTTTCTCCTTCAGTGATTCTTCAGGTGTCTTCAATAATGCTCAATCATTACTAAATTAATCACTTAATTATCTTATTAACTTTAACACTCTTGAGTGTTAATTTAACACTGGAGTTTGTGCTGTGTAGTAAATGCCGCTCCGTCTGAAAGCAGGTGAAGGTGATTTACTACTAATCAAGGAACCGGCTTTACTGACGAGATGCGCATATCAATATCGTGCGATATATCGCCCAGCCCTACTGGGCGATATATCACACGATATTTTATGCGCATCTCGTCAGTAAAGCCGGTTCCTTTATTAGTAGTAAATCTCCTTCACCTGCTTTCAGATGGAGCGGCATTTACTACACAGCACAAACTCCAGTGTTAAATTAACACTCAAGAGTGACTAAAGTTAATGAGATAATTAAGTGATTAATTACAGTAAGTGATGTTTGAGCATTATTGAAGACACCTGATGTTAACAAGCAGAATCACTGAAGGAGAACATCACAAATTGTAAGCCACAATTATGGTGATAAGTGTTTGCTTTAGTTGGGCTCTTGACCCTTATATTATCAACTTTGAATTTGTTTGTCTGCAGTTATTTAATTATAACGGTCAAATGAACAAAGAACAGTGTGGTCTGATAGTATTGGTTATGTTCTGGCATAATCAAGTTGTGATCTGAAAATAAATCTTCTTGAGATAGTATAGTTTAACTTATTGGCATAAACTTTGTTATTCTAGAGCATGAGTATAGGTATGTCTCTTATTATCCAAAATATTTATTAAACATTGTTCTGATCAAAACACTTTCAAATAGATTTATTTAGAAACACAGACATCAATAATCAGCCTGTGAATCTCAACAATGGTGACAATAATAAAGCATGTTGCAGTGGCTGCTACCAATCACAACTCATTAATGGCTCCCATCATGCATTGCGATATGAATAAATTATTATCTGAATTTTCTATGTAATTTACTTTTCCTAACTGAATATTCTGTTCATCACCATTGTTGAGACGCATAGACTGAATATTGAAGTATGTGTGTGCCTAAAAGAAAGATTTTTTTTTTTTAGAAAACATCTTCTAGAAATCCTTTATATTAAATCTAAAATTCTGGATATTTATGCAGAATCACAGTTATGCTGTAACAAACAACATAAATCAAAAACATGATTTCAAATGATGATTGTCATAATATACCCAACACCATCAGATCACTTTTTTTTTCTTTGTTGATCTGGCAGTTATAACTCAGATAAAACAGCCAAACTTTTAAAGTTAAAAATATAAGGGTCAAGAGCCCGACTAAAGCATCCAATGATCGCCATAACGGTGGCTTATAATTTTAGATTTTCTCCTTCAGTGATTCTTCAGGTGTCTTCAATAATGCTCAATCATTACTAAATTAATCACTTAATTATCTCATTAACTTCAACACTCTTGAGTGTGGACTCATGTACATTCGCAGGAGTGTTAATTTAACACTGGCGTTTTTGCGTTTAGAGCCGTAGTTAACTGACAAGCTGAGCCATATCGCATTAATTATCGCTGGCGATACGTCCGCGATATTGATGCGATATGGCTCAGCTTGTCAGTTAACTACGGCTCTTTGTAGTAAATGCCTCTCCATCTGAAAGCAGGTGAAGGCGATTTACTACTAATCAAGGAACCGGGTTTATTGATGAGGTGCGCATAACAATATCGTGCGATATATCGCCCAGCCCTAGTAGTATGTGTAGAATTCAACATAATCCAAGAATAATAACAGTCATGTAAAAGCATTATTCATTGTTTTTTCATGTTAGAAATAAACCTTATTGTGATGTGTTACCAGACATGTAAATATATAAATTTACATAAACCGAGATTAATTAACATTTTAAAGGGGTGTTATTCAATGTTACTTCACATAAACTTTTTCATTAACAAATGTTAAAGATTTAAGCTATTAATCCTTTTTACTGTTAGTTCATGTTGGCTAGTGCATTAACTAAATTTAACATCTAAGCTGAACTACACTCAAAAAAATGATGTGTTGGCTTTACTTAACTTTTTTATGTAAACAGGCACCACCGGTTCCACATAACTTTGTTTCGTTAAACAAACATAATTTGTTCATGTAACTTCAACATCATGGAAGTCATTTTAAGCGATCCAGTTAGTTTATGAAGGCACACACGGACATCAAGATTCAGCCTGTGAATCTCAACAATGGTGACAATTATAAAGCATGTTGCAGTGCATTCTGGGTGCCACCAATCAAAACTCATTCATGGCTCCCATCATGCATTGCTGCATGAATAAATAATGAGCTTATGTTCAGAGGTAGGGCTGCACGATTAATCGCACAATGTTGTTATGCGCATCTAATCAGTAAAGCCGGTTCCTTGATTAGTTGTATATCACCTTCACCAGCTTTCAGATGGATGATATGATGCAGATATGAGTGTTAAATTAACACTCAAGAGTGTTAAAGTTAATGAGATAATTAAGTGATTAATTTAGTGACCATTGAGCATTATTGAAGACACCTGATGATAACAAGCAGAATCACAGAAGGAGAAAATCACAAATTGTAACTTTGATCATTTGGATTTCTTTGAAAAGTCTAAAAAAAAATGGTATGCTCTACAATGGCAGTGCTGCTATAATCCATAAGATAAACTTAACTCAGAAATTGGATTATGTATGAGTTTAGTGATTCGGGACAAATGATTGTGATATAAAGATTATGTTAATACACAACCAACATCATCAGATCACATTTTCTTTTTGATCATCTGGCTGTTTATAACTCATGTACAGCAGTCAGACCAAATATAAAGTTAATAATGTGGGGGTCAAGAGCAGGGTTCTAAATTAACTTTTTTGATCACCAGCCAATGTGGCTGGTAACTTTTTAAAGTTACCAGCCAATCAGAATTTCCACTAGCCAAATTTTTTTCCGGTGAAAAAAAGAGAAATTATGAGTGCCACTGAATGCATTTGTTCATTTTATTAACATTGTTGGCATGGAAAACATATAAAATACAATACAACACAGAAAGTGCAAATTTTTCATTTCAAGTTTGGGATCTATCTATCTATCTATTAGGGATGTGCACGAATATTCAAATTTTCGATCTGTAATTATTATTCAAAAAAATAAAATAATATTCGAATTTTTTTTTTCAAAGTTATAATTAAGTGCACTTGGTGGAGCTGTGTTTAACAAGTGGATTATTTGTATTTGATCACATAATGTTGTTGTCTGCCTCGCGAAGTTTGCTTAGATGAAAATGATAGCCTATTAAAAAATGGAATTACTTTTAATCAATTATTAATTAAACTGAGTTATCATAATATCACCACCACAATGAGAAATCACATGAAATCCAAAGAAACAGCAGTGGATTGATTAAGCAGCTATCCATCACTGCATTAACGACTGCAGGTAAGCAGCTGTACCCCGATGGAATCGTGATACGAGATGATACCTTCTGGTAGCAAAATGATTTTGAGGGAGACAGGTTTAAGCACAGAAAACGCAAAGTGCAGTCACTTTGCACACAAACACACGCGCGCGTCTCTGCAACGTCTGTCAGCGCGTTTTCTCACTCGAGCATGATATATTTTTTTCTCAACTTGAACGTGAAACAATATAAACACGATAATCATATACTGACTCGAGTATGTACGTTCTGTACAATAATTGCGCGTCTGCTTTTTTTTGTTGCGTTTTTTCCCCGTCCACGCTGCTTGAGCTTAAATGCTTTTGTTTATATTTTTTGTTTACACATATTGTTTAATGTTTTCAACTAAAAGAAAACCTAGATATATGTCATGAAGTTGAAGGAGAGAACCCAAACGCAGACGATATGCAGACACTCAAGGTTTATTACTACACAAAACAGAAAACAAAACCCACGAGGGGGCAAAACAGGACTGGAAATAGTATACTTTGACTAAGACAAGATGACAAATTAAGACTCTGACTTGACAGGAAACAAACTCACAATTCTCATAAGGTTTCAGACAAAATACTCACAGAGGTTCACACGCAAAGTAGACAATGTACCGACACTGAACAGAAGACAAGAGGGGATAAAATAGGGAACACTAATGACGAGGACAGGTGAAACTGACTAGACAATAATGACAAGACGAGGATAACAAGGGGGCGGGGTAACGTAACGAGACACCACAAGCACATGGCCAAACAATTGGCCATGCGCTTGTACACAAAACATGATTCTGTCATGATCCTGCCTCACGACTAGGAAAATCAAGGATACAAAAGCAGAATCATGACAGAACCCCCACCTTAAGGAGCGGCTACCAGACGCTCCTCAAGGGGACATTAAACACGGGACATGACAGACTGAGACATCGACACAAACCAACAAAACATGACAAATAACAGTAACGGCAAACACGAAAACACAACAACAGGGTTAGGATGCAACAATAAAAATAACAAACAAGGAAGAGGTGGCGGAGGAAACACAGAGTTCATGGGGGGTGGTCCAGGGTGGATGGGTGTGCTGGGGGTCCTAGGTCGACGGGACGAGGGCTTCGGACAAGGATTCTGGGCAGGTTTAGATGGAGACACACGAGGAGAGGTCTTGGGGGAAACAGTCCGGGGCTTAATGACAGGAACGGCCGGGGAAACACACACAGGTACTGTAGATGACAGGACAGGAAACTTGACTGGGAAAACAGGAGGCAACAAAACAGGAGGGGTAACAGGCGGTAGAAGAGGAACAGACGCCAGGCTCTCAGCAACAGACCTGGATCCAGCGCTCTCTAATGAAGAATATGCCTCGGAACCAGCGCTCCCTGAAGTCGAATCGGATTCGACACTATCCATTAGGGCTGGGCGATATATCACACGATATTGTTATGCGCACCTCATCAATAAACCCGGTTCCTTGATTAGTAGTAAATCTCCTTCACCTGCTTTCAGATGGAGCGGCATTTACTACAAAGAGCCGTAGTTAACTGACAAGCTGAGCCATATCGCATCAATATCGCGGACGTATCGCCAGCGATAATTAATGCGATATGGCTCAGCTTGTCAGTTAACTACGGCTCTTTGTACACAGCAAAAACTCCAGTGTTAAATTAACACTCCTGCGAATGTATATGAGTCCACACTCAAGAGTGTTAAAGTTAATAAGATAATTAAGTGATTAATTTAGTAATGATTGAGCATTATTGAAGACACCTGAAGAATCACTGAAGGAAAAAATCTCAAATTGTAAGCCACCGTTATGGCGATCATTGGTTGCTTTAGTTGGGCTCTTGACCCTTATATTAATAACTTTAGATTTTGTATGAGTTATAACTGCCAGATGAACAAAGAAAAAAAGTGTTCTGATGGTGTTGGTTGTAATATGACAATCATCATTTGAACTTCATGCTTTTGATTTATGTTGTTGGTTACAGCATAACTGTGATTCTGCATGAATATCCATAATTTTAGATATTGTAAAAGATTTCTTAAAAGTTGTTTTCTAAAAAAAAAAAAAATCTTTATTTTAGGCACACACATACTTCAAGATTCAGTCTATGCATCTCAACAATGGTGATGAACAGAATATTCAGTTAGGAAAAATAAATTACATAGAAAATTCAGATCATAATTTATTCATATCGCAATGCATGATGGGAGCCATTAATGAGATGTGATTGGTAGCAGCCACTGCAACATGCTTTATTATTGTCACCATTGTTGAGATGCATAGACTGAATCTTGAAGTATGTGTGTGCCTAAAAGAAAGATTTTTTTTTTTTTTAAAACAACTTTTAAGAAATTCTTTATATTATAGCCTATCTAAAATTCTGGATATTTATGCAGAATCACAGTTATGCTGTAACAAACAACATAAATCAAAAACACAAAGTTCAAATGATGATTGTCATAATATAACCAACACCATCAGATCACTTTATTCTTTGTTCATCTGGCAGTTATAACTGAGATAAAACAGCCAAACAAAATCTAAAGTTAATAATATAAGGGTCAAGAGCCCGACTAAAGCAACCAATGATCGCCATAACGGTGGCTTACAATTTGAGATTTTCTCCTTCAGTGATTCTTCAGGTGTCTTCAATAATGCTCAATCATTACTAAATTAATCACTTAATTATCTTATTAACTTTAACACTCTTGAGTGTTAATTTAACACTGGAGTTTGTGCTGTGTAGTAAATGCCGCTCCGTCTGAAAGCAGGTGAAGGTGATTTACTACTAATCAAGGAACCGGCTTTACTGACGAGATGCGCATATCAATATCGTGCGATATATCGCCCAGCCCTACTATCCATCTCCAACTCAGTTACGTTAGAGGCGTCGAAAGTAACAGGCTCTGGAACAACGCCTTCAGTCGCGGGCTCTGGGACTGCAGCGGGCTCTGGGACTGCAGCGGGCTCTGGGACTGCAGCGGGCTCTGGGACTGCAGCGGGCTCTGGGACTGCAGCGGGCTCTGGGACTGCAGCGGGTGAAGAACGGGAGGCTCCCCTCTTCCTCCTCTTTCTCCTAGGTCGAGAAGCAGCGACCATCACCGGAGCTGAGACGGGTTGGGGAAGCACGGCGGGAACAGTGTCGGGCGAAGAAGGGGTTATCTCAGGCAGGATAGACTCCGACGCTGAGGACTCTGAAGGAGAGTCCCACGAGGTTCGCCTCCCTCTTTTCCCTCGAAGACGGAAGGGGGTAGATGAAGTGCCAGGAGTCGTGAGGGCGCCAGCCTGATCCCCAAGCGTCACGACGCCTATCATTCGACCCTCGGGAATAGCTGGCAGACTAGCAGAGGGTGGGGAGCCCGTGGAAGAGGCCTGCAGATCCTCCCGGGAAAAGAGATCCCATAGACGGGCATATTCCCTCATGATTTGCTCACCCTGGGACGGGGTAGGGCAAATGACCCGTTCACCGTTGGTTGGTGCGGACGACCAGCATCGCTCCCGGAACTCCGATTGGAAGGACATACTGTCTGCTGGGTTCTTTGATGGTCGGTACATTCTGTCATGAAGTTGAAGGAGAGAACCCAAACGCAGACGATATGCAGACACTCAAGGTTTATTACTACACAAAACAGAAAACAAAACCCACGAGGGGGCAAAACAGGACTGGAAATAGTATACTTTGACTAAGACAAGATGACAAATTAAGACTCTGACTTGACAGGAAACAAACTCACAATTCTCATAAGGTTTCAGACAAAATACTCACAGAGGTTCACACGCAAAGTAGACAATGTACCGACACTGAACAGAAGACAAGAGGGGATAAAATAGGGAACACTAATGACGAGGACAGGTGAAACTGACTAGACAATAATGACAAGACGAGGATAACAAGGGGGCGGGGTAACGTAACGAGACACCACAAGCACATGGCCAAACAATTGGCCATGCGCTTGTACACAAAACATGATTCTGTCATGATCCTGCCTCACGACTAGGAAAATCAAGGATACAAAAGCAGAATCATGACAATATATAGTAAGCTTGTTGTGTATATTGCCTAATGTATAAGCTTGTTCAGAAATAATGACAAAAACCTTAAACTTAAAAAAAAAACGTATCCTATCTCTTGTTAAACAACATTTAAATTTAAACCCAGAAGTCTGTCCCAACCACTGCCGCATTTAGTTTAATCTTAACTTTTTACTTTACTTTACTTGGTCCCTCCTCTTTCAGTCTATGCTCCCTGCTCTGGCTCCGTTCGTTCTTCGTCTTCCTTGTGTTTTCTGGTGGATGCTCCGTTCGTTTCCATGATCATTTTTCGCACTGGTTTCACTGCAAACTGCGCGCAGCCAATGGGCGTATGAAATGTCATCACGTAGCATTACGGCACAGTGTTCATGGGAAATGTAGGAAGTACTGCCAGGGGGATAAATGACCGAGAACAGAACCTTATGCATCACCGGCCAAACTGGCTAGTAAGTTTTTATTAACACCCGCCAAAACGAATTTTTACCCGCATTTGGCGAATTGGCGGGTGTTAATTTAGAACCCTGGTCAAGAGCCCAACTAAAACACACACTCATCTCCATAATGGTGAACTGAAATTCCGGTTTTCTCCTTCAGTGATTCTGCTTGTTAACATCAGGTGTCTTCAATAATGCTCAATCATCACTCAATTATTCACTTAATTATCTCATTAACTTTAACACTGCTTCAGTGTTCATTTAACACTCAGCTCAGAGTTTAATAGGGGTTATGCGCAACATTCTTCCGGGTTCTACAAAACGGGTATAACTACTTCCGGCCGTCAGCTGCTGAGGTAAACACATAGGGTAAAAGTGTAGTAGTGTTGGGCAATATGCTCAATTTTCATATCCTATCGTCCTATCGTCAACCTATGAGATCGTCGATACTCGATATTATCGTGAGGGGACGGGGCTTACTTATTTGATTATTAAACTTGCTTATTTACTCATTAATTTGCTTTTTTGTATTACTTCGTTTTATATATGAATCTTTTTCTATTTTGCTAGCAAAGGTGGAGTGATTATTAATAGGCTAAATCAGGTTATTTACCGGTATAGTGAGGTAAAAAAAAAAAAAAAGATCCTCATTTTTGTATATGACTGAGTATTTCAACATGTCAGCGGGAAATTTAACGTTACTGACACGCATTCTCCTCTCATGCCGTTGCAGATGCAGCATTGACTTTACTTCTGCACTAGATGAGAACACGTTATAATAATTTCTTGGTCAAGAAATAGTCGGAGTTTGCGATATATGTCCTCCTACCAGTGCTCTTTCTGTCTGGATCATGCACTTCACATATGCGCACTTCAATAAGCCCAAAGAACGCGGCCGGGTTAATGTGTTTTAATGTGTTTTAAATGCCGGGGGAAATCATAATCTGAGTCGCTCGGTTTATACTTAAACTTATGACTTGACTCCGATAAAGGAAAACGGGTTAGCGTTTACATGACCACATGCATTGTCAGTTTATTCAGTATAATCAGGTTAAGAACGTGCATGTAAACGCGTTCATTCTCTGAAAGTGAAAGTAAAAACGGACTGAGCTTTGATACTATCGTCTATCGGCACAAGTTCACAACCCTACAGTGTAGTAATGGCGACCTTTTATAGCCGGTGTTTACGGGAGCTAAGTTACCCTTCCTGTCAATCTTCGGACGTCCAGAGCCCAGAGTAGCCTACTATTGTTCGGATGGTCCCGTTTCTGTTATTTCAGCATTCGTGACATTTTAATTAAAACAAATTCACAACATTTTGATCAGAAATAACAATTTTATTACAATAAGCGAAAATTAACTCAAAATGAACAGTTACCTCAGAGATCACCTAAGAGATACCGCTGCACATAGACATAATATGCCGCTGCAGATGTGTACAGAAGTAAAAACCGGAAATGCTTAGACCCGTTTTCCGGATCGAACGCTGAGCGTTCGGCATAACCCCTATTGGATGGCTTAAAATGACTTCCATGATGTTGAAGTTACATGAACAAATTATGTTTGTTTAACGAAACATAGTTATGTGGAACCGGTGGTGCCTGTTTACATAAAAAAGTTAAGTAAAGCCAACATATAATTTTTTTGAGTGTAATGTTAACAAATATAACCTTATTGTAAAGTGTTACCACATCCATTTCTCCACAGTCCAGAGTCAGGTCTGGAGAATGAACTTCTGCACTCCACTTTAAATGAAAACATCAGTGGTTTTTGTAGGCAGTCCAACCATGAAAAAGAGCCAGTAATGCTGTCTTACCTTGTAAGTCCATGGTTTGTTCGCAGGAGAACCAGATCCCCGCGTGGAACTTCCTCATGAGGAACTTCTCCTCTCCTGTCTCATAGATGTACTGCACCAGCCGCGTGTCGTTGATGTCGGAGCTGTTAAAGCGGATGCAGTATGTCTGCTTGGCTTTCACCGGCCCCATGCAGAAAGGCTTGACCACCTTTCTGGTCCCCTCACACCAGTAGCTCGTGGTGACGGCGGAGATCGCCATGGCCAATGCCACGTAGTTGAGCGTGAGAGCCAGAGATGCTCTCTGAGCACGCTGTATACCCATAGTGCTCCAGGAGGCACAAGGAGATGAGTAATCCTGGCTTTGAGGTCCTTGTTTCAGACATTCAAACTTTGTATTGCAGATGTTTGCTAATGCGTCCCATTTGTGATTTCTCCTCCTTGATAGACCAACTGGACGGATGCAGAGCTTTCACAAATGACAGCTGCTCTACTTCATGTCTTGCTCTAATGCTATCAGTCTCTTATGTTTCGCTCTAACTTACCCTATGGTCCCCCACCCCACCCATGGTTCCCTTCCCCCATCCTTTTCACTGTTATCATTTCAAAGGGCAAATTGCATGAGACCTTATAGTTTTGTTCTTCCATCTAAACCCGTATCTTATTTTCGTGAGCATAGCAATAAAACAGATTATCAATCAGATTATTCTTCAATCTGATGCAGGGCTATCTGCCAAATCTCAGTGGGAACTTCCTCTATTTTCAAGAGTGCCTTGTCAATGTGAACATGTCAATGAAGTGCAACAGTTTGTTCAACAATGGTTTACGGTAAAGAAAATCAAGATAAATCTGTAACATATTTGATGCTGCGAAGAAAAATCTTGCCACACACACACACACACACACCACACACACACACACACACACACACACACACACACGCACACACACACACACACACACACACACACACACACACACACACACACACACACACACACACACACACACACACACACACACACACACACACACACACACACACAGCAAATCCTGTCTGATTTGACAGCTGGATGATTAATGTGGGATATTTCATACAAATGGCTATGGGAAATATGTTTAAGGGCTGACAGATGTCAGCACAAACAGACAACAGACACTGGACTAAGCCCACAAGGGCTTATGCTGTAAATTATTATTTAACATTTATTATTCAGGAATTCACAAATAATCTTGGAGAGAATAAAGAGAGGTTGTTTTTTTTAGCAGTTAAAGTGTTTACGATATTTAGAAAAATGTCCACACTTTTCTTTTAAAAAAACTTTCACAATGTAAGTGAACGGTTTCTAGGGGTCTCAAACAACAAAAACGACAAAAATGCACCATGAAAGTACCATAAACGTAGTCAATTTTACTAGTATTTGGAAGTCATATGATAGAAACGGAGGTATTGTGTTCTACGCAAGTCATATGGGCTTTGCATAACGTGACTTTTTTTTTTTTTAAGTGAACTAATCTCTGCAAGGCATATACTATCACAAGGGTATTATAATACAATAGGTTATAATAATTGTGAATGTGATTTTTTCCCAAAGTCATTTCATGAACAAGTGAAAAGAGATTTACAAGCATGGATCCTAGTAGAGGATAGGGAAAAGAAGGAAATTACTTTTTTCCCCCATGTTTTTCCGAGGTGCTGTTGAACCGGAAATACCAAGACTGGATTAAGGCTCATGATATCAAAGAACAGTGGAGGATGTTTATGTAATATGGAATCCTGAGGTTTATCTGGTTTCGGATATTTAATACTTTGTCGCAGAGATATTCATTTTACAGAATGCAACATTTTATTGCTTGTACCTACCCAGCAGGCACAGGATATAGATTACAACGTCAGTCAGACGTTGGATTTTGGTTGAAAATGAAAGTTGGGTTGACGTCTAAATCCAATGTTTGTTTGACGTCAAGCTCCAACGTTGGGCAGTCATAGAATTTTGGTTGGAATAAACCAAACAAAAAGGTAAAATGCATGGCCGTAGACTTATTACCAGCTTAACTTAAACTAACCAGATTTACTTTATTTAATTTCCGGTTTAATGAAATCATATTTTGTATTTTAAAGTCACCATGGTGGTGGTTAGCGTTTGCTTTAGTTGTGCTCTTGAACCTTGACATTTTATTATTAAATGTTCTCTGGCTGCTTCAAGTGTGTGTTTATAAAGCACAATTGTTGAAGCTGAAAAGAGCAGTGAGATCAGGTGGTGTTGGCTGTTTATTGATGATGATATCATCATGTAATTGCCTGAATCCCTGATCTTATTCAGTGTCTAATGCTTTGATTAAATAGGACTTTTTTACTATTTTCTAAAATAGAAATTTGATTCTACAGCATTGATGTTGTACAGACTTGTTTATCAAATAATATACTTGTTTTTTAAATACTATTTAGTGCCCAAAAACATTTAATCTATGATATTACTTGGACGCACACAGACATCAAGAAACAGCATATGAATCTCAACAATGGTGACAAACAAAATATCCAGATAATCAGATCAACTCTGAGCATGAAACAAGCTACAAAAAAATCTAGCTGCATAATTTATTCATGCCACAATGCATGCTGGGAGATATTGGTGAGTTCTGATTGGTGGTACCCAGCATGCACTGCAGCATGAAGCATTTCATTGATTGTCACCATTGTTGAGAGTCATACACTGATTATTGATGTCTAAGTAATTATGTAAAGGAATAAGTTTAATCCACTAAATGTTTGTAAAATCCTTTATGTTATTTGATAAATGATATTGCTCTCATGCTGTACAATTAAATGGATTCAGTTATAAAACAACATTATTAACACGAATTCAATATAATCTAAACATGAGACACTGACTACGATCAGGAATTCAGGCTTCATCATCAATAAACAGCCAACATAACCTGAACTCATGGTTTATTTGCCACAATAAATGTGCTTCATAAACACTCAATTATAGAAGGAGAGTAAATTATATAATAAAAAGTCAAGGGGCAGGAGTCCAACTAAAGCAAACACTAACCACTATAATGGTGACTTTAAAATAAAACTTAATTTAATTAAACCGGAAATGAAATAAAGTATATCTGGTTAGTAATAAGTGAAGCTGGTAATGCTGTTTGAGTTGTTTAATCATCCTCTGCTGAGATCTTCACAGATTTAATGTGCTGCCATGCATGTCACATTTTTTTTCGGTGCTTATTCCAACCAAAATTCAACATCTATCTGACGTTGGAGCTTGACGTCAAACAAACGTTGGGTTTAGACGTCAACCTGATTTTCATTTTCAACCAAAATATGACGTCTGACTGACATTGGATTAGTTAGAGGCCAACGTCTTCCTGACGTCACATTGACGTACTGTGCCTGGTGGGTACTTTTGTTAAGGCAAAATTTGTTTTAAATTTAAATTTTTCTTTAGTCCACCTAGAACAAAGTGTTTCTGTTCATCCCAATGGAAATTCTGTCACCGGTTACATTTGGAACAAAAAAAGAAGATATTTTGAAGAATACTGGTAACCAATCAAGTCGCCGTTTGGTCCACTGACATCCAAAAACTGACAAAAAAAAAAAAACACATGTTGGGTGTAATATCCATTTAAACTTAACAAATCCGGTTGCTGGACAAGATACATATTAGCCTCTAATCCTTGAAAACCATAAACAAAACTATACAAAAATCTTAGACTAAATTAAATACGAATTAGGTTGCAGCAAGGATTGTAGAGATCAGATTACATTTTTGTGAAGTGATTTATTGACCTAGAGTGTGAAACTTTCAAAAATCAAGAATGTTCCCATTAAAAAGAGATATTTAGAAACCAAACCTCAGCATATGGCCATATGAATATTATGCATATTAATATAATTCAATGCTGATTAATATATATATTGGATGGGGCATGAGTAGGATTGCCAACTTTCTGAATTGAAAATAAGGATTATTTTGAAAAATTGTGAAAAATAACCCCTGAAATTCATACATTTTATAGCATATTATAAATGCAACTTATTAGGCAAAGTTGCATTATATATTTTTTTTATATTTTTATAAGTTGCACAACAATTTGTATAGCAAAGTAGGCTTAATCTATATACAAGACTTAACCACTCAGATATATAAAGGCTATCATGATCATTTTGCCAAAAATGAAACATGTATTTGTTTAGTTCATAATACGTTTTATTTTTAACTTAAACAAATACGTATTATACGGAACGGTTGGCAACCCATGAGGCACACACGCACATTTGCGCACACACACGTAAGGTCGCTCTCTCCCTCTCTGCCGGTTTGGAGCTCGCGAGCTCTAGATTGCGGGAGATTTGAACTAATTTGCGAGCATCAGGGAGCCGCTATCAATATGCGGGAGACTCCTGGAACTTCCGGGAGACTTGGGATATCTGTGAACGTATACCTCTCTGTCCAATCATCTTTGAAAACTCTATTTTCTTCATCAACTTTTCTTTTCCTGGACAATGACATCCTCCACACACATTCAAACGCTTACTGCGGTGAAGTGTCGCGTTGGTTGCGCCCCTTTTTACAGTCTATAGACCTTATTCAGAGCAGCGCCATGACAGTTATGAACGTGAGGCTGTGAGGGATAGACTTACCGTGTTTCCAATGGCATCCGCTGTAAAAAGCTGAATAAAGCTCACTTTCAATTTTCCACAGCTTATATTGTCGGGAGTTTTTTGTCAACTGAAATTTCTTGGAAAGATATTTTTCCAGTGTTTCATGAGCAGAACAATCCGAAAACACATTAAATAACAGTACAGCCCATTGAAGAGATGCATGTCTATCCCTCACAGCCTCGCTTTCATTCTCATTAAAAATCAAAGATGGCGCTGCCGTGAATAAGGCGTATGGTTGCGCCTGATTACGTCAAAAGCCATACGCTTACTGGATGTCATGGCAACTAAATCACGGAGGAAAACTTTAAATATCTCGCCTTCGTTTTAATTTCGGACCATCTCAAAAAATAAACAAATGATTTTAACATGCGTATATCAAAGTAGGAAATCCACACTTTTAATCCCTTACACACAATTAGTGCTCTTGAAATACGAAATGGAGGCGGGTCCGGATTGAATTCCCTCCGGGTCCGGATCCGGACCGGAGTCCGGACTTTGAGAAGTACTGATATATATATATATATATATATATATATATATATATATATATACAGTGCCCTCCACAATTATTGGCACCCCTGTTTAATATGTGGTCGAGGACTTCTAAAAATTCTCCTTTTTTTTTAAACAACATAGAACCCAAATGCAAAAAAAGAGAAAAATCCAACCTTTTATTTAAGTACATTACTTTGGTGGTAAAAAAAAAAAAATCACATTTACAAAAAAAAAAAATTGAAATCATGTGTCCCACAATTATTGGCACCCCTAACAATTCCGCTGAAAAATGTAATTGATTTTTTTTTTTTAAATATATTTTTCTGTAGTTGCTAAAGTTGGTCAGGGTATCTAGGAATTTTTAATTAGTAATTCATGACTTCCTGTTTCCCTGGGGTATAAATATGACCTGGCACATAGGCCTAATTCTCTTACCCATTTGTCAACATGGCAAAGACAAGAGAACACACCATTCAAGTAAGGCAGATGTGTGTCGACCTTCATAAGTCAGGAAATGGCTACAAGAAAATAGCCACTCACAAACAAGGCTGGAAGAGGTCCCAAGTTTATCTTGCCACAACACACAGTGAGGAGGATGGTAAGAGAAGTAAAAAAAAGTCCTAAGCTCACTGTCACAGAATTGCATCAAAGAGTGGCATCTTGGGATCAGAAAGTCTCCAAAACAACCATCAGACGCTGTCTACATGCCAACAAGCTGTTTGGGAGGCATGCAAGGAAAAAGCCTTTTCTCACTAACACTCACAAATGTAAATGAGTTTGCTAAGCGGCACTGGGACTTCATCTGGGATCGTGTGCTTTGGTCAGATGAGACTAAGATTGAGCTTTTTGGCCACAAACACTTTAAGTGGGTCTGGCGTAAAACAAAAGATGAGTATGCCGAAAAGCACCTCATGTCCACCGTGAAGTATGGTGGAGGATCTGTGATGCTGTGGGCCTGTTTCTCTTTCAAAGGCCCTGGGAACCTTGTTAAGGTGCATGGCATTATGAACGCTTTGAACTACCAGGACATTTTAAATAAAAACCTGATGGTCTCTGCCAGAAAGCTGAAGATGGGTCGTCATTGGGTCTTTCAGCAGGATAATGATCCAAAACATGTGGCAAAATCTACAAAAAAATGGTTCAGCAGTCACAAACTCAAGGTCCTCCCATGGCCATCTCAGTCCCCAGACCTCAACCCAATCGAAAAACCTGTGGGGACCTAAAGAGGAGAGTGCATTAGATAGGACCCAGGACACTGGATGATCTAGAAAGATTGTGCAAAGAAGAATGGTCAAAGATCCCTCTCTCTGTGTTCTCCAATCTTGTGAAATGTTATAGGAGGAGATTAAGTGCTGTCTCGTTGGCAAAAGGGGGTTGAACAAAGTATTAACATCAGGGGTGCCAATAATTGTGGGACACATGATTTCAAGGTTTTTTTTTTCTAAATGTGTAATATGTTTTTTTACCACCAAAGTAATATACTTAAATAAAAGGTTGGATTTTTCTCTTTTTTTGCATTTGGGTTCTATGTTGTATTTTTAGAAGTCCTCGACCACATCTTAAACAGGGGTGCCAATAATTGTGGAGGGCACTGTGTATATATATATATATATATAATTTAGAATTGTTCAGGCTGATTCACTGAAAACTGAAATAAGTATTTTAAAAAAGCTAGCTTTGAACGCTAGTATCTGCTAATGACCGATGAAATATGGCAGAATTCAGTATTTTCTGTAGGGGGTGAAATTATGTAACAAATAATCCGTATGATTACCATTAGATTTCTGATGCTCAAAACACAGATTACAATAATATTCAACCTATAGTGCATTCATATTTATATATATATATATATATATATATATATATATATATATATATATATATATATATATATATATATATATATATATATATATATATAGTCAGTCTTCCATTGTCCTAAACTACAAACTCTAATGCAATATAGATTTAGGATAAGTTATAATAATGATACAAAATAATAAATTAAATAACAGGTGATTTGTCTACAAACCTCATTTAAAAAGGAGTTTCAGATGCTTTGAGGATTATCTGCGCTGACATTTGATGGGGCCATGACCTTATAGGACATACACGTCCTACATATACAAACTACACCCAATGCCCTATATAATAGAAATTGCTCAAACATTGCTCTCTCTCTCCTTGTTAGACACAGTACGTATTGAGTTGCATTTTTTCAAGGATATTAACTTTGGCTTTAAAACGACGTGCTCATGAAATATGCAAAACAACCTAATATAACTATCAAAGTGATCAGAAATGTAATCAATAAAACTGTCGCTGAGTCAAACACCACATCAGGTTTAATAGTTACATTTTAAAAAGGCTAAACCAGTTTTGTGTTGAGTCAGTTTTACTTATACTGTACATTGCATTTTTCATTTCAGAATTAATCCTTCAATATCTGTGCATGGTAAAATGTTAAAGTTCATGAACAGAGATTGTAATCATGACCACGCTGCCCACTTGATTGTGGTTTTGCTGTAACCTCCTGGAAAAGGGAAGCTAAAGCATGTAATCCTTACCTGCGTATCCTGTTAAATTACTGAATTCAACTGATTACATTAATCAGATTTGACCTCTCTCAGGCCAAGCCCCAACAGCAGAGCTCATATGAAAAATAAAATCAGTCCTCATCCCCTAGTAAAAAAATAGTATACTTAAGCACAATTTATTACGTTTAACTAAATGTATTTATGCAACACTATAAATTGGTATAACCTACTTAAAGTCTATTAAATTGGAACAACCAATTTTGTACTAAATGCATTTTAGGTTCAAGTAAAGTTGCATTTAATATACTTGTTTGTGCTAAAGTGGAACTATTCCAAAGTAGGCACTTTAAATATACTCTTGAATTTAAGTTTTGAAATGAAGAATTCACTCAGCTTAAACTTCAAATATATTTGGGTGACACAATTGCAATTCAATTACACTGTAAGAGTGTTGAACTGTATTATTCTGAAGAGCTATAGATACTGATAAAACACTTTAGTGATTTTAAAACACATTGCATTGGCATTCCAAGTAAACTTAAAGTGTGCTAATGGCATCATTATAGTGTGCTTCAAATAGGCTACAATAATGACACTGTATGAGAAATTGCATTTTACTGAAATACCTCAGTATACCAGTAACTTAATTATCTAGAGAACATCAGTGAGACAATGGAAACAGATATTTACACATTGAATGTAGGAACCACGTCAGGCTGGAATGAACTTTGATCGCCCCAAATCACTTGCATTCAAATGCACTCGTTTTAACTGTTGCGCCATCACGCGTATATGCGTTATACAAAACTGGGGTTGCTTTGTCTTCTTCCTTTACTGTTATAAGCAAACAGATTTTTCCATCAATGGACAAATAAAGTGTCTGAGAACTAAGAAAAGTTTCAATAAATGCAAATCCATTTATCCAAATCCAACAAATCAGTAAGGTGCAGTAAGGTGTGTGAACGTAGAGGCATAGAAGAATTCATTCTTAAATGAAATCTTGCATTACAACATTTTCTGATGTCTTATTATTGAAATATGGTACCCAGAATATGCCCCACCATTGCAACTTTATGTGCCGATGCAGCATACTGGAGGTGTCATTACTTTAGTATTTCAAAAGTTCTCAAAAAAATAGGAACGTAGAGGCATAGAAGAAAGAATTCATTCTTAAATGAAATCTTGCATTACAACATTTTCTGATGTGTTGTTATGGAAATATGGTACCCAGAATATGCCCCACCATTGCAACTTTATGTGCCGATGCAGCATACTGGAGGTGTCATTACTTTAGTATTTCAAAGGTTCTCAAAAAATAGGAACGTAGAGGCATAGAAGAATTCATTCTTAAATGAAATCTTGCATTACAACATTTTCTGATGTGTTGTTATGGAAATATGGTACCCAGAATATGCCACTCAATGCAGCTTTGTTTGCAGACAAAGCATACTGGAGGTGTCATTACTTTAGTATTTCACAAGTTCTCAAAAAAACAGGAACGTAGAGGCATAGATGAATTCATTCTTAAATGAAATCTTGCATTACAACATTTTCTGATGTTTTATTGTTGAAATATGGTACCCAGAATATGCCCCACCATTGCAACTTTATGTGCCGATGCAGCATACTGGAGGTGTCATTACTTTAGTATTTCAAAAGTTCTCAAAAAAACAGGAATGTAGAGGCATAGATGAATTCATTCTTAAATGAAATCTTGCATTACAACATTTTCTGATGTGTTGTTATGGAAATATGGTACCCAGAATATGCCACTCAATGCAGCTTTGTTTGCAGACAAAGCATACTGGAGGTGTCATTACTTTAGTATTTCACAAGTTCTCAAAAAAACTGGAACGTAGAGGCATAGATGAATTCATTCTTAAATGAAATCTTCCATTACAACATTTTCTGATGTTTTATTGTTGAAATATGGTACCCAGAATATGCCCCACCATTGCAACTTTATGTGCCGATGAAGCATACTGGAGGTGTCATTACTTTAGTATTTCACAAGTTCTCAAAAAAACAGGAACGTAGAGGCATAGAAGAATTCATTCTTAAATGAAATCTTGCATTACAACATTTTCTGATGTCTTATTATTGAAATATGGTACCCAGAATATGCCCCACCATTGCAACTTTATGTGCCGATGCAGCATACTGGAGGTGTCATTACTTTAGTATTTCAAAAGTTCTCAAAAAAATAGGAACGTAGAGGCATAGAAGAATTCATTCTTAAATGAAATCTTGCATTACAACATTTTCTGATGTGTTGTAATGGAAATATGGTACCCAGAATATGCCACTCAATGCAGCTTTGTTTGCAGACAAAGCATACTGGAGGTGTCATTACTTTATTATTTCACAAGTTCTCAAAAAAACTGGAACGTAGAGGCATAGATGAATTCATTCTTAAATGAAATCTTGCATTACAACATTTTCTGAAGTTTTATTGTTGAAATATGGTACCCAGAATATGCCCCACCATTGCAACTTTATGTGCCGATGCAGCATACTGGAGGTGTCATTACTTTAGTATTTCAAAAGTTCTCAAAAAAACAGGAATGTAGAGGCATAGATGAATTCATTCTTAAATGAAATCTTGCATTACAACATTTTCTGATGTGTTGTTATGGAAATATGTTACCCAGAATATGCCACTCAATGCAGCTTTGTTTGCAGACAAAGCATACTGGAGGTGTCATTACTTTAGTATTTCACAATTTCTCAAAAAAACTGGAACGTAGAGGCATAGATGAATTCATTCTTAAATGAAATCTTCCATTACAACATTTTCTGATGTTTTATTGTTGAAATATGGTACCCAGAATATGCCCCACCATTGCAACTTTATGTGCCGATGAAGCATACTGGAGGTGTCATTACTTTAGTATTTCACAAGTTCTCAAAAAAACAGGAACGTAGAGGCATAGAAGAATTCATTCTTAAATGAAATCTTGCATTACAACATTTTCTGATGTCTTATTATTGAAATATGGTACCCAGAATATGCCCCACCATTGCAACTTTATGTGCCGATGCAGAATACTGGAGGTGTCATTACTTTAGTATTTCAAAAGTTCTCAAAAAAATAGGAACGTAGAGGCATAGAAGAATTCATTCTTAAATGAAATCTTGCATTACAACATTTTCTGATGTGTTGTTATGGAAATATGGTACTCAGAATATGCCCCACCATTGCAACTTTGTGTGCCGATGAAGCATACTGGAGGTGTCATTACTTTAGTATTTCAAAAGTTCTCAAAAAAACAGGAACGTAGAGGCATAGAAGAATTCATTCTTAAATGAAATCTTGCATTACAACATTTTCTGATGTGTTGTTATGGAAATATGGTACCCAGAATATGCCACTCAATGCAGCTTTGTTTGCAGACAAAGCATACTGGAGGTGTCATTACTTTAGTATTTCACAAGTTCTCAAAAAAACTGGAACGTAGAGGCATAGATGAATTCATTCTTAAATGAAATCTTCCATTACAACATTTTCTGATGTTTTATTGTTGAAATATGGTACCCAGAATATGCCCCACCATTGCAACTTTATGTGCCGATGCAGCATACTGGAGGTGTCATTACTTTAGTATTTCAAAGGTTCTCAAAAAAATAGGAACGTAGAGGCATAGAAGAATTCATTCTTAAATGAAATCTTGCATTACAACATTTTCTGATGTGTTGTTATGGAAATATGGTACCCAGAATATGCCACTCAATGCAGCTTTGTTTGCAGACAAAGCATACTGGAGGTGTCATTACTTTAGTATTTCACAAGTTCTCAAAAAAACTGGAACGTAGAGGCATAGATGAATTCATTCTTAAATGAAATCTTGCATTACAACATTTTCTGATGTTTTATTGTTGAAATATGGTACCCAGAATATGCCCCACCATTGCAACTTTATGTGCCGATGCAGAATACTGGAGGTGTCATTACTTTAGTATTTCAAAGTTCTCAAAAAAATAGGAACGTAGAGGCATAGAAGAATTCATTCTTAAATGAAATCTTGCATTACAACATTTTCTGATGTGTTGTTATGGAAATATGGTACTCAGAATATGCCACTCAATGCAGCTTTGTTTGCAGACAAAGCATACTGGAGGTGTCATTACTTTATTATTTCACAAGTTCTCAAAAAAACTGGAACGTAGAGGCATAGATGAATTCATTCTTAAATGAAATCTTGCATTACAACATTTTCTGATGTTTTATTGTTGAAATATGGTACCCAGAATATGCCCCACCATTGCAACTTTATGTGCCGATGCAGCATACTGGAGGTGTCATTACTTTAGTATTTCAAAAGTTCTCAAAAAAACAGGAATGTAGAGGCATAGATGAATTCATTCTTAAATGAAATCTTGCATTACAACATTTTCTGATGTGTTGTTATGGAAATATGTTACCCAGAATATGCCACTCAATGCAGCTTTGTTTGCAGACAGCATACTGGAGGTGTCATTACTTTAGTATTTCACAAGTTCTCAAAAAAACTGGAACGTAGAGGCATAGATGAATTCATTCTTAAATGAAATCTTCCATTACAACATTTTCTGATGTTTTATTGTTGAAATATGGTACCCAGAATATGCCCCACCATTGCAACTTTATGTGCCGATGAAGCATACTGGAGGTGTCATTACTTTAGTATTTCAAAAGTTCTCAAAAAAATAGGAATGTAGAGGCATAGAAGAATTCATTCTTAAATGAAATCTTGCATTACAACATTTTCTGATGTGTTGTTATGGAAATATGGTACCCAGAATATGCCACTCAATGCAGCTTTGTTTGCAGACAAAGCATACTGGAGGTGTCATTACTTTAGTATTTCACAAGTTCTCAAAAAAACTGGAACGTAGAGGCATAGATGAATTCATTCTTAAATGAAATCTTGCATTACAACATTTTCTGATGTTTTATTGTTGAAATATGGTACCCAGAATATGCCCCACCATTGCAACTTTATGTGCCGATGCAGAATACTGGAGGTGTCATTACTTTAGTATTTCAAAAGTTCTCAAAAAAATAGGAACGTAGAGGCATAGAAGAATTCATTCTTAAATGAAATCTTGCATTACAACATTTTCTGATGTGTTGTTATGGAAATATGGTACCCAGAATATGCCACTCAATGCAGCTTTGTTTGCAGACAAAGCATACTGGAGGTGTCATTACTTTAGTATTTCACAAGTTCTCAAAAAAACTGGAACGTAGAGGCATAGATGAATTCATTCTTAAATGAAATCTTCCATTACAACATTTTCTGATGTTTTATTGTTGAAATATGGTACCCAGAATATGCCCCACCATTGCAACTTTATGTGCCGATGCAGCATACTGGAGGTGTCATTACTTTAGTATTTCAAAGGTTCTCAAAAAAATAGGAACGTAGAGGCATAGAAGAATTCATTCTTAAATGAAATCTTGCATTACAACATTTTCTGATGTGTTGTTATGGAAATATGGTACCCAGAATATGCCACTCAATGCAGCTTTGTTTGCAGACAAAGCATACTGGAGGTGTCATTACTTTAGTATTTCACAAGTTCTCAAAAAAACTGGAACGTAGAGGCATAGATGAATTCATTCTTAAATGAAATCTTGCATTACAACATTTTCTGATGTTTTATTGTTGAAATATGGTACCCAGAATATGCCCCACCATTGCAACTTTATGTGCCGATGCAGAATACTGGAGGTGTCATTACTTTAGTATTTCAAAAGTTCTCAAAAAAATAGGAACGTAGAGGCATAGAAGAATTCATTCTTAAATGAAATCTTGCATTACAACATTTTCTGATGTGTTGTTATGGAAATATGGTACTCAGAATATGCCACTCAATGCAGCTTTGTTTGCAGACAAAGCATACTGGAGGTGTCATTACTTTATTATTTCACAAGTTCTCAAAAAAACTGGAACGTAGAGGCATAGATGAATTCATTCTTAAATGAAATCTTGCATTACAACATTTTCTGATGTTTTATTGTTGAAATATGGTACCCAGAATATGCCCCACCATTGCAACTTTATGTGCCGATGCAGCATACTGGAGGTGTCATTACTTTAGTATTTCAAAAGTTCTCAAAAAAACAGGAATGTAGAGGCATAGAAGAAAGAATTCATTCTTAAATGAAATCTTGCATTACAACATTTTCTGATGTGTTGTTATGGAAATATGGTACCCAGAATATGCCCCACCATTGCAACTTTATGTGCCGATGCAGCATACTGGAGGTGTCATTACTTTAGTATTTCAAAGGTTCTCAAAAAAATAGGAACGTAGAGGCATAGAAGAATTCATTCTTAAATGAAATCTTGCATTACAACATTTTCTGATGTGTTGTTATGGAAATATGGTACCCAGAATATGCCACTCAATGCAGCTTTGTTTGCAGACAAAGCATACTGGAGGTGTCATTACTTTAGTATTTCACAAGTTCTCAAAAAAACTGGAACGTAGAGGCATAGATGAATTCATTCTTAAATGAAATCTTGCATTACAACATTTTCTGATGTTTTATTGTTGAAATATGGTACCCAGAATATGCCCCACCATTGCAACTTTATGTGCCGATGCAGAATACTGGAGGTGTCATTACTTTAGTATTTCAAAAGTTCTCAAAAAAATAGGAACGTAGAGGCATAGAAGAATTCATTCTTAAATGAAATCTTGCATTACAACATTTTCTGATGTGTTGTTATGGAAATATGGTACTCAGAATATGCCCCACCATTGCAACTTTGTGTGCCGATGAAGCATACTGGAGGTGTCATTACTTTAGTATTTCAAAAGTTCTCAAAAAAACAGGAACGTAGAGGCATAGAAGAATTCATTCTTAAATGAAATCTTGCATTACAACATTTTCTGATGTGTTGTTATGGAAATATGGTACTCAGAATATGCCCCACCATTGCAACTTTGTGTGCCGATGAAGCATACTGGAGGTGTCATTACTTTAGTATTTCAAAAGTGTAAAAAAATAAACACACACACACACACGCCAGAGAATAAACTTTGCAGGTCCTATGGCTGAGAAAGAGACTACTCGGATGGAAACCCCTTCAGTGAGCTCAATAATAGTAACGCTGCATGTTATTGTCAGTAACGGTCACGGCGTTGTAACGGGGAAACAATCATTCGTTTGATTACTCTTACTAACGCCGTTAGTAATGCACTTTATTCATATCGCCGTTATTCCCGTCACTGCTGTTCATACGCACACACACACACACACATCATATCTGCATAATTCATCCAGCTGTCTCTATGATATGCAGAAGCAGAAACAGGAATAAAGTGAGGATTTGCTTTATAGGCCAAACCTGAGAAAATGGCAACATCTGGTAAAGAAATAGTAAAAATGTAAATGTTGAAGCTTTGCCAACAGAATGAAAGCCTGTTAACAGAGATTGCATCATTTTATAGTTAAATGGCCCTGGGATTAAAAGTTTCAATGGGGATATGTTTTGTTCTTAAGGTCCTGAGTGGAACTATTCTGTGTGACTAATAGATTTATTCAAGGAAATGGTGGTGAAATAGAAAAATACACACTTGTGCCAAAATAAGATAAAAAGCAAGTTTATGTAGGCTATATAGCACATTTCATACACAATGGTAATTCAAAGTGCTTTACATAGGCCTAGATGAAATTAAAATAATCAAAAGAAAGAAGAATGAGAATAAGAATAAGAAAGACAGAGTACAGACACAGGCTACATGCAGTGGCGGCTTATCAATAGAGAAAGATAACGCCCCTATCAAAATTCCAGACATATACATGTAGGCCTATACAAAAAAAAAACTTTCACGAGGCGTTCGCAAAGGATAAAGGATCTCAGACCGGACCAATCCGATTTACAAATTGTAAATGTTATTTATTTTGTTTCATTTATTTTGAATTATTTTAAGTTGTGTTTAATTTTATTAATAAAAATTATTTTATTACTTTGTTATATTTTTTAAAAATAAGTTGTATTTATTTTTTTCAATGCATAATTGTAAAGAAGTTTTTGTTCTCTTTCTCTAACCTTTTCTGGGACCGAATTATTCTGATGTTTCCATGACCCTCCTATTAACATGGGATGATTGTTTTTAAAATCATCCCATTTTTTAAAGTTCTGCATCATGAGGAAGTTCAGGTAAAACACGTTAGGATACCTGAGCACTTCTGAGAATAAAACAGCACACAGTGCCGTGGCGTCCGCAGGGTTCTGTATAGTAGCACACACTTTAGCATCATATCCTTTAATGTAGTTCCAGAGTGTCTCAGAACACTTGTTATTGAACATTTTTGATGTTTGCAATCTCGTATAACTAAGATTACTTAAATTAAATTTTATCTTTTTATTACCTTCTTTGATTGGCCAGCAATACAGATCGCCCGTATTCATCTGTACCGTAAATTTACCAACTTTGAAGTGGATAGCCTTCCTATCTGGGTTTTTAAACCAAATTTCAGTAAGAAAATAAATTACTTCAGTATAGTGTTTAAAACCTGTTATTTTGATCGGTTCTTCTGCTTTGATGTTAATATCTGCGACATTACTAATAATGTCTTGAATTTGTATAGGCCTACGATCATAAACAAAATCGGAATCAAAATCAGAATCAAAATTAAAATCAGAATCAAAATTAAAAACAGAATCAAAAGTAAAAACAGAATCAAAAGTAAAATCAGAATCAGAATGCAAATTAAAATAAGAATCAAAATTAAAATCAGAATCAAAATCAGAATCAAAATTAAAAACAGAATCAAAATTAAAATCAAAATTAAAATCAGAATCAGAATACAAATTAAAATCAGAATCAAAATCTGAATCAGAATTAAAAACAGAATCAAAATTAAAATCAAAATTAAAATCAGAATCAGAATACAAATTAAAATCTGAATCAGAATTAAAATCTGAATCAGAATCAGAACCACAGTCCCAGTTCGTGCGCACTTTAAAGGGTTGTTCGAGCATTTCTGCTGCGAGGTCTCGATCCTTTATTCCAAGATGAAATACGTCAACTGGGTCGTTCAAGAAGTTCTTTTCTTTCAACTTCTCTGGATCAAAGTAGAGGCGGACTTTCGGCTTGTTGTCTTTGCCTTTCAAATTAGACTACATAAACATAAAAAAACAAGAGTTACACAGAATATATTGACATTATTTATTTAATGAAACTATCAATTGTCTGACAGAACTCACGGCGTTCCCGGTCTCCTCCGAACACGAGCCGGCTTCAGGCTCCTGAGCTGAGGCTTCATTGTTGTCGCTAAAATGCAAAAGGTAAAAAAATACAAATAAAATACACTGTTCAAATATACAGTAATAAATAACTTCAGCAAAATCTTAAAACCTTAATCTCATTAGTTTAATGAAATGTAACTCTATTCCTTCTTGTTGTGTGAGGAGCACCGGGAGTTTCCGCAAAATTGCCCAATTGTCCATACAAATCCATAAAACTCAAAATATCATTCTCAAACTTAAAGAACAGGGTAAATCTGAAGACTTTCAGTCCCTGTGATTAGGAAAGTGTCAGATAGTATTAAAATAAATATAAAGGTGGTCAAAAGTTTGAAATGATTAAGACTTTTTAAAATGTTTTTGAAAGAAAAAGGCTGAATTTATTTGATGAAAAATACAGTAAAAACACCAATATTATGAAGTATTTACTTTTTAAACTCTTTAGCATTTTGACATATTTTAAAATGTAATTTATTCCTGCATCAAAGCTGCATTTTCAGCATCATTATAGTGTAGTCCGACCCAAGGGCTTTACAGTAGCATATGCACCAAACAAAAAAAACATTTTTGACGTATAAATGGCACGATAAATAATATTCGTGGTAGTATATACACACTTTCATGAGATCGTGTTGCTTCACCAACGGGTCGAGTATTAGCCTATGTTTACATTTTGTTATTGCCTTTTTCTTTCTTTGTCTTCTTTTTTACTCCTTTCGTATGTGTTCATTTCTTCTTCGAATAGTTTGAAACAAAGATTTTTCATTCATTCATTAATTGATTAATTCATATAAGAGAATAGTTGTGTAGGCCTACCTGTTCATGTGTTGTTCTTCTGTGCCTGTTTCGAGTCTGTTGTGTCTGATGTCGGGAAGGCACAGTTTTGATTGTTGTCACTAAAATGTAAAAAAAAAAAAAAAAAAAAAAAAAATACACTGATCAGTAATATAACTTCATCAAAATCTTAAAAACTTAATCTTATTAGTTTAATGAAATGTAATTCTTCTCCTTCATGTTGTGTGAGGAGCACCGGGAGTTTCCGCAAAATTGTCCATAAAAATCCATAAAACTCAAAATATCATTCTCAAACTTAAACAACAAATCTGAAGACTTTCATTCCCTGTGATTAGGAAAGTGTCAGATAGTATTAAAATAAATATAGGCTAAAGGTGGTCAAAATTTTGGAATAATTAAGACTTTTTAAAATGTTTTTGAAAGAAAAAGGCTGAATTTATTTGACCAAAAATACAGTAAAAAGATATTGTGAAGTATTACTTTCTAAACTGTTTAGCCTTTTGAAATATTTTATAATGTAATTTATTCCATGTGATCAAAGCTGCATTTTCAGCATCATTAGTCCGACCCAACGGCTATAGCATATGGACGCAAAAAAACAACAACAACAAAAAAAACATTTTTGCCGTAGGGCCTATAAATGGCACGGGAAATGGTATAGACAGAGGTTAAATTGGGCCGGGGCTTATCTCCGTCTCCTTCAGCACCAAATATTGTTATTCCACTTGAATTATTGTTCATCTCCTGGCAAATACATGGCATAGCCTACATCATACATGTCCAATCACAGTGGAGGAGGGGCGGGGCTAATACCACACCGACCAACTGTCACAAGTTCACAACATTCTTTCTGTACAACGACATCAACCAGCAGAGCTAACCGAACAAAATGGATGAAAAATATTGTTTTAGTATGAAACAAATCTACTAAATCAGTTACAAGTAAACTGTGCTGCGGATATTCTGTATCATAGCAACGAAACAATATAGAAAATACAGAATATGAATATTTACTCATGAATATTAACATCCGTCACACGTGCAAGTAGACAGCGACGTTGCCATAGCAGAAATGCGACGTGCCACAGACGTTGCCACACAACATACATTTGTTTACTGGGCCCTCCCTACAAAAGCCAACTTAACCACTGGGTATCACTTTCATAAGATCGTGTTGCTTCTCTCTCTCACACACACACACACACACACCCACACACACACAACTCTGTCAGGGAACAGTTTTTAAAAAAGTAGTCTTCCACGTGTCTGGCCAATAGCTCCTCCCTCTGGTGATTCGTGAACAGGTTAGGCTAGAAAAAACTTCAGGAAACTGGCTGTATTTTTGAGGCTCTGTTTTTTTTTAAGTTTTTTTTTTTTAGCACGAATTACCTTTATATTTTAACCGTGAGGGGAACCCACAGCTGTCCCGCTGCCCTGCTGAGAAAGTGAAGCAGAAACGCTTAATGTCCATAATAATTGGACTTTGGGTTCGATTTTTTGACCGTTTTCAGTGGTTATAAGGAAAAATATGAGAGAGAAATTTGGTCATCACATGATTAGACCACGTCATGTCAAAATATCAACATGGTAGCCATGAAGCAGAATAATGGGTCATATCACGTATAATACTTTTTGAAAACTTAAGGCTTTCTTCTTCATAAAACGAGTCAGACATCACATGTTTGTATACTTTTTTTTTTATTTACATTGGTAAGCTACAGGACATCGTCTTTCAAAACATGACGTGAAAGAGAGAGAAAAAAATGAATGCGTCATTGTACCCAGCACATTTCTCACCACATGACGCCATGATTTTATGCCTTAAGTTTTATTGGACGCCGTAAGAATGAAGAATACATAAAGAACAAGAGTGATCATAGCAATCTCTATTCTATAAAAGCGCTCAATAGCCTAATCTGGTGAAATAAATGCGTGTTTAATAGTCCTACCGCGACTATGTTTGGCCAGGGACACGACGTCGCCGTCGGGCCAATGTTTGCTGGATAACTAACCCTTTTCCAACGGGTCGAGTATTAGGGTTTATTAGGTAGTATTAGGTTCGAGTATATATGTTTACATTTTGTTATAATGTAATAATTTTTTTAATAATTTTGTTATTTTTCTCTTTCTTTGTCTTCTTTTTTTACTCGTTTGTGTTCCTTTCTTCTTCGAATAGTTTGAAATAAAGATTTTTCATTAATTCATTCATTAATTCATAAGAGAATAGTTGTGTAGGCCTACCTGTTGATGCGTTGTTCTTCTGTGAGAGTCTGATGTCAAGAAGTTATGTCAGAGATTTTGTCATCTCTCACCTGTCGTGTCTCCGCCTACATGAAGGCCGTACAGGCTACACAACTTAATAGTAGGCTAATTTAATTAAGATAGTAGCCTAATGAATAAGCCTAGATCATGGGGAATACTGAGTGAATTTGATTTAAAAATAAAGTATTATTCACCACCTCCAGGCATATTAATAAAGGGGCTCACTCTATAGCCTACAGCTAAAGTTCAACTTGTTCAGTCAGCTGGTTCTGGTTATGAATATCTGAATATCATTTACTTCATGGTACGAGTTGAACATACCAAAATAATTGACAAAAAAAAAAAAATCCAAGAGTTAATTTTGTCTAAAATGTAGTTAGGCTATTATTTAAGTTTGGTCACTAATATAATTAATTATTTTACTAACCAATTATTTATTTAAAATACATTTAATATATTTGTGAATTTTTTTTTATCAAAATAGCCTATTTGAGAACGGAGAATTAAACTGATCGGTTTCAAGAACCACAAATATTAATATTATCAATATTATTCATATTTAACACACAAGAAATAAATAAAGAAACACAAAAAGAAAACGTGAGGACGGTTGAGTGAGCGCGGGATGTCAGATGTACGATAACATTACGATGTCCAGCAATAGATTTAAATAGTACACTGGGTTTAATGAGATCTAATGTTTTGTCATTGCCGAGAACTTTCATGTGAATAAATAGGGGAGCGCGGGGCACAACCTGACCCGGGGTTAAATGAACACGGACCTTTTACACAGTTAGTCAGGGTCAAGCAGGGTGTGTTCCCGCACTTTTTCTCCCGCTGATTTGAGGAACGTTTTGATAAGATTTCATGAAGATTCTGGACAAAGAGTGTTTTCACCATGCAAGTACATTTTTTTTAATCATACATTTTTTTCGGTTTGTGAGTTGGGTGTGTGCGTCACCAAATCTAACTTTATATAACCTTAATCACTGTCTTGTTGGCTAAAACAGCACCATTTTGAAACATGTTAGCAATCCTAGCAACTGTTAGCTAAACATATACACAGTGGGGTTAGTGTAGCACAGTGTTAAACCGCCAAGTGAACAAGGTACCTCAATGGAAACAGCTGCGGAGCCACACACTCTTCAGGTTTGAGTAATTACATATTTATTTTGCCCCACATTTGTTTACTGTGCATTGAACACTTGTTTATTTATTAAGAACATAGCCTGTTTTTCATGCAATAAACCCTTTAAAAATGTGATTTTAAGCTCGTTTTTATTATTAATACTGTTCTTATTATTATTAATAATAATGCAGCTGCCACACATACATATAATTCAATTGCAATTACAATATTTGATGATTCTATTTATTTATTTATTTATTTATTGCAAAACTGTGCAGCCCTTTCCCATATCTCTATCCATGATATTGATCCATAAATAAATATGGATGATTGGATGAGGGATGGATGTAGCCTATATCTATCTATACAGATGTACAAACAATATCAAACTAGATGAAATAGTGCTGAATTATGTGTGTTACACACAAGTGTTACAAATAACCTGATTTAAATCTATTGCCCCGTACCGGATGATTTAAATATATTGCCCCGGATGATGCGTGTCTGAAGGGAATTTACTGCAGAAAAGGAGAATAATAACGGGATATATTTGTTTAACAAAAGACTAAAAGAAGGAATTCAATATTTCAGTTTAGCCTATAGTCGAAATGTCTGGTTCTGTATTGTGTGTAGCTGTAATAATAGTAAATATAGTAATAGTAATAATAATAGTAAATCTGCGAAATTATGTGATATTAAATGTATTCTTAAAAATCACAACAAATTCCACATTCATCATTGGTAACAATTTCAAGTGTAACCTTAACCCTTTTTATTTTGCTTTTCTGTCATTAATATAAGTTGATACATGTGAATATTTACTAGTGTCATTGATTTCTAATGAATCAAGATGCTAATTTTAAATTGTGATTTTTATAACTCTGTTATTGTCGAAATAAAACTAAAACTTTCTGAGCACATGAGTTTGTTCAGTGTGTTTTGAAACGGATATAAAGGTGTTTAATGTGTGTTTCTCAGATCTTCTGCTAGTGATGTGATATAGTCGGCATGACAGAAGCTGTCTATGTAGGGAGCGACACAAGTCAGAGACTTTACAGTAGAACCAGTGAGTCCTGTGAAATAGATGACCAGTTAAACACAAGAACAACGAAAGCATGAAACAATGTCAAATATCTAATACGTTGTTTTTATGTGTAGACTATGTTTTTTTCCAAAGCATTAATGTTTAAAATAAAACCAGAGAAAATGTGTCGGTAATAAGAAGTGTTTTCCCAGAACTGAAGAGCAAAAACATTCTCTGAACTACTGCAGTTCACAGTTTGGATCGCTATTTTATGTTCATGTTTAAGTGACACACACACACACACACACACACACACACACACACACACACACACACACACACACACAGGTTTGTCTCAACCCAGCAAACATTTGGACGTGTAATGACCGTTGAAAAGACGTCCGCCTGACACGTCCCGTCATGGTTGAAAAATAGTTCCAAAATGGAAGTTGAACCGACGTCTTTTCTGGCCGTGAATTCCACGTCTCTTCAGCGCGTCCCTGGACGTCAGAATTAGTCTTCTTCTGGATGTTTAAATGTGTTTCTGCATAATTTAAGTGTATATATAAACCTGCATATAAAATAATCACACACCGACCTATTGTGTAACATCGTGAAAGGCAATCAAGTCTTGTTTACACATCTTGACAAAGGTTCTAAAAAGGTCCAAAACCGGTCCAGTCAGACCTGAACGTCAATAAAACGTTTTAATCACGTGTACATCACAAACAAGAACACATTATTTGTGGACATAAGCAAAAAAAGAAGCATGTTCTGATTTAGCACAACATTTTATTGATCTTGGATTTTTTTTTCAATGTTTAACATTTGTTAACCTAACTAAAATACCAATTACAAAATACTGAATTATTATATAAAGGGATAGTTAACCCAAAAATGAAAATTCTTTAATTTACTCACTCTCATGTTCCAAACCTGTATGAGTTTCTTTCTTCTGCTGAACACAAAAGAAGATATTTTGAAGAACGTTTGTAACCAAGCAAATAGAGCAACCATTGACTACCATTATTGGAGAAAAAATTATTATGGTGGTTAATGGGAAGCGACATCTGCTTGGTTACAAACATTCTTCCAAACATCTTTGTGTGTAGCATAACATAGAAAGGTATACAGGTTTGAAACATGAGTTTGAGTAAATGATGACAATTTAAATTTTTGGGTGAACTATCCCTTAAACCAGTGTTTCCCAAGTTCAACCCTGTTCCTGGAGGCACACCAACACTACATATTTTCCAACTCTTCCTAATCAATCACACCTGAATCAACTCATTAGCTCGTTAGTAGACTCCAAGACCAGAAATATATGGGTCAGATAAGGGAGACATCCAAAATATGTACTGTTGGTGTGCCTCCAGGAGCAGGGTTGGGAAACACTGCCTTAAACACACTGGGTCTCATTCATGAAACATTCGTAAATATACGAGTAAATATGTGAGTGATTTGCGCGTAAAGAGACCTTCCCGAAAACTCTTCTCCTGATTCACAAATACTTCGTAAACGTCAGATGTGACGCGCGTGCACGCTCATTCTCAATTACCATAAATCCCGCCCATTAAATCCGACTGACAACTATATATGGGCATCATATTATGACACCAAACGAAGGATTTCAACGAACGAATAATTGCGAACGAATAATTTCTCGGATGCAGAATTAAAGTTTTATTATCAGAAGTTCATTCAAAACGCCACATTTTATTTTCAAGCGTACATAGTGGCGTATCAGGTCCTAAAAAAAAAGGAAGCTTGGCAGCATATTGCAGATGCAGTTAATGGAGTTATATCAGCCATCGTAAATGTTTCTTGTTATGCCTGATTTTGGCCATTTTATAGGAAACAATTTCCGTAACAATTAAGGGGCTATTAGTTTGCCCAGCCCTATTGAAAGCAATTCATTATTTGATTAAAGTGTTTCGTTTGCAGATGCTATTACTGGCAACAAGTAAAAAGAAAAACCGTATGTAATTACTATATATTATATTTTTTCAAAATGCTGTGTAAATATGTACCCGATTAAGGTGAATTAAAATGCAGCCTTATTAGAAACGTTCGGATGTTAAACGCACTATTTACGCGTGGCTGGCTGGGAGCAGGTGTAGATTTCTTTCGTACCAACTAACATTTGGAAAATACGAGCATTTTAATGAATCTGAAAATTTACGCCAGAACCACTTTATACACGATTTACACAAATTCGTTCTGCCCGTGTTTCATGAATGAGACCCATTGTTTGGCTCATTTTTTGGTATCCACCAGCCCCAGCTCTTCCTGGAGTGTTTCAGGTGTTCTGCCATTGCTGCATCATGTTATGAGTCTGTAGCATCTGGGCTCCACCTCTTCACAGCATCTAAGGGAAGAGAATAGATTTATTTTTAAAATAAATAAAATTACAAATTTGAGGTAAATTATATGCACTTATTTAAAAAAAAAAAGTATGGTCTACAGCTAAATTTTAAAAACAATGGAACAAGATGAATAAATCAAGAATGAAACATTAGAAAAAGGTAATCAACATGCATTACATTTCATTGTATAAAAGATGTTCTGCTTTTATTTTTAAAGCAGTTACTGAAAACATACATGTTCAAATCCAGCTAAACATTTGATTCTATTTCAGATAATTTACTATCTGAAAGAAACTCTCAAAAGGCTACATTAATAAGTTACAGTAATAACTTTGACTGTATCATTAAACATACTTTATACTATGGTAACTTATACTGTTGTATACGTTCAAAGTAACTTTTAGCCTACAAGCTAATTTTAGCCAAACTCAGTACATTTCAGTTGACAATGAATGTGGGCATCATTTCTTTCGGTTCATTCATGTCAAACAAGTAAAACTCAATCACGTTAATCTAATAACACAAAATGTACTCACCCAACAGTAGATTTTTAATAATATCGATACAACTCCCTCCTCAATTCCTCCTCTCCTCGTGGTTGTTCAATGTTCCGGAGTCAGTCGAACGCGTTAACATCTCGCGAGATAATCTATCATATCGCGGGATTTTGTAATGTCGCGAGATCTTTTGTAACATCTTGGCAGCACAGTTTATGGTTTGGGCAATTACATCCAACTCAGACATAAATGGTGACCGGGTATATTTCTGTTTTTGCATGTATGCATACATTTCATAAAAAAAATAACAACGAATACATCAGGTACAGGTTGAAATAATGACTAAAATGCAGTGGCTTTGCAATCACTTAACCACACTGGGCACTTTGTGATTATAATTTATTTAAACAAGATAAAGTGAATATATTTACTTTGTAAACAAATCGTGTATTTCATAAAGATAATTCCTGATATTTTTTTTCTGTCTTGCTAGACTAGACGTGCAAAAGACGTCAGTGGACAGCCTTGACGTGTAAAGGACGTCAGTGGACGTCTTCACAACCTCTTAAAAACTACTTGGGCAGTTAAATTAATTATTGCAGTATTAACCATGCAAGGATTAAGCACAGCTTTTGCATATTTCACAAGGATTTCATAGAGGGTCGTGATGGACTATAAATGCACGTGGAAAAGACGTCGCCAGGTGACGTCCTCTCACCCAATACACTATATTGAACTACACGTAGCTAAAAGTTAAAATAACAATTATACATGCAACTGTAGACATGTACAAATGTATCTGAATACATTTTTAGGAAATGTTCTGTGTTACATATTTTTACCGATTTATGCCGTCATACCGCGACTATTTTTGGCCAGGGACACGACGTTGCCGTCGGACCAATGTTTGCTGGGAAAGGAAATGGCTTAGGAAACACCAGATCAGAGAGCCACGCACTTTCTTCGTTGTTTACGCATCGCCCTCTATCTTTATCTGCTCCATTCAGTTCACTCCTACTGGTTTCCCAAAAGCATCGTAAGCCTAAATTGAACGTAAAAACGATCGTACGACTGATCTTAATATTATGGTCTGTTTCCCAAAAGCATCGTAGTAGCACTTGAAAATCTTCGTAGATCTACGAGTGCTCTGGAGTAATCGTAAATCCCCAAGTGCATCGTAAGAAGACATAGTTATGAGCTCACCTGCAGGACAACCGGCAGATTACACTTTTATCTAGATTTAACAGATTACACTGCAACGTGAGTATAATATAAGGTTTTGATTGCACTTTATTGTACACTTTGTTGTACTCGTGTTTTGTTTAAATTAAGAAATGAAATAATTAAAACGGAAAAAAAAAATAGAAATACACATCTAAATTAAACGAATGAAAAAAAAAAATCATAAAATAAGTAATCTGGGAAATATGCTTTAAAGACCGGGCAAAATAGGGATGAATTTAAAAAAAATCTGTCAATGACTTGCTGACGTGCATGAAAACCAGTCATGCATTGGGCATTTCTTGCGGACCTCCTTCCCTGATCTTTGAACACGGTTGCAGTTAGTTTGCAATGTGACAATGTCCTTCCAGATGTTTTGTTTTTCCTTATTTGTACGGTGTCCTTTAAATCTGTTAAAAATAAAATCTTTGTTTCCCTCTATCTCCTTTAAAAGCACATTAATTTAATCTTTTTGAAAGGTATCTTCTCTTGTTTTTTTGTTGATCTCTAATCCACAACAAATGACGATTATTAGGTTAAACGTTCAAAATACGATTCCATATAAGGTTATATTTCAACACTTCGCGAACGGACAGCGACGCTTAAGTAGCACGTTGAACGCGTTCTCGCGCGTTCATATCAAGTGCATTTTTGGGAAACGCGCGTGGAATTGCGGCGAGCGTTCGTAACCTTGCACGTAGAGAGCGCTCTTAGCTAAGATACATCGTTATCGGGAAACCCGGCCCAGTCCAGTTCATCACTGGTGTCTAGCCTAAATTGATCGTAAAAACGATCGTACGACTGATCTTAATATTATGGTCTGTTTCCCAAAAGCATCGTAAGTTAAGTAGCACTTGAAAATCTTCGTAGAACTACGAGTGCTCTGGAGTAATCGTAAATCCCCAAGTGCATCGTAAAACAGAGTTATGAGCTCACCTGCAGGACAACCGGCAGATTACACTTTTATCTAGATTTAAGATTACACTGCAACGTGAGTAGGCTATAATAAAAGGTTTTGATTGTACGTTATAGTACACTCTTTTGTACTCGTGTTTTGTTTAAAGGAATAAATGAAATAATTAAAAAGGGAAGAAAAAAATAGAAATAGGGGGAGACCGGGGACAGTTGCAACATGTCATTTTTCTCCAACCAGAAACACGCTAGACTGATGCCACTCACACTGCACAATGGATGCCCCCCCCCCCCCTTGCAGAGAAAAATCAAGGAGATTCCTGAGCTTCTCCAGGATTAATTTGAAGAAAAACTGTTTTTAAAGTATGAAAGTATTTATTTTCTTGAGCTTTGTTTTTGTTAGGGTCACTGTTTTTGTGATTCAGCTCCAACTTATATGGTTTAAATGAGTGATATGTTAACTTTAAGCTAGTATGGTTAGCATGTAATAAGGTCAATTGTTTAGCTAGCACAGGAGGTTTTATCATGGCTTACAGGAACGGGGACAATGCATAAATCCCCGTACAATGCATAAATATAAAAACAGACCACATAGCAGTATTTTTTTTTTAAATTTCATAAGTTTTTACTTAAATATAATATAGTTCATCAAGTTGGAGCAAGGACAGGAGGTTTATGTTTATGTGTGTGTGCATGTGCACGCACATGATGTGCAGATGTCTGTGACCATGCGTAACATTGTTAAAATAAAAAATTATAATATAAAATATAGTTTAAAAAAAATGTTTTACATGACAATAGGCAAAATAAAAGTCAATTGCCTCACAAATTGTTCCATTCTTCCTATGTCACTAAAAGCATACTGTATTTTATATCAATTTGATTATTTGACATCTGCACATAAGGCCTACTCATCTAGACAAATCTATAATTGTCATCTAATCAAAGCTGATGAATAAAGAACACTGTAATATTATTATAACTTTTTTTATCAGATTACACTGCAACGTAAGTATAATATACGGTTTTAATTGTACTTTATTGTACACTTTGTTACTCGTGTTTCGTTTAAATGAATAAATGAAATAATTAAAAAGGGAAGAAAAAAATGAAATACACATCTAAATTAAACGAATGAAAAAAAAACAAAAAATCATAAAATAAGTAATCTGGGAAATAGGCCTATGCTTTAAAGACCGGGCAAAATAGGGATGAATTAAAAAAAATCTGTCAATGACTTGCTGACGTGCAGGAAACCCAGTCATGTATTGGGCATTTCTTGCGGACCTCCTTCCCTGATCTTTGAACACGGTTGCAGTTAGTATGCAATGTCCTCCCAGATGTTTTGTTTTTCCTGATTTGTATGGTGTCCTTTAAATCTGTTAAAAATAAAATCTTTGTTTCCCTCTATCTCTTTTTGATTTGATCTTTTTGAAAGGCATCTTCTCTTGTTTTTTGTTTTTGTTCGGCCATTTTGTCAGCCTGTATAGGTGCTTTATATCCATATAGACTTGTCTTGATTTCTAATCCACCATAAATGACGATTATTAGGTTAAACGTTCAGAATACGATTCCATATAAGGTTATATTTCAGCCCTTCGCGAATGGACAGCGACGCTTAACCCCTTAAGAGTCACCGGCCCACCGGTGGGCCCAAATCCATTACATTTTTAAAACAGTAATATCCTATACTAAACCTAAACTAATCTTGAAAAACTATATATCATTTGAAAGCTTACAATCTCTTGTTTCCATATTTGGTGATTGATTTTCAAAATAAATTACAGAGGAGCCGTAATTTATCAATTTGCAACAAGAATATTTTCATACTCCTAAGGCGTGTTTAGACCTTTACTTTGAAATAGTGATGAACATGAAAAATCATGAAAGAAGGGTAGAAACCTCAGTTTGTTTTCATGCCAAGAGTTCAAAAGATAGCATCCATTCAATTATTTTAGAAAAAAAGGTCTGATTTTTTTTTTAAATATAAAGAAAAAAACGATATATTCACCATTTGTTGCAGGAAGCTATAACGCACATGCGTGTTCTTTTTATGTGTTCCTTAGAGGTTGAATTCATATCAAAATCTGCCAAACTTCTCATATTACTTCTGAATAGGATGTCTACTTCATAAATTGTATGAAAATTGTGGAAATAATGGTTCAGATCACTCAAAACACATATGGAAATGGAGGCGCCCTTATATGGGCAGTAATGGAGTCTGGTTGTCATCTAGTGAAAAAGTTTGGTACTGCGCCCAAACACAATCTCACTGAAAGCTCATTTTTTGAGATATCAACCTAAAATTTGAAACACAACTTGTTCAGATTTTTGGCTTTGATTTTATTGCAGTTTTAGAGTCGCCCAGGTTTTGAAAATATATATTTTATATAAAATAAGAATAATTAAATTTTTTACATTGTACATTTTCATAAACTCAAACTTCTATAACTTTTTTTTGTTTCACTTTCTCAATTTATTTCACTTCTACAAAAATCTGCTAAATGTCTTCTTTAAAACAAGACCAATCTTACGTCTATATTCCAAAGCATTCTTGAATTACAACCATTTAAGTTCGAAATGTGCAGTTTCATGTATATTCAAAAAAAGGGGGGTGACACTTAGTAGCACGTAGAACGCGTTCTCGCGCGTTCATGTCAAGTGTTTCTGCTCTTTAGTCAGTTTGGCCCATTCTTCAGGTTCTATATATGTAGTTCTGGCCTGGGATTTGAACTTTTGATATAAAGTTTCAGGAGCTTCACTCCTAGCTGACCTTCCCTCATTTCTGGTCCTAATTATTCTCACAGTCTTCCTGTCATATCGGACTGCGAATGTAAACATTTCTGACCAGTCTGTTTCTGCTCCCCAATAGGCTACCTCACGACATCCAGGTAGTTCTCTGGCTAGCTCTTTTAGTTTGGCTAACATTTTTACATTTGTCCACCCTCGGGTGGCTTTCTCTGCAAGGTATGACCAAAGGCCTATGGTTTTCACCAGGTCTATCTCCTTCCCGAACTCCGCTTCCGTATCTACACCTATCACGTGAGAGTGGTATGCATTAAGGATTTCAAGTCTTATAGATATTCCTGTATGATATTTTATCATTATCTCTACCAGGCTAGTTGATGCCCCTAGGGTTTCCCCCAAATCGGCTACCATTTTTGCCTTAAGCATGGTGTTATCTTGTGCCCCTGGGAATCTCATATGTGACCTGATCCAGCAAAATGAGTCACAGTGACCCAAATTTCAAAATTGAGATTTTGGTATTAATGGAAAGAGGAGACCGTACCCTTTAAAATGATATCCTAGTCAAAGTCATACCTTAAATGGTTGTAAAGATATACACATTTGAATTATGGTCGTCTGCCCTCTTTTCCAATTGAAAACCTGAGAAAATTGCGTTTAAAGTTTTTTGCCCATTTTTTGTTGATATCTTTCAAAATCCATTGCATTTAAAGAGATGAACTATTTATTTTACAGCTTAATTTGACCAAAGACATATATAATGCTATTAAACCAGACTGAAGCTCAAATTATTTTAAAGTTTTTATTTGAATAAATAATTTAAAAGGCACTTTTACAAAAATCAGAAAGATTGAACAGAGGTGCTACATTTTTGCTTGTGTGTGTGTGTGTGTGTGTGTGTGTGTGTGTGTGTGTGTGTGTGTGTGTGTGTGTGTGTGTGTGTGTGTGTGTGTGTGTGTGTGTGTGTGTGTGTGTGTGTGTGTGTGTGTGTGTGTGTGTGTGTGTAGGCCTAAGTAGGCTAATGCATTAATAATGCGATGTTAAAAGTGTGTTTTAACATGAATACGTCTAAGAGTGCATATCTGTAAAAAGAGAATCGCACTGGTGACAACTTTTTTAAAAATAAAACTTGATGATAATTTCTGGATTTGAAATACAAATAGTGAGTAAATGTGTGTGTGGTACAGCCGCTGATCAGTTGCGCACAGCAAATGCACGCAGCATGAGCACTATCTATAGCGCGTGCTGCTCCCGCACCGCATACGCACCGCACACGAGTATGTGCACTCTTGCTGATCAGCAGCAGAGCTTAGGTTAGAAGCCTCCAGTGAGTTCAACGCGTTGGTAACTTTACTCTCTTTTGACAGCGACATTTCTCAAATTAATATTTAATCTTTCTGATGAGATCTGCTAGCTTGTTTACAGGAGGGTGGCTGGACCGATCGCGTGCCGGTCAGTCGAAACGGGGCTTCCCATTGCCAATGATCAGCGTTTGTGTACATTTTCTAAGCTTTTTGATTGGTTGTATACAACGTGCAACACCATATTTGGAGAGCAGAGATAGTGACGTTTCAGGGGATACCCGGGAAATGCTCAGAAGTGATGAGAGGAGTTGAGAAAAGCAATAATTTCCAGCGAATTTAGTACAACTTTGTAAACTTTAATAGTCATTTAAATACATTTACTCATTTATATGGACTATGAAACTTCGGGAGATTATTTTTGAATGTCTTTTGAATGAAATTAGCCAAAAAAGTTTTTTTTTTTTATTTCATTATTTTTCCACATAATCGGCCCATATCTTAAAATAGAACGTTGCGACTTCCGACTCATTTCGCCAGAGCGGGTCACATATTCTGCAGGAGATATACGGCAGTGAAACTGTCTCTAGCTGAACCTCGCCTGGGTTTAGAGACTGTAACTTCTGAGTCAGACCCTGATAGCGTCCTTCTCCTACCCTCTCTGGACACGGCAGCTACGAGAGATAAATCTATCTGTGGTTTAACCGACACAAGCGTTTTAGTGCGCCTCCTCTCTTCCTCCCTGTCAGAGTCTGAGCTTTCTGAGCTGGAGGGAGGATCAAAAGCTTCTCCTCCATTTTCCCTGGCTAGGTCTTCCTCACTAAAAAGAGAAGCCGATGCTTGCTTTTTTATTTTAGGTGGAGCAGCTTTCTGCAGTTTTCTGGGAGCTTTACCCTTAGGGAAGGAGGCCTTTCTATGAGTGGCCTCCCGTAGTTTCCATATGTCCCTCATCGTTGGTTCATCCTCATCTTGTTTATTGTCATCTAATAACATATAGCACAGGGCGTTTTGCATATGTTCTAGCTGTTCTGCCAACATGCTAATGGTATCTTCTGCGCTGTTTCCCGGCATACCCAGGATCTCGTCAGCCGTGGGCCCACACGCGAGCTGCAGTATCTTCTGCCCCGTTACCCCTCGTGCTGCTCGTTCTGCATTCAGCGGAGCAAACACATGACCAGGGTAGGGTAGAAATGGTCTACCTCCCAGGGTGTTATTTTCCCCTTTATGCGAGCTGCCTCGACATTCATTGGCCTGACTTCTAACCCTATCATCACAGTCTCGCCCTGTCGCTCCCCGACCAGTCCGATCTGAAGGTGTGGGTGATACAGACGCGACCAGAGCGTCCGGGTCTACCACTATATCAGCCTCTCGGGCAACTTCCCTGACCAGAGGTCCTAGTCCATCCGAGTTGGATTTATACATAGTACGATCAACCATTAGGAATTCTTTCTCTTCTACTCTCCCTCGCCTATTTAGTTGACCTTGTGGGAGTAGAGTGATGTTGGTTAATTTATCTATGACTGTGTATCTATTCCTATTCCAATAGTAAAATATTCCACGTAGGTTTTATGGTTAATACGGAAGTAACCACCCCTAGCAACTTCCTCCTTGCAATTTGGAGACACTGTTTAGAGCGTTCAAATGGTTTTTTAGTCAGATAGTTATTGTTTAATCAGTTTCCACTTATTAAATGAATAATAATAATGATTAAATTAATTATAATCCTGGATGAGATCTGGTATTTACCTCATTGCATGATTAACCCCTAGTTAGGTGGCCTTTTGCTGTCAGGTTAGGTTAACTACACTAGCTAGTTTGTTATACCAGTTAAATCTAAAGGATGTCCCTTAACACCGTATACACCATTAACAATCATTGACTTTCATGCTTACCCTCCGCTGAAAGCTTCCTGGATCCCTTTTGTCCCGGTCAGTGAAGATGAACAAATCTAATTGCTAATGAATGTATTTTGTACAGCTGAAGTAAGACAGGAAAAAAATAAGTCTTTATAAAATAAAAGAAATATACTTTTAGCAAAATATCAAAAGGTTACAGATTATGATTCTTCAGCGAATCCCTTCCCAGGGCGGTCCTGGAGAACGGATGTACAAAGAGTAACTCACTTCTAAGCAGTTCGAGTAAGCAATCTGTTAAACATAACTTGAGATCATCAGGTTATAAAATAACAGCAGGCAGTTTTGAGCAAACAAAGAAAGATCTAGAAAGAACTCGCTCGCTCTAGCGATGCAAACCAAAAAATGAACACACTTGAGCATGCTTTTGCTGAGATATACCTAAACCCACAGACATCCTTCCTGTTTCGGCTGCTTTGGGTTTTTTCCAGAGGAAGTGCGGAAGACACAGTCTTGCGACATTAACACTTATCTTGCAACTTGCTGTCCAGCATAGATGCAGATAAGAAGTTCTTGTGTCCCTCTGGCATTGTTATGGTGTTTCCTTCCCTTGTGCTTCTGTGTGTCCGTCTGTGCAGGAGGGCTTGTGTGTGTGTGTGCGTATGTCTGAGTGTATCTGGAGGCACATTTAATTCCGTATTAAAATATTCCACTGCAAAAAACACACACACGCACACACACACACACACATGCTGGATTTTTACATTTAAAAAAAAACATTGTTTTTTAATTTTTTAAGGTATTTGAAATATGAGCATGTAAGTTGTAATACCAGTGTAATATGCATGTCATTATACACATTTGTGTCATATATCACAAAAACAAGAGCACACATACACACACACACAAACACACAAACAAACACACACACACACACACACACACACACACACACACACACACACACACACACACACACACACACACACACACACACACACACACACACACACACACACACACACGTCTGGTTCGCTATCTTTGTGAGGACTCTCCATAGGAGTAATGGTTTTTATACTGTACAAACTGTATATTCTATCCCCCTACACTGCCCCTATCCCTAAACCTACCCATCACAGGAGACATTCTGCATTTTTACATTTAAAAAAAAACATTGTTTTTTAAGTTTTTTAAGGTATTTGAAATATGAGGACGCATGCAATGTCCTCATATATCACATGTAAGTTGTAATACCAGTGTAATATGCATGTCATTATACACATTTGTGTCATATATCACAAAAACAAGAGCACACACACACACACACACACACACAACACACACACACACACACACACACACACACACACACACACACACACACACACACACACACACACACACCTCGAGCAGCTCGTGTCACTTATTACTGTAGTAAACTTTTAGATTTCTTTAAAGAGGTTTAACTAGGTTTATGGAAAATGGACTTAATGGAAAAATATCTTTTTTTTTTAATTATATATAGAAAAATATAACCGTTATGTCAATCAACATTTAAGCGCATCGGACAGTTTTATGGTGCTGAAATCTTTAGTAGAAATCGATGTGTGATGCTCCGTTTTATCACGACCCTCTCTTCTCATTGGCCCTCATTTATCATTATCGCGTAGAAACGGGTGTATATGTTGGCGTAAGATTATGCTTACACTCCTCTCACCGCCTGATGTATGAAGCTGTGCGTACCTTTGAAATCCTGGTACGCAATCCCTGCCCTTGATAAATGGCGCGGCTGAAAACGATCGTCATTAGAATAACACGCCTCTAAATATTCAAGTCTCCGCTTCCCCCACGCCCTCATTTTACGCCATAAACACACGGAAGACGGCTAAGAAGAGAAACTTCTCCGACCTGGAGATCAAATGACCTATCACAATGCATTATTTTACAGCACGTGTTTTGAAACAATTAGCATTTAATATCGTATCATGTACAATAGTGATGATGATGTGATGTGGAGTACCATTCATTCACATTAATAATTGCATGTCCATTTGTAATATTCTTATTCTTATTATTATTCGTGTTCGCATTTCTGAGGAAAAAACAATGATACAGACGTGAGCGCTCTGAAACCGGCACTAAAATATATTTTAAAACTTTCACAGAGACATCAAACATAAAGCACAAAACCTTTCTTTAAACTGAATTTCGTTTTGTATTAATTGTATCTTAATTTTAGTCAATGTTTCATCAAGATTTAACAAATAAGAAGTAAATAGCAGATGATAGATAATCATGAAACGGAGGACGCGTGAACTGCTCATCTCATAAATGAACCGAAACTCGGCGTATAAGGTACCCTACTTGCCTCAGACATGTCTACTTTTAAACAGAACAATTCAAAACGAAAGAAAACAGACACAGACTGCTCTCTGCTTATGTAATCTGAAATGTGCATTTCTCTCTGGCGCGTTCACTACTGCGAAGATCGCGAGTCAGCATCTCAACTTCATCTTTGCAGACTTCTTTTTTAAACAATTAAAATATCTCCTTGCTATATTTTACATATTAATAATCATTACTTTTGCCGGTTCTTTGTGACAGATTTTTACTCTGAAGTTTATAATTAGCCTATGTTGTTGTTGTTGTTTTTTTTTTCATATGTTTTAGTTTGTCAGTGCCTTTTGTGGTGTTAGGAATTGTTTAACTCAAAACGTGCGTACACCACCTCAGGAGCTCCAGTTCAGGAGGTGGTGTACGCACGGTTTGAGTTAGTGCGGAAATGCGCAGAAAAACAATTCCTCCACAAAACACACTGACAAACTAAAAGATTTAATATATTATTATGACCCACTGTAAAAAATAACAACAACAACAAATTATAAACTTCAGTGTTTATTTTTGCGCAACATGGACTTCAATGTTTAATTTGTGTGATTTTACCAAAGCATTTGATTTGTAGGCATGTATTCCTTCAGTTGCGAGCCTGTGCGCTTTACCTGACGTCTCAGGCCCAGACGACGTCTCGTGCGCACGGACTGGGTTCAGTAGCTAATGAAAGGCTTTCAATGACCAAAAAATAATTCAGACTGACAAAATAATAAAAATGTCATTCTTCTTCTTTTAAATAATAATAATAATAATAATAACGACATTCTTCTTCTTAATATCAATAAGCGTAAACTTTACTGCTTAACTTTATCACTATTGGTCAATATTAAGCAATAAGACATTCTTATCTCTGCTGGAGTGCGCTTCTCAACAGTTCAACCCCCACACAATATTAACAGAACTCGTAATTCGGGTCCATATTTTGTTTTTGTGGGCGCTTAATCCCACTCTTTAAACTCCCAAATAAAACAATTTTGTTTCTTTCCACTTCCCTGGTGATGGTCTCGATCTCCACGTCAGAGAAGTTTCTCTTCTTTGCCGTCTTCCGTGTGTTTATGGCGTAAAATGAGGGCGTGGGGGAAGCGGAGACTTGAATATATTGGGGCGTGTTATTCTAATGGCAATCGTTTTCAGCCGCAGCATTTATCAAGGACAGGTATTGCGTACACCTAGATTTCAAAGGTACGCACAGCTTCATAAATCAGGCGGTGAGAGGAGTGTAAGCATAATCTTACGCCAACATATACGCCCGTTTCTACGCAAGAATGATAAATGAGGGCCATTGTCTTTACGACTCCAACGAAAACATTATTGGATGAGGTGAATTCGCTGTCTCTCATCAGACACCAGGACAAACTCAAAGGTGGATCATTCAGGAATCTGTTCACACCCATTGGGTTTGCTGCACGGTATTTTTTCATTACGAGTCTTCTCGAATGTATCACTGTTACATTTCAGCACTTCAGCATGACGGTTCATATTTGTAGAAGTCTCTACAAATTGTTCCTCAAACCACTTATCCATCGTCATGCCACCTAATAAACCGAAATTTACTTTAAACATTTTAGCCTTTTTAATTCATACGTTTTTTTCTATGTTTATGTTGATACGTGTGGTTGCTAAGGGTGTTGCTAAGGGCGCAGTGATAAATAGAACCGTTGGGTGAAGCGGTCATAGCCGTGTTTTATCGTGAATAAAGCACAGCTATTGACCAATCAGAATCAAGGATTGTAAGATGTGGTCTCTTCTGTGCTGTTTCCCGGCAGACCCAGGATCTCGCCAGCCGTGGGCCCACACGCGAGCTGCAGTATCTTCTGCCCTGTTACCCCTCTTAGTGCTGCTGGGTCTGCATTCAGCGGCGCAAACACATGACCGGGGTAGGGTAGAAATGGTATACCTCCCAGGGTGTTATTTTCCCTTCTTGATTTTTTATTATTAACCCTACTTCTGCAAGGTATTTCATCGTGTTTAGTATTCTCTGAACCCAAACTATGATAAGGCTCTGTGTCTTCCTGCGCTCTGGGTCTAATGGCATTTATCCTTCTCTCCGTTGAGGTTTGGTACGGTTTAAACCCCGACTCTCTCATTTCCCATGACTCTCCCTCTCTAGTTATGGGACCAACGATTATGAATTCTTTCTCTTCTACTCTCCCTGCTTCGTTTTGTCGCCTATTTAGTTGACTTTGTGGGAGTAGAGTAATATTGGTTAATTTATCCATGACTGTGTATCTGTTCCTATAACAATAGTAAAATATTCCACGGAGTGAAATAGATGGTTTTACGGTTAATACGGAAGTAACTACCCCTGGTAACTTCCTCCTTGCAATTCGGAGACACTGTTTAAAGTGTTCGAATGGTTTTGGGGTTTTTTGGTCAGATAGTTATTGTTTAATCGGATTCCACTTATTAAATTAATAATAATAATAATAATTAAATTAATTATAATCCTGGATGAGCCCCCGTGTGGTGAGATATTGAGTTAGGTGGCCTTTTGCAGTCAGGTCAGGTTTACTACACTAGCTAGTTTGTTATACCAGTTAAATCTAAAGGATGTCCCTTAACACCGTATACAACATTAACAATCATTGACTTTCATGCTTACCCTCCGCTGAAAGCTTCCTGGATCCCTTTTGTCCGGGTCAGTGAAGATGTAGAAATACCTTATTGCTATTGAACGTTCTTTGTACAGCTGAAGTAAGATGGGAAAAATACTTATATACGTTTAGCAAAATATCAAAAGGTTACAGATTATGATTGTTCAGCGAATCCCTTCCCAGGGCGGTCCTGGAGAACGGATGGACAATGAGTGACTCACTTCTAAGCAGTTCGAGTAAGCAATCTGTTAAACATAACTTGAGATCATCAGGTTATAAAATAACAGCAGTTTTGAGCAAACAAAGAAAGATCTAGAGAGAACTCGCTCGCTCTAGCGATGCAAACCAAAAAATGAACACTTGAGCATGTGTAACCGGCAGATATAAGGCCATACTAAGGTTGTCCTTCTGTGCTCACCGTACCCTCGTCCCCTCGGCCACGCCCCTAGTTAGCGTGTAAGCGGCTAGCTATTCGCTAGTGTCAAAACACTGTTGCATAAAACTGGCACATCAGGGGGAAAACGGAGTGAATCTCCGTTGTGTACGTCTTTTCTAAACTGTTCGCTGTGCTGTTGCCTGTGAGAGGTATGTGTCACCACTCCATTTCAATTGAAAACATGTTGTTTGCACTAGTGGTGTGTAAAATGTAACTGTTTGATAGTGATGGGCAGATCGAGGCTTCGTGAAGCAATGAAACAGTTGAACCAAATGGTTCATATCGTTTCGAGGCTTCGAATCAATCCGACACCCGTCTCCACGGTGACACCTAGTGGTCACTTGCAGGTGTTGATCTGAAACAACCTTGATGAGCCATGAATTTTTTTTATTTATTTTTTATTATTGTACTTTTCTATTATGTGAATCTTGTAACATATAGGCTCCTCACTGTGCATAGTTATTTTGGTCCTGCAAAATGAATATTAATAAAATAAATCAAGCCACAATGTCTCACTTTTTTACATATTTTTATTCAAAAATGTTAATTTCTCTGCTGTGGAAGGACTTAGCCTACTTCTTTTTTTACAGATAATTTCTCCAGCCTTTGAAAAAATCCTCTCACAAGGGACACTTGTTGCTGGCATGCAAAGATATTTTTTAGCTAGGACATACAAATGAGGAAAGATTACTGCTCTCTCTTTCCAGTAAGTTAGTGGATCATGAGTTGTGGGCAAATACACATCGTTGATGTATTTTTTCACTTCCACTGTGGCATCAGCTGTAGCATTGTGTATATCATCTGGGTTTGATGGATACGAGTATCAAAAAGTTCCCATAAACTGTCCTGTACTGGTGTTGATGTTGATGGGTCTGATGTTGACATTTCTGGCTCTGAATAAAAATTAAAACAGCAATTAGTAACAAATGCTAAATTGACGGCATATATGAAGTATATATTACATGAATCAGATCACATAACATAACACAGACTGAAACTGCTCACCAGGATTTGTGTTTGAACGCATCAGTGAAGCACACTCCAGTGTCAGTGTCAAATGGCAGGATGAGTGCTCCTCAAATGGCAGGATGAGTGCTCCTCAAATGGCAGGATGAGTGCTCCTCAAATGGCAGGATGAGTGCTCCTCAAATGGCGCATCATGGATGATGTATTGTTGCAGTAGGCGAGCTGCCGATCACACACATCTCACTTTATTTGGGGTTTCTAAATGGAAATGCTCCCACACCACAGATGTACGGCATCTCTTCTGGGGAGCCTCCATTTTATCTATCTATCCAAATCTATCTAGATATGTATATCTCTAATCTATGTAATTAGATATATGTATTTACAATCTATCTATATATTTAGATATGTATATATATAATATGTATCTATAATCTATTTAGATATGTATTTATAATCTATGTAGGCTATCTATAATCTATCTATGTATTTATATAGGCTATGTAGCCTATCTTTAATCTATCTATATATGTATCTATCTATCTAGCTGTCTATATATATATTTATATAGCCTATATGTATCTATTAATGTGTCACTATACTCTGTGTCTCTAGCCTATCAGTCAATGTGTTGTGTAAATTTAAATGTAAGCCTAAATATAACTAAACAAATCGCACTATAAATGTCACTATATCACCAAAAATCCACTATCTCAAAATCAACTCCTCTCACAAAAACCCACGAGGTCAATATGCGTTGATTTCACTTTTATACAGATCATAGCTGTCAACATTTGGTTTTCATGCTCCTGATTGGCCATTGCGTTCAAGAAATCAACACATATGACTGTGATTGGCTACATCACTCAATGCTGCAAACATGTTATAATATATAAACTCTAGCCTGTAAATCGTTTCTATTTTGTTTTTGTTATTGTTGCTTTTCTGCAACAGATGAATAAAAATGTATTCGTTTTTTGTGTTTTATTCATAAATATTTCTAGTTCGGGAGTCCCGCGAATAGTTTTATTCTCACACACACAGAGTGAGTGCATAACCGCCCGCGCTCGCACTCGGCCATCAAATCTAGTCCCGCGCCGCACTCTATTTGAGTTAAGCTTTCCGCGACTGTGCAACTGGGTTATAGGTTGCCAGGTTGAGATGACAAACGGGTTGAAATTGTATGGTGTGTGGATTGTGTGAATATAATGCATTTAATACAAGATCTGGCAACTCGTCAACATTAGACAAACATATTTTGGTCCGATTATTCATAAAGGAGTTTGGGCCATGCAAATTACGGGAGTTTCCCGGGAGAAATAACAAACCGGGAGGGGTCCGGGAGATAGGGCTAAAAAACGGGAGAAACCCGGGAAAAACGGGAGTGTTGACAGGTATGATACAGATGTGCGATTGTGTGGTCTGTTTCCGACCGTGTCAATCAAACGCTGATTCGGCGGATAACACCTGATGAAACCACTGATCTATATAATGACTGGATAGCTCATGACGTTCTAAACTGCCATCAGGCAGTGAAGCCACCGGAAGTGTTCGAGCGGCCATCTTACGATTCCCTACCAGCAGAGGGCTCCAACGGAGATAGGTAGTTCCGACGGCACTTTTAAGATGACCCGCTGTGCAGCATACAAGTGTAAAACGACGTTCACAAAAGGATGTAGAAAAACTACCCACAGGTTTTAATTCAAGCCCTATAATTAGTCATTTATATGCACAATTGTCGCGTGTTGTTTTCTCCGAGGCAAGAGTAATGCTGCTGCTTCAAAAAAACAACGATAAAACAGTCAACAGTAGCCTATAAGAAACCTCAGAGCAGCAATAATCACAAGTGTCCAATGGCGACACCGTTTGACAGCTTCAAAAGAGCTTCGTGCAGAGTCCGTTTACCGTTAACCCATACCATTTGTATTATGCATTTCCTGAACATGTACTTGCTAACTAATCAAACACTTAATTTGAACAAACTACTGATCTAACACAATCGGTCTTCCGACCTTTAACTGTCGTGTCAATTGATTTTGATAAGCGCGAGGGAGAAAGCGCACACAGCAGCGCTCGTGTTGGTTGAAGACGGTGAGAGTGCGCGCGCGCGGCCGAGGTTCTCTCTCTCTCTGCTCGTTCTTATGTCTGCTTATGTCTTATGCCCTGTCCACTGATCTAAATAATTCGTTGTTACGACGACTTATTTGTTCCCTCGTTTTAATAAATCGTGGACTCGTTGAACTCCTCCCTCACTTTGATTTAACGAATTACAACGTGGCCACAATATAGCTAGTAAAACGAGGGAACAAATTAGTAAAACGTGCTGTATTATTAATTCGTGGCCACGAAACAATATTCACCTGAATATTCACCAATTCACAAAAATATAGGTATTTTAGCATTCACTATTTAATTAATAGTATCAAACTGTTTTTCTTACCTGAAGATAGCTCTGAAGGCCGACTAGACGTGTTCTCGTACAGCTTTTTATTCCTTTTGCAAAGAAATTGCCGTTTTTTAATAAGCAAGAAAAATGTCCGACTTTAAACACATACCCATTTAAATGCTTAGGATGTTTGCGTTGTAAGAATGTACAGGGGTACTTTAGATTTAAAAACGGTGTCTCGTTAGGCAATGTTTTCTCAGTCAAATCATAAAATTTCCTATTGATTCAATAAAACGCTTGAGCTCACTAGGGAATACCAATATGGCGGCGCGGTGGCTTCACTGTTTATGACGTCATGAGCTATCCAGTCATTCTATATAGATCAGTGGATGAAACACTTGTGAAACACTTCGAGGCTTCGTTTGGCCATAGTCACGTGACATGGGTGTTTTGAATCACGCTTCGAATCAGTGATTCGAAACATCTGCGCTTCGGGATCTCGCAAAGCTTCGGAACGACTGTTTCGCGTCAGCCATCCCTACTGTTTGATAACAGGTATGTGACGGCGTACCAGACGCTTCCGGGTAGCATATTGTTGAGCTACCGAAGGTCTGTGCTGGAAGACGATATATGTACGCGCACTCTGTTTTGCCTTTTGGAACGCCAGTCAAGGTAACATTGGCTGTATGGCTCACAGTAATAACGTTCCTTAGGTAATCTGTTTGTATATGTATGTGTGTGGTAAATCGATTATTTTAATCTGAAATGGGCTATTTTGTATGTAAACAATGCTTGTGTAATTTCTCATGTAGGTTTGCACACGGGGAGATAACTGGAATCCGATTTCCATCTATGTGGAATGTTGTACCCATAGAGGTAAAAGGAAATGTGTTTTTTTGTATTTGTATCACTGAGTGAGTGATCCTGGTTTGAGTCACATTTATTATATGTAATAGATTTTAATTGTGGTTGTTTCTCTCTTCAGAAAAAGTGTCACTGCTGCTTTGCCTCTTGTACATTTGATTTAAGTGATATCCCTGCCTCATTTTTTTTTGTTCTTTATTTGTGTTATTTCGTTTGCCTGTCTGATCTGGGCTAAACACAGGCGTGGCTGGTTTTCATTTGTTTTCCCTTTTTGTGTGTGTGTTGTTGTTGCATGTCAGCAGTAAGTGTGGTATTGGCTGCCCCAGTAGCTTGTGGTGGTAATGAATGCTAACCTTTTAGATTAGCTGATTTCTGACCTAATCAGTCAGGCTTTAATAGTAACATCATTCTTTTTTTCTCTTTTGAGAACCAGAGGGTTGAAGCTGTGTCGGATCGGAGTCCTCCTCTTCGCGCACCGCACACCGTATTTGTAGTGGTAACGTTCACCTCACCATTTGCAGTGATTATATTTTGTAGTGAGTGTGTGTGTGTGTGTGTGTATGCGTGTGCCTCTGTGTGAATAGGCAATTGAATCAGCAGCACGGGTGGTGTGTCGGTCTCACTCCTCTTCCAGGACAGGTAACTCCTTCTAAACAGCTGATCCATTAAAGCCATTATTCTTCTTGTACATCTTCAAAGTCCTGGTGGCAGCCACTACCTCCCTCTGACCGGCCTATGGGGCCTACTCAGTGTCATCATTCTGAGAAACAAACCCCAGACTGTTTTTACTGCATTATTTAATAAACATTGTTATACTTTTATACGGCAATACTACGTCTCTGTCATTACTTCAATATCTGTGTGTGGGAGCCCTCTTGTCTCAAGTAAGGTGTTGGAGGTCTACCTAAATTACATCTTGGTGTGAAAGTCCCCAAGTGGCGTAGTCGAGCACCCTAGAGTCAAAACCTTAATCTTATGACTCCTGTGGTCACACATGCTTTCACTGAGGTATACCTAAACCCACAGACATCCGTCCTGTTTCGGCTGCGTTGGGCACGTCACAGACACAGACATTAACGCTTATCTTGCAACTTGCAGTCCGGCATAGATGCAGATAAGCAGTTCTTTTGTGTCCTTCTGGCATTTGTATGGTGATTTCTTTAAAGAGGTTTAACCAGGTTTATGGAAAATTGACTTAATGGAAAAATATCACTTTTTTGAAAATTATATATAGACCTTATTCGCAAACACCGGAAGTAGCTAACCGCGGCCATATTGTTGACATGACATCTGTCCTGCTGCCCCTAACCGCGCACAGATTTGAGTTGAGGGGAGCAGTTGAGGGGAGTAGCCTGGCTTCATCTCGTCGGTATCAAGAGAAGATAATGCTATTATTTGATGTGGGTCCACACCAATCAAGCTTACATTTACATTTAGGCTACATTTAGCAGACACTTTTATCCAAAGCGACTTACAACTGAGGACTAAAGCAAGCGAGTCAACGTGAAAAGTAAAGTAAATCGCTTAAGTAAAGATCCGTCCTTATTGCCACTTTGCCAGCCGTAACTTATCCGGATATTTATAACGATCTCGTTCATACAGTATCCGTATACAAACTAACGTTGCAATGCACCTCAACACAAGGCAACATAATGAATGACACTTGTCTCATTCGTGGAGGTGGAAAAACAAGTTATTTGTGACATGCAAGATTTGTTGTATTAAAATGTAAATGCAAAAGAAAAGGCATGAGAGTCGGTTGTTTTTGTCAATTTTAAGTTTTCATTTAAAATGTTTGCGATTTTAATATAAGTACATGGTTACATATTTGACCACTAGCTTGAGCAACTTAATATATAGAAGTAATGCATGGAATAATTGGCTTACGTTGTTGAAATAGTGAGTATGTGTTAAAATAAAAATAGTGAGTACCGGGGTGTACAGCCGCGGATCAGTTACGCACTGCAAACGCAGCATATAAAGCACTGTAGCGCGTCCTGCTTCTGTACCGTATACGCACCGCCAGGGATGGAAATTAACTTTTTTGTCCACCGGCCACTGTGGCTGGTGGATTTCAAAATCTACCAGCCACTCAATGTTTTTACCAGCCACTTTCTTGTTTTTAACCGACAATGTGTAACTGCATGTGAAAATTAATACTACAAGAATACTTAATTATAAGCAGTTTATTTAATCTCAAGTCTCAATGAAATACTGACATTTTCTCTTTCTCTCACCCTCGGCCTCATCCTCCTAATCTGTCATTTATTTCTGTTTTGATGATAAATTGAGCCAGCCTCCATAAGTAATTAACCTGTCCTGTGATTTTCTCTCTCACACACAACACTCTCCAGACATGAACTTATGCACTATAGTATGTTGGTTGCCTTTACATTTGAATAATATTTCATATAATCTAGATATGGAATGGAATAAATAGCATTCAATACAAAATGAATATGTCTCATATATTGAAATCAAGTTTTATGTGATAAAATATTTGCTTTGTTGTGCATTAGAACCACACCAGGCATTTAGTCATATTACAAAATAATTTATTGAAGCATCCAGATACTTCACCACGTGACAGCAGCTAGGCTCCTGATTGGTTAACGCAGCGCGAATTGACGCCAAAGTTCAGAATTTTCAACTCGGGCGGCAGAAGCGAATTGGCGTCAAACGCGTGAATCCACAAAAAGCACTCAATAAAATCATTCGCGCGAAACGCGCCAGACGCTTGAACTTGACGCGGGAATGAGGCATATTCGCGTCTACCACGCCGCGCTCTACGCCTCCATTCGCGCCGCAGGAATTTTTTACGCGCGTAAAACGCGTCTTTGAAATCACTCGCGCCAGACGCTCTATTCGCGTCTGGTGTGAACGCACCATGATGTTTTCTCTGCAGACCTCTACGCCTGCGATGTAAGGATGTAACGCCACATTTTTTTGGGAAGGTGTGCCTCCTCTAAAAGTGTCCGCCGTCCGGGTGAAACGGTATGCTATTTTTATTTACCCGCCACGGTGGCCGGTAGGTGAAGCGAGTTTACCCGCCACAACACAAAATCACCCGCATTTGGCTGGTGGCGGGTGCTAATTTCCATCCCTGCGCACCGCACACGCATTGCACACGGATTATGTGTGAAACCTGTGGTAAATGATGGGAACACACTTTTCTGTGGGGAGTTGGCTGAAAGTTTAGCCTATTTATCCTAGCTAGCCTCTCCCGCGCTGGCTAAACTCTGTCTCCTTCCCTTCACGTTTTCTGACAGTCGGTAACTTATCGCATAAAAACTAACATATTGTTCTTATTGCTGTTGTTAGAACAGCCGTGTATTACACAACACACCATCACGCTGTTTAAAAAAAAATACAGTGATAATACCATGGATAATAGAGAGCCTAAGTCCCTCCCCTTCCGGTTGACCACCATGGGACCTTAGTTCGGAAAAATATTACATGGTAGTCAATGGCGAGAGACAACAAATATTTTGATCCCGTTTGAACTGTGCCCTGAATTACACATATGATGTTTGTCAATTTAAAATATACATTTTAAAGTCACGAAAGTCGCAGTTTGATGTAAAACTGTTGAGGTATAAGACTGTGAAAATACGTAATTACAAAGACTACAAACCCAAAAGGCGCGCATGAGACGTCATACCTTTTCTCTCAATGAATGAAGCTAACTTTACTGAAGCTAACGTCTGTCATTTCTTCTATAGTCTAACGTTATAATCGTAACGTTACGCCGTCATGCCTGTGTGTGTTGTACCAGACTGCACACACACGAGCTGGTGACGTACATAGCGCGAGACGAGAGATGTAGTTCATTGAGCGGTTTTCACACAAAACTAAATGTTACTCTCCTGTTTTATGACAAACTGCGACTTTCTTGACTTTCATAATTATCTTTTAAATTGACAAACATCATATGTGTAATTCAGGGCACAGTTCAGACGGAATAAAAAGATAAGTTGTCTCTCGCCATTGACTACCATGCATATTTTTTTCCGAAATAAGGTCCCATGAGCCGGAAGCGGAGGGGCGGGACTTAGGCTCTCTATACCGACGCTGCCTCGCTTGTCAATTGACAGACTGACAGTTGCCGTGGTTTCTATGTCAACAATATGGCCGCCGCAAACATTGATGACGCAGATCGAATAACATCTATAGAAAATTATAAAACGGTTAGTTCCAATCCTTGATTCTGATTGGTCAATAGCTGTGCTTTATTTGCATATCAACACTATATAGTGAAAAAATTGCAGCAAAATTTAAAAAATCTTTGGAAGATTTCACTGAACATTTATTTAGGCTAACCGTAGCAGAAGTAAATTTCTTACTTATGTAAATGTTTCAACTCTATTATTATTTTTAAAAAAATTAGACAAATGTGATATTATTTTAAGGGTGAATAAAGACTGAGAGTCAATATTTAGAAATGATTAATTATTATGTTTTGAACTGTTGTATATCTGTGTTTTCCTGTGTGTTCATTGTCAACTCAAAAAAGTTTATTTTTAATTATTAAGAAAATTGCTATTATTTTATATGAAAAAGTTAATAATTGTATTTTATTGAGAAATATTTTAGTTTGTCTTGTATATTTTTTTGATTAGATCATATGGTCGTGCATCCATTCTTTCAGGGTAAATCAAGAAAAAAATATACCCTGTATTAATACAAACAAAACCACATGGTACTAGACATGTGTGAGATTAATGTGGGAAATATTAATACTCTGAACCCTAAGTAGATTTACACACACTGAGAAAGTCCTAAAGCGTTATGTTGTGTCGCGCTCTCTCCTAAACATTGCACATTTCTTCTCTTCCATGAACCTTTAGACGGAATTATGTTTGACAATTTAAAAAAAAAATATGCTAATAATCATTTTATAAACTGTAAAGGTTTTCACGATTAATACCGTTACAAATTATCCTACATCCTATCAAGAAGGAACTACCAAGCTAGCACTCTGCACTTTTGATGTAATATAACCTAATTCTGTTTTTGCATCAGCTACATTGGTGAGCAAGTTCCATCTTGATTGACTATTTAATACAGTAATATTTAAAGGATACGTTCATGGTTTTGCACTTTGAGCCCCCTCTCTGGGTTGATGAAATGAGTGTTTGACACCAGAACTTTGACTATTGGTCCAGTCTTGAGCTTTTGGCTGATTTTGAATCGGCCCTGCCATGCTTCAGAATGGCTAGCTACATGCTTTCACAAACCTGTCTTTAAATCAACCCTAAACGTTCGTTTTCAAAGATGTGCAACTCACCGATTGGTTAGTGGTGTTCGTGACTGTTCGTCAAACACTCCAAGATAACCCAGAAAGGGGGCTCAAAGTGCAAAATAGTGAACTTATACTTAAAAGACAAAAAGAAACACTAACACACTAACAGAGGCTGCAATTATTTTATCTGCCTACATGCACAATTGTAGAAATGGGAATACAAATGGAAAAAGTACAAGCACAAGTGCACATGCACAAGTACATTTCACAGAGCTAAACAAAAGTATTTGTTTGTCTTTATATTCTTCCACAACAGACATCTGACATCACAAGTCATCGCAGACAGGCAGCTGTGGAAGGTCTTCCCATATTTCTACTGGGAAGCTTTTCTCTAGATGCCTGGTGAGTGCAGCTTGGAAGACCTTCAGCTTTTAGTAGTGTTGTATAGCAAAGAGGCCATACACAAATAGACATCACTCTTTATTGACTAGTTTTCTACAGGACATTATTTCAGGGGTGTCTTTGTTTTGTCAGGCAACTGATGCAGATGACAAACGGATGAAAGGCATCAAGATGGGGGTCCTCACAGTGCTTGATGATGATGACGACGCACTCATTAATATTGCCCTTGTGTTGGAGGAAACCATTGTCCTGAAAGACATCCCAGACACCCCGACTGCGCTTGCGTATCTTTTTGGCTTGCTTTATGCCCTCAACATGGAGTTCCCAAAATACATCAGGTATACCTTTGAAACTATCCAGCACATTTTCATGGAAATGTCCACCAATTGCTCACAGCGTGTCCGGAGCTTCAAGACCAAGCTGTTAAACCAGTGATTCATTTTCCATGGGGAAGATTTATTTTATCATGTCTGTTCATTTATGTTTGGATATTTTGTAAGTCTTCACATAGACCACCTTATAGTTTTTATGTTGTTCCTTTATTTTGACTAAAAACAAATCTTTTATGTGTAGCTGTCATATTACTGTCAAGAGACTACGGTATTGATTGTTCAGTAGAAGCAAGCTGTGTTTCACCATTACTGTTATAGCCTGCATGTTTTCATTTTTGGCTAATTTCAAAGTTCAGATAATTCAGAAAGTTCAGATTATTTGGCTTTTTCAGCTGGGGATTTACACATTTCTGAATTAATACTTAGGCACTATACCACTGTTTTTCTGTCATCTTTGGCAATAGTTGCATTATTTGTAAGGTCTCAACAAGAGTCGGAAAGAAAAAAAACTGCCCATATTATGGTTCTGAAAGCTGATTTTGCTTTGGGCATAAGATAACTTGTTTACATTGTGGAATTGTAAAGTTGTTTGTGCCAAAGTCATTCAAATAAACATGCATAAATTAACTGGTTTACTGTCAGTGGATGATTTAATGTGTGTGTGTGTGTGTGTGTGTGTGGGGGGGGGGGGTGATATCAAAAATTGAGTTGATATCTTCAACTCAAAAGTTCTGTGCAGTCGGTTGCCTTGAAAATTCGAGTTGAACTAACTTTTTCTTTTTTACAGTGAGTTTCACTTGACCCACCCTACATCTCAAAGCTGGAGCCGGTCTGGTGTTGTTTAAAGCTCATAGTGATTATTCTGACTTCATGAAGCCTTGTGTGTGAATGAACTTCAAACTGACTAGAACAAACTCTTTGAAATGTATATATGATACTGGATATGAAACTGTTAATAATGTAGACAGACAGCAATCTCATTCAATGTCAGTCATGTGTGGGTGAAATATCATTTATTAGGCATTTAAAAGCTCTACTTAGAAAATGAAAACATGGAAAGCTCAGAAAGCAATCATATCAGGATACTTCATGACTTTGGCCTCGTTTACACTGCAGGTCTTGATGCCCAATTCTGATTTGTTGCCTATATCCGATTTTTTTTACCGTCCGTTTACACGTTCTTTAAATTGTGACCCATATCCGAGTCATGTGTTTACACTTGACTGAAACATCGCGCATGTTTCAGGGATGCAAACACATGTATGGTCAAAAAAGAGAGAGGTAATCGAAGCCCTTGCCCCGCCAGATACTTACATTGCCACCAATTCCTGCCAGTGCCATCCCCGGCCCACCCCTATAGGCATATAGTAAAATGGAATTCAAATAAAGTTTTGACAAAAAAAGATTTTATAAAAAGATAAACCTCACATATTTCAGCCTTTAAATAATTTTTCACAAAAAAGGTTTTATAAAAAGATAAATCCTCACATATTTCAGCCTTTAAATAAATTTTATAAAAAGAATGAGTAAAAAAAAAGATAAATTACTTGACATTTACATTAATGCACATTAGCCTATCTTTTATTATTAATAGTAAAATTCGGTCTGATTTTCCAGTGGCGTCTGTCGTTGCTATGCAACCATGCACTGCGCTCTCCACAACGACAAATAAGTTTTAGTAGCTAATAGATTTCCCACCACCGAAAAAACGCTTGCTGTAGCTCTGCTACAAGATTTATTTACGGAGAAGAGAAAAAACACCCGTAGGTGCACCCCCATCCTTTATGTTGACTGAGCTTTCAATGTTGTTACGGAAAGGGTGAAGCTGATCGGTTGGTTCTTGTCACATGAACTGCGGTGTGCTTGCGGCAGTCTCGCTTGCTACGCCTGGAAAAAATTAGCGCGTCGCTTCAATTATGAGCGCGCTTGCCGCGCGCCTACATTTGAAATAACGAACTTGAGAGCAAAAGACACGATATGTGAACGCCCCCTTGACGAGCTACCTCCAATCAGGTCACGAGCTACTGGTAGCTCGCGAGCGACGTGTTGGAGACCCCCCCCCCCCACCCCTTAAAAAAAACTCTTCGAATCTGCACCATTCACATAAATCACCCAAACTGACGTGAAAAAAGCGGGAGGCGCCGAAAAGCGCGCTGTTTGCATCCCTGATGTTTACAGGGGTCTTCTTGCTCAGATGGACGAACGCGCAGCGAGATCTCAGGACAGGTGGGAACATACAACATGATCTCATAAAAGTGAGTAGCCCATCTATAGCACACATTTTATTTCTCATGCCATTTATAGCCTACGCCAAAAATAGTTTTTGCTTGCATATGATACGCACTGTAAACGTGCGTATTAAACGCCATAAAGCTATATTTTTGGCGTAAATGCCACGTGAAAAAAAAATCGTGCAATAAACGCACTTTCATGAGATGTGGCGGGCTTTAACGAGGAGCAGTGGGTCCGAAATTTTAGGATGAGCAAGCCAACCTTTGATATGTTGTGTCAACGTGTGTCCACATTCCTCTCCTACGACGACACAATGTTTCATCGGGCCATCCGTCCATCCGCAGATGCGCGTCGGGGTTTCTCTCGTCATTAAACCGCGGAGACGCAGCCTTATGCCTCGGAAAATCCGATCTGCCTGTTTACATGACAGTCGCATTGGCACATATCCGATTTACATCTGATTTATTTCCACATATGAACGAGGCCTGAAACCGATCTCGAAATATCCGAATGCATGCGTTTTTTTCCTGTTTACACTGTCATAGAACACATCCGATCTGTGTCGCATACGAGTAAAAAATCGGAATTGGGTCACATTTCACTGACAGTGTAAACGAGGCCTTTCAGAACTAAAATTATAACTAATTCAAGCAGAATCAGCAGAAAATAATTAAAAATGAATCATTAATTACATGAAGCAAATACAAACATTAAGTAATCTAGATGTTCTAATGAAAAACAATGAAGAATGAGTTAAAAATCTATATCAGATTCACATCTCTTAAAAGTGTTATGGCCTCCTTCTCCAGTGTGAATTTTCTGGTGGTCTTTCAGTTCATCTTCTGTAGTAAAGGACTTCTTCACTGAAACACACACCGCCGTGTCTTCTGTAATATTACTAATGAATCTTCTCCTTTGATTGAATCTTCTGGTGTTTCTTCATGACTGATCACAGTTAAATGCTCTTTCTTCAGAATGAGAAGCAGAAGTGATTTCAGAGTGAAACCCTGAGCCGCTTCTTCCCAGTGTGAACGCTCATGTGAATCTTCAGACTTGATTTTCATGTGAAGTGTTTTTTACACTGAGGGCAGGAGACAGAGTTATTGGCTTCTGTTTTTCCTTTCTTGTTCACGTCCATCAGGCCTAAAAGAAACATTAAATCAAGTGAGTTTCAATGGACTATTTTATGCAAACAGCTTGCTAATCATGTCTTACTCGTGTAGTTAAAGTAGTGATGGGCGATTTCGAAACACTGCTTCACGAAGCTCAGAAACCTTTATGAATCATTTGCTTCAAATCAGTGGTTCAGATCGTAAATCAAACTGCGAAAGTCACAACATTTTGCAGATGTTTTAATCAATCATTTGTATAATTAAAAGGAATAATAGTCTTATGGCCTGTTTAGCTGAGTATTAAAAACCCACATGTTATACAGATCCTTAATATTTATGATATTACATGATTTGTTGATTGCATTTAATCGATTTAATTGAATGCAATGGTTTGTAAAATGTGTTTTTATGCATGTTTGGCCTGAGTTTTTGTTGCATTTACACTGTTCTGACCAGCGTGTGGCGTTTTTTCAACATTTCAAAACAGTGAATCATTTTTTACGAAGCAATTGGTTCAACTAATTCAAAGTAAAACCTTTGAAAAGCTTAGTTTTTCTCATCTGGGTTGAGCCTTTTGGGTAAATTTTTTGGGTTATTTTTTCAGTGTTTGGGTAGTTTTTGTGTTACTCAGCTCCTGGGTCAGACATAACCCAAAGTTTGGGTAGTTTTTGTGTTACTCAGCTCCTGGGTCAGACATAACCCAGAGTTTGGGTATTTTTTGTGTTACTCAGCTCCTAGGTCAGACGTAAAAAACCAAGAGTTTGGGTAGTTTTTGTGTAATCTAAAATAATATATTCCAATAATAGGGCTGGACGGTATGGCCAAAATTTATATCACGATATATTTCTTAATTTTGGTCGATACGATGCAATTCCGATATCGATATAAACAATATAAAAACCTCAGGAAAAACTGCCAAGATCGCCCACAATGAATGTCTGTACCAACAAACTTCTAAAAAATGTATTTGCCAAGTCTCTGAAACCTGCTCCTATAAAACTATATAATATTTCAGAAATAAAAATGGTACAAATAAATTATTGTTAATATTTTATTTCTATTTAGCCTTCATACAAACAAGAATTGTGAAATCACTGTCAAATAAACATAAGACTCTCAACTTATTAATATTAAGATTTTTAACTTTAAACTATAGGCTAACATAGGCTGATTGTTTCAGCCAGGATAAAGAATATGAAAAGTGCTCAGAGTTGCTGGAGAAAAAAAAAAAGAAAAGAAAAAAGTCAGCAACAACAAAAACACATTTTGCTGGGGGACATTTTGAGTGTTGATGACAGCCTTAATTCATTCCGATTAGGGATGCTCATATTGACCGTTTAACCGTTAACCGAAAGTAAAAATTTTGACCGATTAATACTATCAGTTAAACGGTTTTTTATTTTTATTTTTTTATTTTAAGCTTTATCTTTTTTTCCTGCTGCATGGTTAAAAAAAAAAAATGATATATAGCCAATATTTGTTAACTCACTGGGCGCGTCGACATGCGCAACCACACGCGCCAACAGACATATTTCCCTGAGCAAGCAAAATGAAGCGACCGAAAAGAAGTAGCTAGCCTACTATGTGGGGCCATTTCGACAGAAAGGGCGACGAAGTTACTTGCAAAATATGCTACGCCGTATTAAAATTAATATCACTTGCGAAGCAAACATCCACAAGCAAATGAAAGGCGCTTCCCGAAGCTGGCCACTATAGCGAGACGTTAGCTGTATTCCCGAACATCAGCTGTGCCATCGGAGACGGTGTTTTCTGCCAGCGGGTCTAACGGTCAACAGGCTCACAGACTAACCCCACATCATGTAGACATGTTACTTTTTTAAAATAAAAACTAGACAAGCTGTGGATTGAGGTAGGCCTGCTTTTTTTATTTGACGAAAAAACTTAGTCTGATGGAAAAAGAAAATGCCGGTTTTTCAACGCTTCAAACTGATTCAGTCAGTGTTTTCTTTTTGTCATCGTAATTTGATAATTATTTAAGTAAAAAATATACCATATATACCCGACCCTGAATATAAGACGACCCCCCATTTTCCAGACTTATTTTTTGGGGGAAAAGAGACACACACACACACACACACACACACAGACAGACAGACAGACAGACAGACAGACAGACAGACAGATAGATAGATAGATAGATAGGCGCGCGCGCTCTGGAGGGAGGCTGTCGGACCTGTTCACATATCGCGTCTTTTGCGCGCTCAAGTTCGTTATTTCAAATGTAGGCGCGCGGTATGCGCGCTCATAATGGAAGTGACGCGCTCGTTTTTTCCAAGTGCGTCCGCGCCGAATCGAGATAAAAACATCTAAACTTTTCAGAATGCCGCAAGTGCACCGATTGCTTAGCAACGACAGACGCCTCCGGAGCGCAACCGCCCTAGCGCGTTGGAAAAAGGAGAACACGAAAGAGCCGGTGAAGCCCGTGTCCGCCGCTGAGATGATCGCCTCAATAGCACAGTCTCTGCTACCTAGCGTTTTCTACGCGTTTTTAGGCGCTATATGTGAATTGCGCCCTATGATCGCGCCTTTTAAGAAGCACGCGAAGAGCGCGCGCGCCATATGATGTTTCCTCGCGCGGACCCGCTTCATCTGTTTGTCTGAGGTACTTTTGAAATATAATCTTATACAAATATGCTAAACGTTTAAACTGCCCATTCTAAGTGGGTTTTGTAACACAAATAAAGTAGCTCACCGAAATGCTTGGCAAGAAATTTCTCCCTTTCCCCTCGTGATTTTGTCTATATCGCGAATATAAGACGACCCCCCCATTTTTCAGCCTATTTTTAGGACAAAAACCTCGTCTTATATTCGGGTATACGGTATTTATTGTAGGCCTATTTAATGTCTTTTATTTATATTATTGTATTCTTTTTTTCTCTGTTGTCACTGTCAGAAATGTTGCAGGTTTTATGTGAATCCAGGATCCGTTGTTGATCTGTTCTGCATGTTTGCACGTAAAAAAACTTTTTTTCACGGGTCACTCACAGACACTCGTCAATATTATAATCTTATCAGTTAACGGTTAATAATCGGATAACGAGCGGCGGTTATCGGTCGGGAAAATTAACCGAAATGAGCATCCCTAATTCCGATTGATGAATCTGAATTTAGTGTTTACATGAACGCTAATGTGATGTGATCGGTTTCATGTGCGCGTATATACGCTCACCTAAAGGATTATTAGGAACACCTGTTCAATTTCTCATTAATGGAATTATCTAATCAACCAATCACATGGCAGTTGCTTCAATGCATTTAGGGGTGTGGTCCTGGTCAAGACAATCTCCGTAACTCCAAACTGAATGTCAGAATGGGAAAGAAAGGTGATAAGCAATTTTGAGCGTGGCATGGTTGTTGGTGCCAGACGGGCCGGTCTGAGTATTTCACAATCTGCTCAGTTACTGGGATTTTCACGCACAACACGCACAACCTTGAGGCGGATGGGCTACAACAGCAGAAGACCCCACCGGGTACCACTCATCTCCACTACAAATAGGAAAAAGAGGCTACAATTTACAAGAGCTCACCAAAATTGGACAGTTGAAGACTGGAAAAATGTTGCCTGGTCTGATGAGTCTCGATTTCTGTTGAGACATTCAGATGGTAGAGTCAGAATTTGGCGTAAACAGAATGAGAACATGGATCCATCATGCCTTGTTACCACTGTGCAGGCTGGTGGTGGTGGTGTAATGGTGTGGGGGATGTTTTCTTGGCACACTTTAGGCCCCTTAGTGCCAATTGGGCATCGTTTAAATGCCACGGCCTACCTGAGCATTGTTTCTGACCATGTCCATCCCTTTATGGCCACCATGTAACCATCCTCTGATGGCTACTTCCAGCAGGATAATGCACCATGACACAAAGCTCGATTCATTTCAAATTGGTTTCTTGAACATGACAATGAGTTCACTGTACTGAAATGGCCCCCACAGTCACCAGATCTCAACCCAATAGAGCATCTTTGGGATGTGGTGGAACGGGAGCTTCGTGCCCTGGATGTGCATCCCACAAATCTCCATCAACTGCAAGATGCTATCCTATCAATATGGGCCAACATTTCTAAAGAATGCTTTCAGCACCTTGTTGACTCAATGCCATGTAGAATTATGGCAGTTCTGAAGGCGAAAGGGGGTCAAACACAGTATTAGTATGGTGTTCCTAATAATCCTTTAGGTGAGTGTAGATTATAACCTAGATGTGCTGTGTTTGACAGAAACCTGGCTAAAATAGATGATTACATTACTTTAAATGAGTCCACCCCCCAAGATTACTGTTATAAACATGAGCCTCGTCTGAAAGAAAAAGGGGAGATATTGCTGTAATTTATTAGCCTGGCTCCGCCCTCTATTTTCTTGTGATGTATTCTTGTGAACAAAGAGAGTGGTGAATGGTGGTGAACTTTGAATCATCATGTGGTATTCTTATTTGAATTATTATGGTGGTTATCAGTATATTACAAAGGTATAAAGCAGATTTTAATACTTTAGTGTAATTGAATTATAACGTTTATCGGGTAATGAAATATAAGGGTTGTCCCATAAAACTAAAAGGTTACTACTGTATTTTTATGGTAAATTACCGGGAACCAGAGCTGATGTTTTTTTACCACACATTTAAGTCCTGCTGATGTGTATTTATTTATTTTTCGCCCTAAATTTAAGTCCAAAGTAAGGTTGCTACCATATTTTTTTACGGTAAAATGCTGGCAACCAAGCTAAATTTCACAGGTTTTTTTTTACATTGTGGGGTTTTTTTTTTTGCCTGTAAAACATAGTCAAGTCAAGTCACCTTCATTTATATAACGTTTTAACAGTATGGATTGTTTCAAATCAGCTTTACAGTGATAAGAAATTGCCATAACAGTGAAGTTGCGAAGATCATTAGTTATTAACTTAGGGTGTACTCACACTAGCCAGTTTGAACCGTGCCCGAGAGCGTTTGACCACCAAAGCGCGGTTCGTTTGACTAGTGTGAGTGCTCCGAACCGTGCCCGGGCGCGGCTCGATTAGCCGGCCCTGGCCCGCTTGGAAGAGGTGGGCCAGAGCACGGTTCAGTTGGACTCGGGAGCGGTTCGCATGCAGTGTGAGCGCTAACCGTGCTGGAACACGGAACAGGACGCGTGACGTCATGGTTTTGCGACGCTCCAAAACCAACACAGTCCGTAATCAAAGCTCCAAAGTCCTTGCTGCACTTCAGCTGGTGCATTGCAAACCTCCTCATACGAGCAGCACGATTACGTGAAAATTTCCGCGCCACTAAGGCGACACATCTGTTTAACAACAGGCTGTGAGAGGGCTGTGGACCACCGTGGACCAAACGACACAAAATTATCCACAAAGAAAACAGAGCGATGGACTCCATTGTGTTCAGAGAGCACCGCTCTTCTTGTTTATCCCGAAACCGTCGCACCATAATGACGTAAGCGTGCTCCGGCACGAATGCTGAAACCCTATGTGAGTGCAGGCCAAAGGGGGAGTGGGGAGGGGGGACAATCGTACTCGGGCCCGGTTCATGGCAACCGTGCCTAGTGTGAATACACCCTTAGGGGCCGCTAACACGACACACCCATCCGCACAAACATCAAAGGTTGACACCATATTTTTTACGATAAAATACTGGCAACCACAGCTGCCGTTTTTTACCGTAAATTTCACAGGCTATGACTAAACCGCTTGTTAAAAAAACGCAACTTGATCCTACAGAATTAGTCAATTACAGGCCGAACTCAAATCTACCTTTTCGGTCAAAGATACTAGAAAAGGCAGTATCTACACTGTAACAGTTCTGAAAGGCTGTTCCATTTCTTTTACTGTAATGCTACTCCCCACCTCAAGGGTAATCTAGGGAGGTTTCTACAGGGGTATCATTTTTAAGAGAGACAAGTAAGAGTGTTTAGGAGAGGTACTGGCATGGCTTTGAGTGTTTGCTCAACTGAGCCGGATGCAAGAAGCCCTATTACAACCGTAGACTCGAAAATTATGTTGGCATTATTGGAAATGCATTAGCATGGTTTAAATTATACTTCTATGACCGTTATCAGTTTGTTGCAGTAAATGAAGAGATGTCTTATCGATCAAAAGTTCAGTATGGCGTACCACAAGGCTCAGTACTAGGACCGTTGCCGTTCACTCTGTTCATGCTACACTTAGGAGATATCATTAGGAAGCATGGCATTAGTTTTCACTGTTATGCTGATGATACTCAGCTCTATATTTCTTCAAAACCTAACGAAACTTACCAATTCGCAAAATTAAAGGAATGCATTGTTGATATAAAAAACTGAATGACTAGTAATTGCCTACTACTTAATTCTGAAAAAACAGAGATTCTAATGATTGGACAAAAAACGTCCTCACGTATTAACCTAGAATACTGTCTAACACTTGATGGCTGCTCTGTCAAGTCCTCGTCGTCGGTTAGGAGCCTGTGTGTTCTCTTTAATATCAATCTTTCATTTGAAAGTCACGTGTCTAGTATCTGTAAAACCGCACTTTTCGTCTTAAAAATATACCTAAATTACGTCATATGCTCTTAATGACAAATGCGGAACAAGTTCTTCATGTGTTCATGACCTCAAGGCAAGATTATTGTAATGCTATTATGGGTGGTTGCCCTGCACGCATAATAAACAAACTACAGCAGGTCCAAAGCAGTGCAGCTCCGTCAAATTGGTGTGTCTTCGGGTAAACTACATGTTTGTGTAAATTTTTTGTATCTATAAATTAGTTACTGTACACTGATTGTTTATGGACAGGTTATGGAATCAGTCACAGCTTATTTTGGTCAATAAAATGCCCAAAATGGGTTGTTTTTAATCCAGTGTTTTTTAGAGTGTAGTTTAAAGTGTACATGAAATGCTAATATTTTATTTAAAGTAATTCCAATATTTAATGCTGGTTCCACTAGTCCCACCAAATGCTCTTAAATGTGAATCTGCAGCAGCTCAAAGTTTATATCTGGTCAGCACGTATCTTTAAAGGGCAAAGCAACTAGTACAAATATTATCTGAAGAAAAAAGCTTTGCATCATTAGCCGTTGAATATTCCAGCCCAGCGTGAATGTCTAAAATGACAAAATCAAGAAAGTTTAATGTCAAAATATTTTAATTAGTGTCTTTTTATATTCTTGACCTGAAACAATGTAAATCTCGAATAAACAGACACGAATAAACACCAACCTCTGTGTTCTTCAGTATCATGATGTTTCATTTTCGATGATCAATACAAACTTTAATTAACTAGGGCTGCAAGAAGGAATTGATGAAATCGATAATGAAAATAATCAACAACCAAGATAATTATTATAGATTAATTGTGTTCTCAATCATGTAAATTTACAGCAGTGAAAAAAAATCCTATGGACAAAACGCATCTCAAAAATAACATGGTTGGTGAGCACAGGAACCATATTATTTCTTTTGATTTAATTATAAATTTGGGTTTACATCGCTCAAATTGCTTATGTCACTTAGACAAGTGACCAAAGTGGCGATGATCAAATTACTTTTACGATATCGATGTTACTTCACACATTCAACCATCTAGGTTCGGCACGGTTAGCCAAGTGTGCTGAGAGTTCAGGGCCGAGAACGGTTTGTAATTGTGCCGTGCCGTACCAGGCTCAAATGGGAACACAACTGGAACCTTTTCCAAAGGTGGAAAAGCAGCTTTTGTTTCTCAGCACATAAAGATGAACTACTTACCGTGATCTCAGACTGTGGTGATGTGGTTTCTCCACTGCATGGATCTTCATGTGTAGCTTCAGGCCACTTTTAAAAGAGAAACTCTTTCCACACTGATCACACGTGCTTTCAGATGTCCTGACAGTCTGAATCTCTTGTCACAGTGTGAACACTTGTAAGGTTTTTCTCCAGTGTGGATCCTCTCATGTGTTTTCAGAGATGATGACACACTGAATCTCTTGTCGCAGTGTGAACACTTGTAAGGTTTTTCTCCAGTGTGGATCCTCTCATGTGTTTTCAGATGTCCTGATCGACTGAATCTCTTGTCACAGTGTGAACACTTGTAAGGTTTTTCTCCAGTGTGGATCTTCTTATGTGTTATCAGAGATGATGACACACTGAATCTCTTGTCACAGTGAGAACACTTGTAAGGTTTTTCTCCAGTGTGGATCCTCTCATGTGTTTTCAGATTTTGTGACAGACTGAATCTCTTGTCACAGTGTGAACACATGTAAGGTTTTTCTCCAGTGTGAAGTCTCTGGTGCTCTTTTAACTTGCTTGGTTTAGTGAAAGTCTTCTCACACTCAAAGCACATGTACTCTCTCACACCAATATGTACTATTTTCTCATGTTTATGTAAAGCTTGCAGCAGTGAAAAACTTTTTCCACACACAGAACATGAATGCGGCTTCTCCTTCGTATGAACTGTCAGGTGTGTCTTCAGGTGTGATGCACAGATAAATGTTTTGCTGCATTGATCACATGAGAACGGCTTCTCTCCAGTGTGGATCCTCATGTGATCATTAAGGCCTGATGATTGCCTGAAACTCTTCCCGCATTGATCACATGTGAACGGCTTCTCTCCGGTGTGGATCCTCATGTGAATCTCAACACTTCGTTTGGTTGTGAAGCTCTTTCCACACTGATCACATGAGAACGGCTTCTCTCCAGTGTGGATCCTCATGTGACGCTCAACACTTCGTTTGCTTTTGAAGCTCTTCCCGCACTGATCACATGAGAACGGCCTCTCTCCGGTGTGGATCATCATGTGACGCTCAAGACATTGTTTGCTTGTTAAACTGTTTCCACACTGAGTGCAGGTGAAAGATTTCTTGGCTCTTCTTTTCTTTAAAAATGTCTTTTTAGTCTTTGAGCGACTCAAGGGTTTTCCTCCAGGTTGGACATGATGTTCCTCCTCCACTTCACTCAGTTCTTCACTCTCCTCGCTCTCTTCCATCGGGTCTGAAATGAAAGAAAAACTCTCATTTTCAAATTTTCTAAATAATAAAAATAGTTCAAAAAGAGAGAAATATGGAGTGAATGGATATTCAAATTATTCCAGATGTAACAGACTATAAAATATTACAATAATTTGTCTTTTTATAAATTAATTATATGAATCTCAGGTTTCTGTAGTGAGAACTATTAAATATGCTTGATCACTTATCTAACATGATATGAACATTAAACACAATATTGGCATATTTTGACACCAACTTTTTGATATTTAATTACTACTAAAAGGTTTTAATTAAGGGCCGTTCACACTAAACTTCTTCCATTAACTTCACATGCATGCAGACATGGGGACTTGTGACTTGGTGACTTGGACTCGAGTCGACTCGAGTCGCTATTTTTATGACTTGTGACTTGACTTGACAAAATATAAAATACTTGAGACTTGACTCGGACTTGGAAGTTAAAGACTCGGGACTTGACTTGACTTGAGACACGATGACTTGAATGACTTGAGTGTTAATCACATCATGTTTTCAGTTTGAATATAAAATATATAAATTATTTTAAAAAATAAAGTTGATCCAGCTGGAGCGCAGGCTGAGAATAGCGTTGTCATGACTGGATCACGACACTATCATCAGTCATGCCCTCTCGTACCTTACGCACACCACGCCCACTTAGAGCCGATATCAACATGCAGCCGGAGGGGTACCGATCGAGGGCTGTAGTTTCTGAAATAAGGCCACAAAACACATATTGATTATTTCTTCACAAGACTTTTGAAAATTGTATCACATAGTCTAGAATATTTGCTCCAAAACTATGTGAGAATCATCCTGACTACTCATTCAGATAAGTCAATAAAGTATTTTATAATGTGTATCAGGGCTCTCAAGTCTCACGCATTTGGCGTGAGACACACGCATTTCAACCTGTTCACACGCTCACACGCCACACCTTGTATTTCTCACGCTGAGGAGTAAGGGAACTAGCCTGGATGCCAGCCCGAACCCCGCCCACAACATTTTTTGGTCGGGAAGTTCGGTCTGGACTCGCTCCATTGAGGAGTAATTATGATCAGTCAAAAAATGTTCGGGCCAATCAAATTGCCAGGGCGGGCTTTATACAATGATGGACAGATGATCTGCAGGGACGTAATCATCACGTCATAAGAGCGCTTAACTGGTTTCCCTCAGAGTTGACTGCAGCTGGAGAATTGAGATGTATAGATTCCGCTATCGCATCTGGTAAAAGAAATCGACAGCGCATTCATTTAAATAGACGAACAGAAAACTGCAATAAAGGCATTTGTTGATCGGAAAGTTATTTTTGCCGTCCTTCCTACAGGGATTCGGCAAAAGTTTATTTTATCAGCTGGCTCCGATGGTCACTAAGAAGATGGGACGCAATGAAAACCCTGTGGTCGTTGTGGTTTCTCCTTTGGTCGCACTCATGGAGGACCAAGTAAAAGAAGCAACACTCGTTATTTTACTTCTTCCAGCGTGCGTGCATTTGAGTTCTGTAGTTGACAACTGTACTATGCAAAGTAGTTGACTTACTGCGTTGCTCTCATTGGTTGTAGGTCTATCCAATTGAGTGCAGAGTTTTTTTTTTTCCTGGTTCGGTTAAGACACGCCTCATAATCAAAGCCCTATGGAGCAGTATCAGACTCACATTCTGACTAGAATATGAGTATGACGAAGTCAGGCTATAAGGGAACTTGTCCCGCTATACAATTAATGGACGAGGCGCAAGGAAACGGAGGGAAGTTCTCTGCCGAGTTCATAGCATCTGTCTCGAGTTATACAGAGTTAAATGCCAGCTAAAAGCCAATCAGAAATTAGAATTAGTTGTTTCCGGGTAAATTATGTATTCCCGCTGCAAGCACGTTCGTTACTAGACAACACGCGCACACATGGAGTGGAAGTTGAAAGAGCAAGATCTGACGAATGCGGTTTGCGGACCTCTTCATTTACTTTCATTTTTTTAGCATTTTGATTTTACGATTCCTGGACGATATATCTTGCCTGTGATCAAAGACAATGAGAGCTGATGTTGAGGAGTATAGCCAAATTCGTGCTAAATATTTTTTGATGCATTCAAAAACTCTCCAACTGCTTTTAAAGGGGTTATCGGCAGACATGGGCAGTAGGCTATTTCAATTAAATGTATTTTAAATACGTATTTAATTACTTTAGTGTATTTTGTAATTTGTATTTTGCAGGTGTGGAAAAAATAAAATGTAGTTTGTAACAAAATATTTTGAGGGAGTGTATTTAGAGTATTTGAAATACTTAAATACTTAAGAAAAATCACCATAGTAAAAGATTTTGACATATTTTCGGTCTGATGTTGGCAATGGCAATGTCCAGGTTAGATGCACGAAAATCACGTGACACCCTGTAGACCGGGCTCCCTCCAAGAAGTGAATGAGTTTTGAACACAGGAGAAGAAGTGGCGCTCCTCCTCTTAAAAACGGCATTAAAGGTGCTATCAGCGATTTCAGGCCCAAAAAAGGCCGAAACATAAATGATCACATTCATCTAATTTTTCCTAGCAATCCGCTAGCTGGCCGCCCCATAAGCAGGCCGTCCAAAAACCGCGTCTCTGTAGGCAGCCTACGCTCTGAGATCTGCACACAAAAACAATGGGTTTCACCAACCACCAAAACCTAAATAAACAGTGTTCCAACCAATCACCGACAGTGTTGTGAGGTTTTGCACTCGTGCACGGCTTCACGCGAACACAACAAAACACCCACCCCCTGTCGGTGATTTCCCCCTAGGAAAAATTAGATGAATGTGATAATTTATGTTTCGGCCTTTGTTGGGCCTGAAATCGCTGATAGCACCTTTAAGGTAAGTGTTTTGACAAGTATTTTGTGACAAATATACAGTCTACACACACACATATTGCACACTGAATGGCATTATAGAGAAAATAGTTGTGCCTTATGAGATCAATGCACTGTGTTATCATTCATAAAAGGACATCATATGCCCTACCTATTATGAAACAGCGCGTCTGTCGTAACTCCACTGAAAACTCCATGTGCTAAGCAAGCGTTCACAATATAAATGTATTACATATGAGAAATATTGATATTGATTTTGTATAAAACTACCACACCATTGATGTGAACTTAGCTATACATGCCATTTACGTCAGAGGGAGCTATTTCAGGCCCTGTAGAGATTTAGTGAAATGCCCATACTTTTTTATTTTGCTACTTCGCCCTTTTGAATTTACACATTTATCATATTTGTGTTATTGCTACTATTTGTGTTATTGAACTTTCAGTAATAAAAAAAAGACTTAAGATTATTGTGGGAGTATTTTTGTATTTTCAAAATACTAATTACTTGTATTTTATTTAAATACATTTTTCACATCAGTATTTTGTATTTTATTTTGTTACATTTCATGAGCCAGTATTTGTATTTTGTAACAAAATAGTTTTTGATGTATTTGTGCCCACCTCTGGTTATTGGATGCAAAATACACTGTTATATGGTGTTTGCAAATAAATGTGTCTTTGCAGTGTGTGGACACAATCACCATACAATGAAAAAAATCTATACACTTTTTTTTAATCCTCAAAAAGCCAAAAAGTTGTTGCTCATTATCATTTAAAGAGACATGCACCGAAACGGGTCACCATGAACAGAGCTGTTTTTGAGGAGGTAAAAGGGTGTTGTTTTACACAACCATTGAGAAATTTTAACCAAAGTATGTTACAAACTTTACATGAAGACCCCAAAGAATCATACCAACTTCTGGAAAATGGGCATCCGATGACCCCTGTAAAGGTGACCGTTTTGGGTCTTGACATGCATGCTCAGGGCAAGTTATGACACAATGTTATGTACATTGAGCACTGATGTTCAGTTGGCTTGTTTGGGGTCAAATTTATTTTTATTTTTCAATAAATTTGTATTTTTTAAATATAACTATTTATTTTATTTGGATGAATTTATCTTTTTATCAGATTTACCAATTGTTATAATTTCCATTTGTGCTGGTAAATTATGAACAATAGGCAAAATTGAACTGCTAGCAAAAATATAAGCGAATTTGGTTGGGTCGAGGGACCGGTGCTGCAAATATTTGGGTGGCTCCTCCCCTAAATCTCACTCTAAACTTTTGATAAAACTTGAGAGCCCTGGTGTATGACGTGTTTTGTTTGAGAAAGCTTTATGCAAGGAGGCGTGATCTCTCATTAATATGTATGGCATTTCACACCTGAGAAAGACAAAGACCCTCCCATAATAGCCCTATTAGGTGCTATCAGGCCCTATCATTAGAGGAGCCTTGCACAAAGAATGAGGAGATTTAAAAAAGAATGGCTTTTAGATTGTTTGGATTTATTTACAACACAACATAATCCAAAGATACACAACAAAGGACAAAAAAGCACATTAGTAAACACACTGATCTAAATACAGAGGCTTACACAGTCACACAGCATTGTCCCATTCCTGAAACATAGTACATACCTGTCATTTCCAAGGTGTTTGATTTTTCATTACAGTCTCCTGTGAATGTTGAAGTCAGCAGGACTGATATCAAGAGAAACTATATGGCTGCACGACTTTGGGCATGCATTGTAGATTTTTCTGGTTAAAATAGCTTTTTAATTATAGGCTATATATATATATATATATATATATATATATATATATATATATATATATATATATATATATACACACACTGCTTAGAATTAGAAGAGAACACACCCATGCTAAAGTTGACTAAAAAGAGGAATAAAAAAATCTTAATGCCTTAATTAAAAAATTAGGAAAACTCCAACCTTTAGGGACGTGAATAATGTCCCTGAATTCTTTGTGAATGAATAATGTATCGCAAATAATTAAATGTTCTTCTTTAAAATACAGGGTGCATACGTCTGGACACTTCTATCCCCAGAAACTCCTAACAAAAGCTGATGTCTTTATTTTGAAGCTTATTTGATGCTTATTTGATTTGAAAAACTTTATCCAAAACTAGTCAACGAAATTTTGTCTTTTATTTCGTCTGTAACAGTGTGTATCTGTGCGTTCATTCATTCATTTACACACACACACAGAGAGAAACATGATTCACAGTATGCTATTTTTCCGTTTACAGACACTAACGTTATTCTATATCTCGATTAGAACAAAGCACAGCCATAAAACACTTACAGTTCTCAGCTGAATCTGTTGCTCCTCCTCGGAGTGAAAATAAACCAACACTTCTGTATTAAATGTCCCAGGATTATTCCTCATAGCCGCGCAAGACGAATCTTAATCTGACTAAAAAATATAGTGCGTTTACAGCATTTGCCTGGGGGCGTTTATCTATTTTGCAAATGGCCTCAACACATTATCTTATGAATAGCGCGCTCTGCGAGTGGGTGTGAACAAATTAACGATAATGAGCTGAGACAGGAGAAACTGTACTTCTCTTTAGTTTCAGACAGATTACATTGCAGGAGAATATTTGTTTTAAATGTGAATTGTTTTATTTAAAAGTAGAAATTTAAAGCGTTCTTTAGACGTATGTGTCATGTTTGTGTGATAAGTATTAGCGGAGTTTCCGTTCATTTTCCAGACATGTTTCAGAAAGATTTTTGCGGAGACAGAGTGAGCTGAAAGCGCACCCTGTTTATTTTATTTATTTAAAAAAAAACACAAGGTTTTGATGTTAATGTGAGTGTACACAAAAAAAGAAGACCCTCTATAGTTTATAATCATGTATTGATTTTATTTATATGACCATAAATGACGGAGTATTTTAAGTCTATGTTGCTGCTATGTGAAAAAAAAACAGCAAAACGCGCGGGCGCGTTCTTGGTCCCCAGAGGGTTAACCCCAGTGACGGGTAGGTTTAGGGACGGGGTTGGGGTAGGTCATATATTTATATATACATAATACAGTAATATAACGTTAAGTCAAAGGTGTTGATAAACAAGCTGAAAAGCGATTATGCGTGTTGATAGCACGCCAAAAATGGAAATACGAATTGGCGTGTCATACATACGCCATTTCATGAGATCAGTCTGACATGTTTGTAAAAATACACACAAATTCTGGTAATATTGTTACAATATGTAAACCATATATAAAATAAATGTAAAATAAAATAACTAACATATTTAAATTTAGTTTGACCTGATGTTGACAATATGAAACCTCCCTTTACTGACCATTTGTTAAAAAAAAGCCCAGAACATTCTGTACCATTTCATAGTTTAACTGTTTATCTAAATGTGATGAAGTTCTTGAATGTTTCTAACATGAATGTTCTCCAGCATCATGAATGAATGAGGAATAAACACCAACCTCTTTGTTCTTCAGGATCTTCAGTGTGTTTCATTCTGCAGGGTTCTGGATCACTCGTGTTCTCACTGTCCTCTTTAATAAACTCAGTCTTGGCAGATTTCAGCTCTTCCTGATGCTCTGATGCTCGTCTTCACTTGTAGCTGATGGGAATTTACAGCATTTATTGGAGAATTACTGTGGGAGGAGCTTCACTGATGATGTGATTGCAGTGGGAGGAGCTTCACTGATGATGTGATTCAGTGGGAGGAGCTTCACTGATGATGAATTGTAGTGGGAGGAGCTTCACTGATGATGACTCACAGTGGGAGGAGCTTCACTGATGATGTGATTGCTGTGGGAGTAGTTGATCTGCCAAAATCAAAAATATTTAAGTTGCTGAGTTTTATGCTCATGGACATCAGAATATAATAATGTAAATTCTTCCAAATATAAATAATGGTTAGAACAACAGTTGAAAGCGTAAACAGAAATAAACATAAGCAACGCCAAACCCAGTGCTGAGGGAGAAAAGGTAGCCTCCTGAAGGTGATTTGATTTGACTTAATAAATAAATGTCATATTCCTTAGTTAAAGGTGCAGTGTGTGATTTTTAGCAACATCTAGCGGTTCGGTTGCGAGTTTACACTAAGGGCTCAGCCCACCGCTCACCCCTCCCTTTCGAAGAAGCTACGGTGGCTAAAACGGGACAAACATCGTCGTCTGAGACAGCAGAGAATAGCCAGCGTAAACCAAGTTTCTGTACCACAGTCCTTTATAAACCACATCATGGATAAAGTTTCAGGTGAGGATCAAGGGTCTTAATACATAATATAATGATAGTAATCAGCTGATTGTCTCACGAACGTAACCAGCACATTCTCCCCACATAGCAAACCCATAATACAGCGAGGGAGAAGAACCACATGAAACTATGCAACTATATATTTTTTCTAACAGGGTAGTAAAAGTTTATCTGGCTAATATGAGCTGTTACTGTGGCTGAGCTGGTTAAAGCGTAAAGCCTTGTTTAGACTCGACGCGTCCGCATGAGCCCAAAGGTGCGTGCGGCAAAAATGACGTGATTGTAACAGCGCGCGCGCCTCCGCATCCCTAGACACACTTACTACACACACAATAGGCTTTTTTTCTCCGATTTTGGAAACTCGATCGACTTAAAATGCTTCCAAGATCGACGGGTTGGTGATTCCTGTAACTGTTTTACGGTCAATGACAAGAGTAGCCTACTAATCAGCTGTCTCACGAACGTAACCAGCACATTTATCCCCACATAGCAAAGCCATAACACAGCGAGGAAGAAGAACTAAGTTACATGAAACAATCCAACTACATATTTACACCACGGACAAGAGGAAAAGTCACTACTCACGGTGTTTATGACTAGCTTCTTCTAGCTTCCTGCGGCTTCTCTTTCAAGGTAGTGACGAAACGCGCTCTGTAGCGTTGTTTGTTCGCTGTCGGCTACGGTAGAAACATGACGTCACAATATGTCGACCTTCATAGAAGGGGATTCCCGCGCCTATGTAGATATAAATGCCTCATTCTAAGGTAATAAAAACATTACAGTTCATTAAGTAATTTCTTTATACACCACTGAACACATAGTTATGGATGTCATATTGAATTTCTGTTAATAGATACTCAAAAATGTTACACATTGCACCTTTAATCTGATAGTTTTGTAAGCCGTCGTGTTCATGCTACTGTATCAAGCAGATCCTCAGGAAAGAAGCACGACCACGCACGGATGGGATGAGTGATGGCATTTATTCTCTTTTAAAGAGGAGTAGTAGGAGGCAAAATTAGCACAGAAAGCGTGAATGCTAAAAGGCATGAATGTACCAGTACCATACATAATTGCACATATATACAGTACATGTAGGCAACAAAATACCAGTGTTTCACAAAATATAACTATGTTATATAACGGTTAATGCAAATAAAAATACTAAGCATACTTGCAACATTCCATCATGTAAATATTTTATAATATAACGTCTTTTTGATACAATCATGCCGTGTCACGTGTAAGATTAAACCATATGGTAACTGACGATGTTAGTCAAACAAATATTATATCTTAGACTGCTACATTGAAACTTAAAACAGATTATATAACCATTAAAAGTAGCTAAACATACCTTAAAGAAGAGTAGTACGAGACAAAATGAGCAAAAACACACCGGAAGTCCTGCTCTCTCACTCCTGCGATAGACATATCACGATTAAAAGCGCCAGTTTCAAAAAGTGTTCGCTAACGCATACTTACACGGATACACGTCATGAAATATTTATCAACAAAGTTTTAACACAATGTACACTGTGATAAAGAGGCCGTAAATAGGAGATATGTATGAGTGTGAGAGAGTGCTGTGCTTCCCATCTGCTTTCACAGTGAGACTGAACGGGAAGAGAAACCACTTCCTTCCTAACGGCAGTTTCGCACCGCAAGCTTGAGCTTCGCGTCTTCTTCTTCTTCTTCTTCTTCTTCTTCCTTGGTGTTTTAGGGCAGTTGGCATCCAAAAAGTTGCATTACTGCCATCTACTGTTTATTATCACTTATTGCCACTTCATACTTCGTCTTTCCAGTCCAGTCCTCTTTAAAAATAAAATAAATAATTATTTCCTTGTTCACTCTTCCCATATTCTAATATATTTTTTACATTATATTGTCCTATACCAATTCCTTGTAAATTATGTTTCAACTCTTGCCTTTCTTGAGTAAATTTCCTGCATGACATAAAAATGTGACTGACTGTTTCCTCCTCTTGACATTCATCACATTGACCTGTGGGATGTTTTCCTAAAATACAAAGAGTTCCATTTAACTTACTATGTCCAATCCTAAGTCTTGTTAATACAACTTGCTCTTTCCTTCTATTTGACATCTCTCTCATAATACCTACCTTATTTTGAATCATGTCTTCCTTTACTTTCATGATCCCATTGGTATTGCCATATTTCCATTACCTTTTTCCACACTAGACTCTTACCTTCTGATTTTGACAATTTAATTTCAATGTCAACACGCTCTTTTTTTGATGCCTTTTTTTGCCAATCTATCAACTTTCTCATTTCCCTGTATGCCCACATGTGCTGGTATCCACATATATATAATATTTTTCCCTTATCTACATACCCTTGAATTTAGATTCGCGTCTTGCAATAATCTTCGTCATATAAGGGAGCATGTCTTTACAAAGACTATAAATTATTTTTTAGAGGTTGGTCATTTATAAACTTGATAGTCTTGAAAGTTTGTTAAAGGGGAACTTGGCAACTTTTTTAACTTAATAAAACTGTCTAAAAATAATTTGAATGGTTAAACAACCTGTTCTGATGAAATTGGTCAATTTCAAGGACGTTGGATCATGATTTTACTATAGTAAAACTGTAGTTAACTATGACTGTAGTAACCGTGGAATTTTGGTGCGGTTTTGATACCATGGTTTCACTACAGTTATATTGTAGTAATACTATAGTAAAATTGTAGTTTTACTTAATTACCTTGAATTACATTTAAGACATTTAGTTACAAAATAACAACAGAAAGAAGTTACCATATGATACAGACTTTATTAAAAGAAAATATAAACTTGCTTTCTCACATGTGACATAAAACAATAAACTACAAAGTTATAAAGTGATGCTGTGCAATGGTTAAAAAAATCAGTTGCTAATTTACAACAAAAAAAGCAATTTGTTCCACTGATTTAATGATTTTATACAAAAACAACAGTGTACAAATAAGCATGACTTAGAGCCCCTTTAAATACACAGCATCTACCTCCTCTAAAATGTCTATAACCTGTGAACATGTGTCCAATACAAGCATGTTTGCAATTTATACTGTACATACGTCAACAACATTACTTAACAAGAACAATAACTACTATAAATTCAGAAGAAATGAGCAGTTCTTTTAAGAATGTTTTAAATGATATTCACTCACAACACAAGAGATGAAGACATGGAATCTCCTCATGGGGGATGACAATTAGATGAAAAAGTTTTTGTTCAATAACATGTGATGCCAGTAGTTTTCAGTATGAAGTCAGTCATATAGGCCAGTAGTTTTCAGTATGAAGTCAGTCATATAGGCCAGTAGGTGTCAGTATGAAGTCAGTCATATAGGCCAGTAGGTGTCAGTATGAAGTCAGTCATATAGGCCAGTAGGTTACAGTTCAGCTTTGGTTTGGTTCTGTCTCGACCTTCAGCCCAAATGGGCGCAGGAGCTAAAATGAGAAGAATACACACCACATTAACACACAGCTTGCTGGAATACTCAACTGTACTATCGAGTAGCCGAGTAATAATGTCCATTCAGCCAGTGTTTTCATAAATAACCCATAAATTATTAGGGCTCCAAAAGCCAAGCAGAAAGAATGTACATTATATGATCATCTCTTTTACTTATATTCCTGAAAGGTTAAACAGAACAAAAAGTACTAGCCTCATATAAATGAATTTTAAATAAAATGTCACTACATGGCAGGAACAAATTAGAACATTCTTCCAAAGAAAGCTCTCAGATTTCATTATTAAGATCTTCATTTGTGTTCCTAAGATGAACTAAAGTCTTACGGGTTTAGAACGACATGAGGGTGAATAATTAATGACAGAATTTTCATTTTTGGGTGAATTAACTTTGAGTGTAAATGCTAGGAAAAATAACTTAATTTATCATTTTGCTACAATATTTGCTCGAACATGTTAAACATCTAATTTCTGTAATAATTTTTCATCGTAATTTTAAAAACTTCTAAACGTTCAAATGTATGTTCAAATTATATGTTAAAGCTAGTGTAGTAATGCAAATTATTATATTTTTGATTTTGAATTTTTTTTTTAGACCAGCACTGGTAGTTTTCCCCATCATCTTCATGATCTAAAAATCAAAGACACATTTGCTGAGTTTCAACAAAGTTATCTGTTAAAATGAATGACTTGTATATGACTTAGGGCAGAATCAGGTAATAGCAATCATTTAAACACAGAGAATGAGTGATCAACTATTTTATCATTAAGCATTCATTTACAATAATTACCTATTAAATGTGTACTCACGACATAGAAACTCAATTGCTTTAAAATATATTTGCAGACGGTTAATATCACCGACTCGATTCGTACCTAATTACACAATTTACACTCGTTATTGTCATGTTGAGTAGCTGTAACGCTTTATACATTTCTTATTTGGTTAAATATAAACATAAAACCCACCTTTGAATTTCCTCTTCTAGTTGCATAACAACGGAAATAGATTTTCCGGGTTATCTGCGGTGAGCTGGACCACTTCCGGTCACTGCTTCCGTCAATGGCGCTCGCTTACTTAACCGACCTTTAAGCGTAGTGTAAAAAATGAAATGAGTCTTTTTGGTATTAAAGCCGGTAAACGTTTGAAACTTCAGCACCAAGTAAAGAAGACTTCTCTTCACTGCTGTGTACCAATTCATCGCGGTATAATTCCATCCTGAGTTTCCACAAAGTCCTTTTAGGCAAGTCATGCCACTCGGCCGCCATCTTGGCAACGCCTCCGGGCAGCTATTTCGGACTAACAAGACCAGGCTCCTATCTAAATGAATAGGCAGAGAGTCAGAACTGCACTTTCACTGGTCATCGGGACATAAAAACTGCATGTATAGAAACAGCAGTAAAATATGATAAAAATCGCTGAAAAAGTTTGATGACTTTGCCCCAAAATAAGGTTTAAAACGTCTTTTCCCCCACAGGTTATACTTTACTACGCATGCGCAAGGGTTCTCTCCCTCTGACGTGCGCGCGCTGCACGGTTTGAAACACAGTATGTGTGAGCTCTCGCTCGCTCGCTCTAGTTTCCGGGAGATTTGAACTAATTTTGGGCATCAGGGAGCCGCTATAAATATGCGGTAGACACTTGGGATGTCTGATATTTACACAACGCACACATACACTGCATATCAAATCTGCCGCCTTTTCAAACAGTAACGTATTTTGCACTGTCGCAAACCTCAACTGTGCGCATGCGTCAGTGGAACCAGACGATAGGCTTAAATGTTTCCCGGCTTGACTGTTAAAGGCAGACGATTGGCTTTCCAGCGGGAGGGGCGGGACATGTGCATACAACCGCCATCTTTGGCGTTACGGGTTTTCCCTATATAGTTGTATTAAGGATTGAGTAAGTGGCATGTCTCTATATAAATAGTCTCTGGTTTCCACCGTTTCCCTGTGGATGAGGAGGTGAACTCTGTGTGGACAGCTCTCCATCAAGGTGGCTCTTCACAATATTAATCCACCTCTTCTTGATGATAGTTTTTCGGAAATTTAAATAAGAACACTGATCTGTTTTGTACGTGATCGCTGTTTCATATTGTTGCACAGACAACCGACACAGAAGCATCGTACACGCCATGTGCGTCACTTTTATTCTTCTTCCGAACAGTTACCTTGCCTTATTCATCCCATTAGTGCCCCCTAGTGACACTCATCAGTACATCTCCCTTTTTTTTTTCTTTTTTTTTTACATATTCCAATGTAACAGTCAAATAATAGAATAAACAAAACTTCTTTCAGAAAACGTCCTGTTTTTTGTGTGGTTTTTTTCAACATTTTTAACTATTTAACAATGTGTTACATATCAACATATCAACACTCTTCAATAAGTCTTTTGGGCTCAACAATTATTCTCCTTGGCCTCACTGGATTTTCTGCATTCAGAGATGACGATAGTGTACTATCTGCAAAGCTTTTCTTCGGGGTACTTTTCTGCCCAATATCTCTCTCATTGCAATGTTCTTTTGAAGCCAAGGAATTGCTCCATTCATCCACATTGAATTCTGTTTTGGAATTTTCAGCAAATCCCTCCTACTTCTGCGAAGAGTATTACCATACTCTGTGAATACTTTGTAAGATCTAGGCGTGATCTCTTTCAGAACTTTTGCTTTTGGTCCCCATTTACCGTCACATCTTACTCGCACCAAATCTTCACATTCCAGTGGACGCAAAGGTTTTGCAGTTTTGTTGTAGGTGACCTCAGAGTTGCATTTCCCTGGCACAGATTGGTCTTTGCTTTGTAGCAAATGTTCAGCTGAAGGTAACTTTGTCCTCAGCTTCCTTCCCATCAGTAGTTCTGCTGGAGATTTCCCATCTTCTAAAGGTGTTGACCTGTAGTTCAGGATAGCAAGGTGAGGATCCTCCCCAGCTTCAGCTGCTTTCTTCAGCAGACGTTTCACAATCTGCACCGCCTTTTCGGCTAACCCATTTGACTGTGGGTAATATGGACTTAATGTTATGTGCTCGAATCCATATTGCTTTGCAAACTCTTTGAATGTCAGCCCACTGAATTGAGGTCCGTTGTCACTGACTAAAGTGACCGGGATTCCATGTCTCGCAAAAATTGTTTTCAAATGCGAGATCACATGCTTTGTGGAGGTGTCTGTCAACAATGCGAATTCTGGATAGTTGGAGTAGTAATCCATGACAACTATCCCATTCAGTTGGAACAAATCAGCTCCCACTTTCCTCCAAGGCTCGCATGGTTTAAAGTGTGGTAACAGCGGCTCTTTTTTGCTGTTTGTATCTGTGTTGCTGACAAATCTCACACGTGTTTCAACATCTATATTCATATAGGGCCAATAAATTACGTTTCGGGCGCGGCGTTTGCATTTTTCGATGCCCATATGACCTTCGTGTACAAGCTCTGTCATTTGTTGTCTCATCGTACTAGGGACTACTATCCTACTTCCTTTAAGAAGGACTCCATCAATGATAGAAAGCTCATCCCTGAAATGCTGATACGGGCCTGGCAACGTCTCGCCTTCTGGTGAGTTGATTTTACAAATCACTTCTTGTAATACGCTGTCGCTTGCTGTTGCATCTGCAAACTCCACCCACTTATTTTTGGACACTGGTATCTGGCCCACAACACTATCCACATGAATTTGTACATCATTTTCCGTGCTACTTTTACCGGCGTGTTGCAGGCTGGCTCTGCTAAGAGCATCGGCCACTATCAAAAGTTTACCCGGAGTAAACTCAAATGTCAAATGGTACTTCTGCAAACGCAACAGAAGACGTTGGATGCGTGGTGGTGCACGTACTGTTCAAGAGTCTCTCCTTCCTTCTGCATCCGATTACGGAAAACATAGCGTTCGTACGTTTCGTTTTTCTTTGGTGTACAATAGTCTTCAAACTTTGTCATAACAACATCGTACTTATCTTTCTCCTCAGAGAACTGGATCGTGTTGTAGACATCTATCGCGGATCAGCCCGCCACCGTGAGAAGCAGTGCAATCTTCCTGCGGTCATCATCCCTCTCCAGCCCCGCTGCCAACAGGTACAGCTCAAAGCTCTGTTTGAAAGATTTCCAGTTTGCATGGACATTTCCGCTCAGATTCAGCTTGTTTGGCTGCCGAATGCTATTTACACTCATTTTACAACTTTTAATCGATTTCTCCTGGTACCATGTTTCATTTATATTGTTGCACAGACAACCGACACAGAAGCATAGTTTCTACACGCCATGTGCGTCACTTTTATTCTTCTTCCGAACAGTTACCTTGCCTTATTCATCCCATTAGTGCCCCCTAGTGGCACTCATCAGTACAATCACATCCAGGTAGTACGCATTTCCGTGACGAAGGCATACGCTAGCTAGCTAGCAAACTGTAGGCTGTAGTAACTAATAATACAACTCGCGATTGAGTAGGAAACTGATGCGAATGTGCTCTATTGTTAGGGGCGTGTCCAGGAGCTCAGGGGCTCCAGTGCGTCATCAAGTAGGGGCGTGTCCAGGAGCTCAGGGGCTCCAGTGCGTCATCAAGTAGGGGCGTGTCCAGGAGCTCAGTGGCTCCAGTGCGTCATCAAGTAGGGGCGTGTCCAGGAGCTCAGGGGCTCCAGTGCGTCATCTAGTAGGGGCGGGGCCAGGAGCTCAGGGGCTCCAGTGCGTCATCTAGTAGGGGCGTGTCCAGGAGCTCAGGGCTCCAGTGCGTCATCTAGTAGGGGCGTGTCCAGGAGCTCAGTGGCCTCAGTGCGTCATCAAGTAGGGGCGTGTCCAGGAGCTCAGGGGCTCCAGTGCGTCATCAAGTAGGGGCGTGTCCAGGAGCTCAGGGGCACCAGTGCGTCATCAAGTAGGGGCGTGTCCAGGAGCTCAGTGGCCTCAGTGCGTCATCAAGTAGGGGCGTGTCCAGGAGCTCAGGGGCTCCAGTGCGTCATCTAGTAGGGGCGTGTCCAGGAGCTCAGTGGCCTCAGTGCGTCATCAAGTAGGGCACCACTTGCACCACTCCTTGCACCACTCCTGTTCAACCTGTATATGCTCCCAATGAGCCAAATAATGAGAAAGAACAAAATTGCTTACCACAGCTATGCAGACGACAAACAGCTCTACCTAGCCCTATCGCCTAACGACTACAGCCCCATTGACTCCCTGTGCCAATGCATTGATGAAGTCAACGGTTGGATGTGCCAAAACTTTCTTCAGTTAAACAAAGACAAAACTGAAGTCATTGCGTTTGGAAACAAAGATGAAGTTCTCAAGGTGGATGCATACCTTGACGCTAGGGGTCTAACAACTAAAAATCAAGTCAGGAATCTTGGTGTGTCTCTAGAGTCAGACCTTAGTTTCAGTAGTCATGTCAAAGCAATAACTAAATCAGCATACTATCATCTGAAAAATATTGCAAGAATTAGATGCTTTGTTTCCAATCAAGACTTAGAGAAACTTGTGCATGCTTTTATCACCAGCAGGGTGGATTATTGTAATGGACTCCTCACTGGCCTTCCTAAAAAGACCATAAGACAGTTGCAGCTCATACAGAACGCTACTGCCAGGATTCTGAGCAGAACCAGAAAATATGAACATATCACACCAGTCCTCAGGTCTTTACACTGGCTCCCAGTTACATTTAGGATTGATTTTAAAGTATTATTACTGGTATATAAATCATTCAATGGGCTAGGACCTCAATATATTGCAGATATGCTCACTGAATATAAACCTAACAGATCACTCAGATCATTAGGATCACATCAGCTAGAAATACCAAGGGTTCGCTCTAAGCATGGAGAGTCTGCTTTTAGCTATTATGCCAGCCGCAGCTGGAACCAGCTTCCAGAGGAGATCAGATGTGCTCCTACAGTAGTCACATTCAATTCCAGACTCAAAACACATCTGTTTAGCTATGCATTTACTGAATGAGCACTGTACCACTGTCCGTCCAACTGTTTTTACTGTACTGGTTTTGTCTTTGTTTGTTTTCTAATTTCTAATTTATTTATTTTTATAATCTCTGGAAGAGATTTTGAAGGAGAGCGGGAGAGTCTTCACTCCGATGAGGCGAGTGAAGGAGTAAGTTATACTGCTGTATAAGAAGTCGCTGAGAGCGTCGTTAAGGTTAACGGCAGCAGACAGCGCACACGAAGCGTGCTCTGTGGGGGCCCCGCTGGGCATTACTGGTGTAGCACCACCCCAGCAGAGTACGTCCCTGGGCTAGAGGTCCAGTGGCACCGTAAACCGGCTCAATCTCTTCCATCTCAGATAGGGGTGGACCAGTACTACTTTATTAGATTTTTTATTCTAAACTGTTTTAATTATTCTTATTTGTTTTGATTATTTTAATTTCTTCTATGTAAAGCACTTTGAATTGCCATTGTGTATGAAATGTGCTATATAAATAAACTTGCCTTGCCTTGCCTTGCCTAGGGGCGTGTCCAGGAGCTCAGGGGCTCCAGTGCGTCATCTAGTAGGGGCGTGTCCAGGAGCTCAGTGGCCTCAGTGCGTCATCAAGTAGGGGTGGGGCCAGGAGCTCAGGGGCTCCAGTGCGTCATCATGTAGGGGCGTGTCCAGGAGTTCACGGGCTCCAGTGCGTCGTCTAGTAGGGGCGTGTCCAGGAGCTCAGTGGCTCCAGTGTCATCAAGTAGGGGCGGGGGCAGGAGCTCAGGGGCTCCAGTGCATCATCTAGTAGGGTTGTGTCCAGGAGCTCAGGGGCTCCAGTGCGTCATCAAGTAGGGGCGTGTCCAGGGGCTCAGTGGCTCCAGTGCGTCATCAAGTAGGGGCGTGTCCAGGAGCTCAGTGGCCTCAGTGCGTCATCAAGTAGGGGCGGCGGCAGGAGCTCAGGGGCTCCAGTGCATCATCTAGTAGGGGCGTGTCCAGGAGCTCAGGGGCTCCAGTGCGTCATCAAGTAGGGGCGTGTCCAGGAGCTCAGTGGCCTCAGTGCGTCATCAAGTAGGGGCGTGTCCAGGAGCTCAGGGGCTCCAGTGCGTCATCTAGTAGGGGCGTGTCCAGGAGCTCAGTGGCCTCAGTGCGTCATCAAGTAGGGGTGGGGCCAGGAGCTCAGGGGCTCCAGTGCGTCATCATGTAGGGGCGTGTCCAGGAGTTCACGGGCTCCAGTGCGTCGTCTAGTAGGGGCGTGTCCAGGAGCTCAGTGGCTCCAGTGTCATCAAGTAGGGGCGGGGGCAGGAGCTCAGGGGCTCCAGTGCATCATCTAGTAGGGTTGTGTCCAGGAGCTCAGGGGCTCCAGTGCGTCATCATGTAGGGACGTGTCCAGGGGCTCAGTGGCTCCAGTGCGTCATCAAGTAGGGGCGTGTCCAGGAGCTCAGTGGCCTCAGTGCGTCATCAAGTAGGGGCGTGTCCAGGAGCTCAGGGGCTCCAGTGCGTCATCTAGTAGGGGCGTGTCCAGGAGCTCAGTGGCCTCAGTGCGTCATCAAGTAGGGGTGGGGCCAGGAGCTCAGGGGCTCCAGTGCGTCATCATGTAGGGGCGTGTCCAGGAGTTCACGGGCTCCAGTGCGTCGTCTAGTAGGGGCGTGTCCAGGAGCTCAGTGGCTCCAGTGCGTCATCAAGTAGGGGCGGGGGCAGGAGCTCAGGGGCTCCAGTGCATCATCTAGTAGGGTTGTGTCCAGGAGCTCAGGGGCTCCAGTGCGTCATCAAGTAGGGGCGTGTCCAGGAGCTCAGTGGCTCCAGTGCGTCATCAAGTAGGGGCGTGTCCAGGAGCTCAGTGGCTCCAGTGCGTCATCAAGTAGGGGCGGGGGCAGGAGTTCAGGGGCTCCAGTGCATCATCTAGTAGGGGCGTGTCCAGGAGCTCAGGGGCTCCAGTGCGTCATCAAGTAGGGGCGTGTCCAGGAGCTCAGGTGCTCCAGTGCGTCATCGAGCCGCCGTTTTAGCCCCGCCCAAAAAATCCGGAACACAGAGATGATGAAAAACTGTTTAACGGTCTAACGCCGGTTTCACACTGCACGCGATAGCAGCGCAGGATCAGTGCGTACGGTGAGCGGAAGCAGGACACGAGTGTTTTTGCTTTCACACTGGCAGCGTGTGACGCGCGCGGCTGAACCGCGGCGTGTGTACAGACAGACTACTCTATAATGGGTAAGTTGGCATTGCTTTATTTCATTTTCAAATAAAGAGAAAAGACTTGTCAAGAAGCTATTTTATTAATTAATATATTATATAACTTTTGGTACATCTTTGTTTTTGTAGTTTGGGCAACAAGTTTATTTTTGGACGTTTTCTTTTTAAATTGATGAAGGTCATTTGATTGACTGTTTAAAACACAATGGCCCTCATTTATCATTCTTGCGTAGAAACAGGCGTATATGTTGGCGTAAGATTATGCTTACACTCCTCTCACCGCCTGATTTATGAAGCTGTGCGTGCCTTTGAAATCCAAGTGTACGCAATACCTGCCCTTGATAAATGCCGCGGCTGAAAACGATCGTCATTAGAATAACACACCCCTATATATTCAAGTCTCCGCTTCCCCCATGCCCTCATCTTACGCCATGGACACACGGAAGACGGCAAAGAAGAGAAACTTCTCCGACGTGGAGATCGAGACCATTGGATGAGCAAATGACCTATCACAATGCATTATTTTACAGCACGTGTTTTGAAACAATTAGCATTTAATTTCGTATCACGTCACGTGTATTGGGGTGTACAATAGTGATGATGATGTGATGTGGAGTACCATTCATTCACATTAATAATTGCATGACAATTTGTAATATTATTATTATTATTATTATGATTTTTATTGTTAATTACGCTTAATGTTATTTAGAAGAAGAATGTCGTTATTATTGTTATTTGTATTATTATTATTATTTAAAAGAAGAAGAATGTCATTTTTATTATTTTGTCAGTCTGAATTATTTTTTGCTCATTGAAAGCCTATCATTACTGAACCCAGTCTGTGCGCCCCTGCCGAGCCTAACCCTGAAACGTCAGGTAAAGCGCACAGTCTCGCAACTGAAGGAATACATATGCCTACAAATCAAATGCTTTGGTAAAGTCACACAAATTAAACATTGAAGTCCATGTTGCACAAAAATAAACACTGAAGTTTATAATTATTACTATGTTGTTGGTTTTTTTTACAGTGGGTCATAATATATCATATCTTTTAGTTTGTCAGTGCGTTTTGTGGTGTTAGGAATTGTTTTTCTGCGCATTTCCGCACTAACTCAAAACGTGCGCACATGTACACCACCTCCTGAGCTGGCGTAGGATTTGAGCATGGCGTACGCCAACGTCCATATTGATAAATCTCAAAGTCACCGTGGTTTTGGGTGTACGCCAGGTGTACGCTGGAAATTTGGTGTACGCACTTTTGATAAATGAGGGCCAATATATATCGTGAATACACTGAACGAAAGAGAACTATCAACTGAGGTAGATCAAAAAGAAAGAAACTTAGATTAAAACAAAGTAGAAAAATGACAAAGAAGAAGAAGAACTCCGGGCTGGAGTTCGCAGGAAAGTTTGGATCTCTCTCTGGCGTAGAAAACTGCACAGAAGAGACGTGGCGCTCCGAGTTTTGAAGGAGCTCGAGACACGCCTTCTTCCGTGCCTGATCCAATCGTTTGGGAGGAGGCGTGGCGGCAAACTTCTGTGTTTGCGAAAATACACGCCCTCCGGGTCATGTGCATAGACGATAAAATTTGGTAAAAATACACTTCTAAACTGGTATTAATAAAAGTATGCATCACATTGCATTTTGGGTTAATGATTCGATCTTATTCGATTTCTCTGACTACATTCATACCAAGCGCGGCATTCCTATAAAGATACCTGATTCTTCGTGATTAAACGAATATCAAATTGATTACATATCATAAAAGCTTACAGTTATACCAATTTGGTCACAGGGGATCATGAACACAACAAGAAAAACATTTTATACATTTAAAACGCTACGTTTAACCACACGTGGGCCGGAATAATTGTCTCTTTGTGTGTGTGTGCGTATGTGTATTCAGAGTTCGTCAAGCAGTCAGCGGCGTGGTGAACTCGGGCTCACCCCCCTTTCTTCAGGGGAATTATCATGTGTGTGCATTATTTGAATTGACAATGTTCGTCTTGTCATCTTCGGAGGAGACCCAGAGGGGGTTCTTCCGCGTGATCTGACAAAGTGGGCCTTTTGGTCACATGTCTTTTGGTCACATGTGGTAAACAGAGCATTCCTTTGTTTAGTCATTAGAGAAAAACGCTGCGTGGGCACATCAGTATCGGTAATTCAATTAAGTCCAAGCACCATTTGCTTCGTGTCGCAGTTCATGAAGAGAGAAGCTGTGTCGGCAAATCGGTAATTTAATCAAAATGGCAGAACTGACCATCTGCCTGCTGCTACAACCCCCTCCTCTCTCCTTCTGCATAGCAAGGTTTATTCTTCATATAAATCTCATACTACCTTCAAAGCTATGATTGGCATTGCACCCCATGGTCCCATCACCTTTGTTTCCCCGCTGTATGCAGGCCCAATGAGTGACAGAGAAATTGTTTAATTGTCTTGAATAACCAAATGCCTCACACCAGAAATGGCCATTATGGTGGACAGAGGCTTTCTAGTGGACAACCTTGTCGCTGTAAAGGTTTACCGACCTGCCTTCCTGGTAAAGGACACCCAGATGGCCAAAGAGGATGTCCAGCGCACTCAGTCCATTGCCCGCCTCAGAGTCCACGTTGAAAGATGCATCAGGAGGGTCAAGGAGAACAAACTGTTTGGAAAGGTCATACTTCTGTCCATGTCTGGGTCTATTGACCAGCTGTTTTCAGTTGCTTGCCTCTTGGTAAATTACCAGTATGGGCCTCTTGTCAAGGCATGGGCAACCCAACAGTGATACTTCTCTATTCAGACTGGCACCTGTTTGGACTTGTCTTTTTGTGCCTTGACACACTGTATTAATTGTAATTTGTACTGTTTTGTAACCTGTGATATGCCTTTAAAAAAAGAATTAAGACGTTTACTTGATGTTTACCTTGAATTTGATTGCCTCTTATACAGTGGCTGGGCCACAAATACATAATACTTGTATAGGTTTGTAGTGATAACTATATACATAAAGGCACCTTGTATAGGTTTGTAATGATAGATATGTACTTAAAGGCACCTTGTATAGGTTTGTACTAACCTAATAAACATGAAACTATTTAGGTAGTTTAGGAGTAGTTAAGGAGTAGATTTAGAGTTTTTTTTGTGGAAGGAAAATTTAGAGGGTTTTTTTTTGGGGGGGGGGGGGGGGGGGGATAAAAAAAAACCTGATATGTGTTGCAAATAGTTGTATGTATAGTTTGGTTTTGTGTTCATTTTACCTTTTGTATGGTATGTTTGCACTATTTAGAAACCTCTTACTCAAGGAATGAAAGCCCTGTAATGTAGCTGTCTGTGTAATTTTCTGTTAAAGTGTTTTGTAGAGTTTCTAAGCAAAAAAGATTGCCACAACTGCTTTTGCTGTATATAGTTTGATTTTATCTCACTTTTACCCTTTTTATGTTGTATTTGCACTATTTGGGAACCCTCATACCCTGGGAATGCAAGGCCTTGAATATAGCTCTCTGTATAATTGTGTGCATAAACTGTTTTAAAAAGTGGCAAAGCTAAAAAGAAAAAGGTAGTGTCACAAGTGACGAAAGAAGCGGAACACCTGTCCGCTGGAAATGTGTCCCCCTCGGAACAATATCAGTGAAACACCGAGCCGGTTCCGCTTGTTGTTGGTTTCCATGACAGCGGCGGCTGATGAGGCAAACGGTATCAGGTGCGGGCGATTGGTGTGAGGATCGGCGATAGGGCTACGGGGCCGAATGAAGCAGTTAAAAGGAAAAGGAAGAGGAAATTGAGTGTGGTACTCCCCCGGGAGAAATGGTTTCTTTGGCAGTAGCTTGAATTCGCTGGGATCTTTGGAGAGGGCTGTGAGGATTTGGCTGGATTACGGGTGCAACGGTGATTTGTGTGAATACAAGCTGGAAACGTGAACTGGATGGGAAGTGGGAGAATTAAGGAGATACATCAAGACTGGAGAGCGTCATCATTCCTGAGAGGAAGCTAAGTAATGAAACATCGGATCTGTGTGAATGCATGCCTTGCACTGAGTTGAATAAGGAATTGTGAAGTGTATTGATTACGAGTGTAACTGTCACTTAAGAGTGTGAACTGAGTCATCATTGAAATCCTGATATCTTCGAGTGTGAGAGAGTATTGAAGACGCCATTTTCCATGCTGTGAGAAGTCATCTGCCTCTCTTCATCTCCTGAGTGCTGATTCAGCGTAACAGTGGAAGGATTGATCATTGGCTGAGTGCTGGCCTTATTGCACTGAGAGTGAGAGTGGATATGCAGTGCCCGAATTGAAGTGTCACACAGTATTGGATTTGACGTGAAGTTGCAGTGTGTGGATGTATATGTATATTTAACTGCCAGTACTCTTCAGTTCATATTCTTGCCCAGTGTTTGCTGAACAAAGCCTCAGTATTGAATGTGCATTGCCCCGTATAACTTGTCCTGTCTATTCAAATAGAAGATTCTTCTGCTACTGTCTTCTTGTGTGATGCCCGTCTGAAGGAGGGATCCACCCTAGTGTAACACACACAAGAGATGGTATATGTGTAATATAGCAAATAAATATGGCTATAGAAGAAGTAAATAATAATTGGGCTACAGAAGATAAGAATTCGTCTCAGGGAGGTGTTGAAAGGGTAAATAATAACACGGAACGGATAGGTACGATTTGGTGTTGGTACCATGTATTACGTGAAACACAAAAACAGAACAACAATGACAATACCCATAATATTTCCAATCTGCAGAAAGGTTCAGTAGTTCATAGAAAACACACACAATATACTTCAGAAACCTGGAGGATCCTCAGATTAAAAGTAGTCCACAACACAGGACTATATCTTGGTTCAACAAGAATAGTCCATGAGACGCAAGTAGTCCATGAGCCAAAAGTTAGCGGATGGCTGTGTATGAGTATGTGTGTGAAAATAAGAGTGTGTGCGAAAATGAGAGTGGAGGGGGGTGAGCAGACTACAACAGCCTCCTACCAACCCCACAAGGCGACGATGTTACTGGGCAGGTTCTGTTCCAGGTAGTAATGGCTCGCCATCAACTGGCCCGCAACTGGTCGCACCTGGCCTGTATTAAATAAACAGGACCCATGATTTAGTCACTACTCATAATTTATCTACTAGCTAGTTTTATATTCTATATCTAATGTGTACACAATAGTATTCAAAATACTGCATAAATAATTGTCAAATATGTTAAATGACAACAACAACATTGTACAAAAATACTCAAATGTATGTAAATAAACACCCATAATTACTAGGATCATTTACAACATTTCATTCAATACAATTGATAATCTTGTCATATAAATAAACCATTTAAATACTTAAAACCATAGCATTATACAAAGTGCTAGGTTTACATAATTCACTAGAACTCCATATGAGCAAATGGGAAACTAGTACTACCAGCCCATAAAAATACATTCAAAGGATAATGCTGTCAGCATTAAGCCAGCAGAACTTCACTAAACAGATAGCATGATTAATGCTATTAGCATTAAGCCAGCGGAGAATCCCAGTAAAATAATTAGGGATGCCAATGCTAATAGCAACATGCTACCGGACACAGCAACAAACAGACTCACCAATTCCCGCAGATAATCGACACACCGCGGCACCAGTCAGCTTCTAACAACGGTAGTGAACACTACAAATACAAAAATCGCATGCTTGAGTCAAACAAGCAATTAAGAAGGAAAATAGCATTGTTTGTGCAAAGACATACCGAGTCCCGCTGCTCCGGTGGCTTCCCCCTCACACTACTGATTGGGGAACTCACCGCAGCTTCTAAAAACGCGCTCAAGTGCTATGATTGGTTGAAAGACTACCATGTGACTCCTGCACGGAAATGTGAATGAAATGAGACCATGGAATTTTTTCCCCTGGGTTACACTAGCCTCAGCGCTGTCCGCTTAGAGCCACACAATCCAGCCATAAGCTCGATTCTCCATCTTATAGAGGAGTGTGCCTGCATCTGTATAAATTGCTCTGCTGTTTAAATAGATGATTCTTCTGCTACTGTCTTCTTGTGTGATGCCTGTCTGAAGGAGGGACACACCCTGGCCTCAGTGCTGTCTGCTTGGAGCCACACAGTCTAGCCGTAAGCCCGATTCTCCATCTTACAGAGGCGTGTGCCTGTACCTGTATAAATTGCTCTGTCTGTTTAAATAGATGATTCCTCTGTTACTGCCTTCTTGTGTGATGCCTGTCTGAAGCAGAGGCCCGCCCTGGCCACATCGTGTCAGTACAGCCATCCGCTCCAGCCGTAAGTCCTTGCCCCATTGTAAAGGGAAGTGAGCTTGTAAAAACTGTCTCTGTCTTTGGAATCGAGGATACCTCTGCTAACGACTGAACCCCGCCGAAGGAGAAAGAGACACGAGGGACCCTGCACCTTCTTTCCAGAGACGACACGGGAGTGCGCCCTGCCCTGAGGAGATATACGTACCCACCTACCCACCTGTCCTCCAGTGAGGCTCCTCCGCCCTGCTTGTCTTTTGGAGAGGTATACGTACCTGCCACTCACCTGTCCGGTGGAAGAGTCCCCTCCTAGTCTTCAGTCCTGCTCCAGGCCTGTCCGGACATCTGTCCGCCTGTATCACGCCCAAAAAGGTTTACTTACCAAGATACTTACCTGCTTGCTGGAATGGCGGTCGAATCCCTCCTCCTCGGTGGTTGCCGGTGGTACGGATCGGTGGGGTGAACCCCTCGCTTCCCAGGGTCCAAAAGCGGGTTCCCCTTCCTGGGAAGAGACACAAAACCCACGTCAAGACTTTTTAATTCCGCTTTTTAGTCAATAAAGATTGTTAATTTTAATTCCACTTGTCTGTCTGGTCTCTGGTACGCTCCTCAAGGTGGTACTGGGTTTGAGGGGTGGGTGCAGTCTGGCTTGGCCCCCCCGACCTGTGACAGATTTGGCGTTAGTCGGCAGGGTACCACCTTGAGTTGAGCGGCCAGAGACCTAGATGGCGGACGAAGAAGCACCTGTGGTGCGGCAGCCAGTTATGCCAATCTTCATGGGAGCCCCATGGGCCCAGAAGTATGGAGGCCCGGGATCGGAAGTGAGTTTGTCGGCATGGAAGACCCAGGTTGAATACCTGGTAGGACTTCAAGGCTTAAGTGCCCCCCAAGGAGTGCAGTTCGTTTTAAATTCACTGGAGGGAGAAGCGAGAAGAGAAGTCCAAGCAGCACCAGAAGCAACGAGAACCACGGTTCGGGCCATCTTTGATTTCCTTACGGAGCAATATGGAGACACCACCCCGGTTGCTGTGCTGCGAACACAGTTCTTTAACCCTCTGGGGTCCAAGGTGTTTTTGGGGTCCTTGAGATGTTTTGACATACTCTGACATTTGTGCTTTTTTCAGTTGCTATAAACATATTACTGGCAAAGGTGTAATTACACTCTATTTAGCACAAACAGGGATACCATAATGTGTTATCAACATGTATGTACATTTTTGTATTTTTGAGAGAATATTGTTTATGCGTGGTTATTGAAAAAACTAAAACTTAAAGTTTGAAAAAAATGAGAAAATTTGTTTTTTATATAAATTACTTCATTTAAAAGAAGATAATTCAGGCTCCATGCCTGTGTGCCTGTATACCTGTTTGACTGAGTATTTGCAGAGTTACAGTTGATTTTTCGGACGCGTTTCAGAATGGACTTCACTGACAGAGAGAACGCAGAACGCGCATCATGTTTATTTTTCTTAATTAGGCGAGACCGCCGACCCCAGAGGGCTAATTGCAAGCAGGGGCCGCGACAAAATATCCGGGCATTTGCACTGCAGCTGAGGGAGCAGTTCTCCAGGTTGAAGAAGAGACAGGATCATGGCCTGGGAGGTGAGGAGGTCCTGCTGCCAGATCAGTTCTTACTGGGATTGCTGGAGGGTCCCGTGCGTCAAAATTTGCGGATACAGCTCCGACGAGAGCCAGACCTCACTTTCGAAGACCTTCGGAGGGAAGCCTTAGCACTTGAGCAAGACCATACCGAGAGTGTAGTTCCTCCCCACTGCATGGCCGCGAATGCTGTTAGTAGACCTCCGTCCCCCGTCATGTCTGATTGGAAGCAGGCCTTCAGTGAGGAACTGAAGAGGGATGTTCCTGAACAAATGTCCTCACTGACTAAATCCTTTATGGAAGAACTTCACCGAGAACACCTCCATTCCTTGTCCTTGCCGAGGGAGCGGGCCTATTCGTAGGGGAATCGACCTCCAGTACGCCGTCCACTCCGACCAGCCGGGTCCCGATTCCAGTGGGATGAGCAGGGGCGCCCCATCTGCAATGGTTGCGGAGAGCCAGGACACTACCTTTGCCAGTGCCACTCTCACCGTGCCTCACAAGGGGGTTTTTAGTGTCACCGGCCACTGTGGGTCAAGTGGTCGGGACCCCCTCATTGGACCCATGTTCGTCTGGGACTTCCCAAGAGAGTCTGGTGGGGCGTTGCCCCGTGGTGATGGTCCAGGTAAATGGCCAGAAAGTACAATGCCTCCTGGACACGAGATCGCAAGTCACTCTCTTCTCAGAAAGTTTGTCTCGGGAGTTGTTTGGTGCCCAGGGCCGGCCCATGACAGAAGCCCCATGGCTGACCTTGCGGGGAGCCAACGGACTCGACATCCCGTACGTAGGATATCTAGTAACCGACCTGGAGATAAATGGGATTGTTTTGTGCCTCAGAAGGGAGTGGTGATTGTACGGGATACATGCCTGGGGTCACACCGTGCGCTGCTGGGCATGAATGTCGTTTCGGAGTGCTGGGAGGAGATATTCCGGAATGGACCAAGTTGAGCAGTATCAACCTCGGAGGGCCGAGAGTGGAGTCGTGTGAAAGCCGATTGTCGTCGGATCTGCCTGGCTGAGTCGCAGGGGAACCGTGAGAGCACCGGGAGAGTGGCTTGTCGCTATGCTCTGGAAATTCCAGCTCGGAGTGAGGCCGTGGTCTGGGCCAGGCTGCCTTCCCGACTCTATCGCTCAGAGGAGTGGGTCTTGGTGGAGCCCCATTCAGATTGTTCCAAGGTGGAGGTCGCCCGGGGATTGGCGTCCGCACGGAGAGGCCGGGTCTTCGTAAAAGTCAGGAACACGAACCCCTTCCCTGTCCACTTATATCGTCACCAGCGTTTAGCCCGAGTTACCTCGGTGAGGGTACAGCAAGTGCGAGAACCAGGAGAAGTCAGATTCAGCCGGGTGAGTCCGACAGTAGTGGAAGTGGCCCTGGCACAGACAGATCAGTACGTAGAGGAGACCGGAGAGAGAGCCCCGGCCCATCTTGAGGGAGGGTCACTGTGGGGAGAAGGTCTAGAAGGAGGTCAGACTAAACAGCTTCAAGGCTTTTTGTTGAGATGGCAGCACTTGTTTTCCACCCATGACGAAGACTACGGTCGCACGGATGCAGTCAAACATCAGATCCCAACTGGAGATGCCGCACCCAGTAGAGAGCGCTACCGGCCTGTACCCCATACCTTGTACTCCGAGGTCCGCACCCTCCTGCGGGGGATGTTGGATAAGAGAATCATCCGGGAGAGGGTCCAAAGAGAGGTCAGATCCTTCTTGGGCTTCGTAGGATACTACAGGCGGTTCATAAAAGGCTTCTCCCACATCGCCAAGCCCATAAACCAGCTGTTAGGGGGCACTGGACGGTCCCGGGGCCGGGGATCTCCTTCAATCCAGTGGGATTCAGCCTGCGAAGTTGCCTTCCAGCAGCTCAAGATTCTAGCCTATGCCGACTTCACTCAACCCTTCATCTTATACACCGATGCCAGCAATCTGGGTCTGGGAGCTGTATTGGCTCAGAAGCAGCAGGGCAAAGAGAGAGTCACCGCATATGCCAGTCGAAGCTTACATCCGGCTGAGAAAAACGATGCAAACTACAGTTCCTATAAGCTCGAATTGCTGGCAATGAAATGGGCGATGAGAGAGAAGTTTAAGGATTATCTGTGGGGAGCAAAGGTACTCGTTGTGACTGACAATCAGTGGTGGACAGTAACGAAGTAAATGTAATTCGTTACTGTACTTAAGTAGCTTTTTTGCGTATCTGTACTTTACTCAAGTATTTAAATTTTGGGAGACTTTTACTTTAACTCCACTACATTTCAAAGTCAAATATCTTACTTTTTACTCTACTACATTTTCAAAATCAGTCGTTCCTTTTTATTTATGAGTGGATAAAAACGTAACTGGTCAAACGAGCCACCAATCACAGTACAGCGCGCGCGCTTTGTTTTGAACTTGCCTTGGCGGTATCTACTAAGCGTGAACCAGAGCTGTTAAATATGAGAGTTGCGAACATAGATGGTTGTGACAGTGATCTTGCGGATGCGTGGTCACGTTATTCGTGTTGCTCTCAATAGTTCCAAACAAATCGCGTTGACAATGATTTTAAGCGGGACAGAGAGCAGCAGCTATTATTGCAGCAATTATCGGTAAGTATTGACGCATAATGTACATTGCTTACGTTGCCACTAAAATGACTTGCATATAATAGCTTTTTTTTTTCTGGGGAGTAGCCTAGCAGAAACACTCCATTAATAAATTTTTGTGTTTAATTTTGGAGGGAAATTGGCTGCTCCCATAACATAGAATATAGAATATATATATATATATATATATATATATATATATATATATATATATATATATATGTGTGTGTGTGTGTATGTGTGTGTGATATATATATATATATGTGTGTGTGTGTGTGATATATATATATATATATATATATATTTAATGGCGTTGTATATTTAATGGCGTTCACAGGTTTATGTGAATGTATCATAACATTAAAGGAGTAGTTCACTTTTTAAAAAAACTTTTGCTGATAATTTACTCACCCCCATGTCATCCAAGATGTCCATGTCTTTCTTTCTTCAGTCGAAAAGAAATTAAGGTTTTTGATGAAAACATTCCAGGATTTTTCTCCATATAATGGACTTCCATGGGAACCAGACGGTTCAAGGTCCAAAAGACAGTTTCAGTGCAGCTTCAAAGGGCTTTAAACGACATGAGATGATGAATAAGGGTCTTATCTAGCGAAACGATCGGTCATTTCAAAAATAAATAGAAAAGTTGAAGTTTAAAAAGCACAAATGATACACGTTCGTGACTCTCCATGAACGAAATGACTCGAAAAAAGATTTGTTAATTTTGATGAACGAGTTCGAACAGGAGAGTCACGAACGTGTATCATTTGTGCTTTTTAAACTTCAACTTTTCTATTTATTTTTGAAATGACCGATCGTTTCGGTAGATAAGACCCTTATTCATCGTCTGGTGTCGTTTAAAGCCCTTTGAAGCTGCACTGAAACTGTCTTTTGGACCTTGAACCGTCTGGTTCCCATGGAAGTCCATTATATGGAGAAAAATCCTGGAATGTTTTCATCAAAAACCTTAATTTCTTTTCGACTGAAGAAAGAAAGACATGGACATCTTGGATGACATGGGGGTGAGTAAATTATCAGCAAAAGTTTTTTTAAAAGTGAACTAATCCTTTAAGATGTTAATAATTATGACCATAGGCGCTGGAGAAAAATATATACAGTAAATACTGTAAATGTTTTATACCTTATGGAAACAGTCCCCTTCCCTCCAAAATTAAACACACAAAAAATTAATTAAATTCAAATATATATATATATATATATATATATATATATATATATATATATATATATATATATATATATATATATATATATATATATATATATATATATATATATATTAGTGCTGGGCAAGTTAACGTGTTTTTATCGCGTTAACGCATTTATTAATTAATGCGACAATTTTTTTTATCGCGCGTTAACGCAGTTTTTTTTTTTATTATTATTTTGAAAGTCCGTTGCTCACTGGCTCTGAATACACATAGGCCTACAGTCAAACCATGATCACAGGAGGGGTATAACCCAAAATAATCCACCCAAACAAGCAGTGGAGAGGCTTTGGCAGGTTCTCTCAGGTGAACAGAAAGGGAGACAGCGCTCCGCGAGTGAATGACAGGCGCTCTATTGATAGTAACCATGGCAACGGCTTCTGTGCGCTACGCAGCTGTAGCCTTTTTAACTTAAATTAAAATTATACATAACTTTACCTGATAGGCCTGCGTTTAGTTTAGCGGGGATGCTCTGCCATGTGAATTCCCTCCTGTTGATGTCCTGATAACTATTTAGATTCTGGAAACTCACAAACAGCGAGCCGAGGATCAGTCTCTCTTCCAATGATTTGTGCTGCGCGTCGTGTACAAAAAGTTAGACAATTCAACTTCGGCAACGCGCGGGCGCGTGCGTGAGGCGAGCATGACCGCAACAGTTTCACAGGAACGCACCCGCTTGTCGCTGCACCTGTGCTCGACCACTTCACCTCACTCTAGGCTGATTTATACTTCTGCGTCGGACCTACGCCGGAGCCTCTACGCTATAGACTACGCGTTGGTTTTCATTTATATATCTGCGTCGTTGTCCGCGTTGACGCGCAATTACACATGCAGAGGGAGAGTGTGAAACCCGGGCAATCACAGCGCTTGCGGTACGCGTAGAATTGACGTTACATTTTTGGAGAGATGCACGTCAGGGTACGCGCGCTACACAGCTACGGCGTGAGTTCGACGCAGAAGTATAAATTGGGCTTTACCTCTGTTTAATGTAATCTTACGTGGGAAACCATGGCATGCCATGACCAAACCTAAGCTGCTATCAGAGAAGTAACGTTGGTCGACTTATATCTGTAGTAGCCTAGTGATCATGACCCTTTGACTACATAGACTGTTTCTGCTGCTCCCTGATACAAGATACCTGTTCAGAAAAAAAAAGAAAAGAAAACTGGACTCTTTTAACAAGCTAGATAAAAGGTAATGCCCTGGCAGTGGCAAATAGCTTTGTTTAAATTTTTGATTTGATTACATTAATGTTTAAGTTGAGATTTACAAGAAAATATTTTATTGATACTGTGTAAAGGGAATACTGCTGGTATAAAAGCACCTTATTTGTTTAAAGTTTTTGCAAACCACATGTTATTGCACTTTTGTAGCAGTACATTTAAATCAAAAGTGCGCAAAACACTACTTTAGAATTCATTATTCAATTTTGCGCGTAACAATGCGAGTAATCGCGATTAAATTTTTTAATCGTTGCCCAGCACTAATATATATATATATATATATATATATATATATATATATATATATATATATATATATATATATATATATATATATATCAGACTAATTGATGTCATTTCATTAATAGATTGGTGTGCCAAGAACATTAGTCTTCACTTAGACTGAGTTAAGCAAGAGTCTTGTGACAAATTATAATAGGACATTATAGCCATAAAAAAATCAAAGTACTTGGATACTTAAGTACATTTGAAGGCAAATACTTTTGTACTTTTACTCAAGTGAATGTTTAAAGGCAGCACTTCTACTTTTACTTGAGTAATATTTTACCTTGAGTATCTTTACTTTTACTCAAGTACATGGTATGTGTACTTCGTCCACCACTGCTGACAATAATCCCCTGGTGCATCTACAGACCGCCAAGCTGGGGGCGGTTGAGCAGAGGTGGGTGGCACAGTTGGCCAACTACGACTACCAGCTTCAGTATCGGCCGGGGAAAGAGCATACCAACGCCGATGTACTGTCCAGACTTCCTAAAGTGCGACCCATGGGGCAAACATCAGCATTGAGTGAGGGGCGTGAGGAGGGACTGATGGTGGGCATTGTGGAGGCACCGGGCCAACCACCGGTCGAACCCCCTGTAACTTGGGGATTGGACCCACAGCGTTGGAGTATGTGGCAGGAGGAGGACGAAGATTTGAAGCTGGTACGAACTTGGCTGAGTGGAGGAGCTTGGCCCGAAGGCGAGGAACGCCGGGCCCAGACACGGGTGGTGCGGGGGCTGCTGGGACAGAAAGAGAGGCTTTTCCTGAAAGAAGGGGTGATTTGTAGGTCCCTCCAGGATCCGACTCGGGGCGATGAGGTCTGCCAGGTAGTAGTCCCCGAAGGGCAATGTCATTCCCTGTTACAGGCATATCATTGCAAACTGGGACATCAAGGGCAAGAAAGGACGTTGTCTCTGCTACGGCGGTACTTCTACTGGCCTGGGATGGAGGGAACCACAAGGACTTACCTTCAAGGGTGCCCACGCTGCATGCTCTTTAAGGCAAGGAAGGAGGTACGGGCCCCATTGGTGCCGATTCGGGCTAAGGCCCCACTGCACATCGTAGCCATGGACTATTTGACGCTGGGACGACCGATGGATCGGACACAGAACATCCTTGTAGTAACTGACCTGTTCACGAAGTACGCCATTCCAACCCTGGATCAGACTGCCACTACCACCGCCAATGCCTTATGGAAGTATGTTATTCAGCCATTCGGGTGTCCCGAAATACTCCACGCTGATCAAGGGCCCAACTTCCGAGTCTCGGGTGATCCAAGAACTGTGTCGGCAGTACGGATGTAAGAAGACCCACACCACCCCATACCACCCCGAATGGAATGGGGGGTGCGAAAGGCTGAATCAGACACTGCTAAGTCTCCTGGGGACCCTGGAAGGAGAGCAGCAGGGCCACTGGGTGGACAAACTTCCGATGCTGGTCCAGGCGTACAACAACAGCGTGCATAGCACCACCGGCTATGCTCCAACCTACCTGATGTTCGGGAGAAACGTGAGACTGCCTATCGATCTGCTATTAGGAGCCACTCCAGCGGAGGAGGGGGGCAGCTTGACAGAGTGGGTGGCAGGACATCACCAGCGCCATCAGAAGCTGCTGAGCGTAACTCTCACTCTCACACACACACACACACACACACACACACACACACACACACACACACACACACACACACACACACACACACACACACACACACACACACACACACACACACACACACACACACACACACACACACACACACACACACACATAAAAGCAACAATTATTAATAGTACTTACAGGTTGTGATTCGGAGGAGGAAGCTGATCCAAATAAACTTGGTATTGAACCTTCCTATATCAGGCGACTCGCGAATCCACACTTGAAAGCATTTGTGTTTGTGAAGCGATCGTCATTAAAATGACGCGAACACACACAAGGTTCGGGACGGGTACAGTTGTAAATATAAACTCTAGCCACTGAGTCTTCACATGCTTGTCCCTGGGCAGTGAAAAAAAAAGTTTGCTTTTGATTCGCACTTCAGAACAGAGTCTCGTCGACATGTTGTTGTCAGGTTTCTCTGTCTGCTCGGCGCGCGCACTGAGTGGGCGTGTCGAATTCAAATAACTTGTACAAGTGACGTACGAAAGTTAGAGAGAAAGCATCGTTTGTCTATCGATTCATATCCGCGACTCAGAGTGGACTCTTACTTTTGAGAGACAATAACTTTGTATACGGTGAACTTTCATATTTAAAACTTTGCAGGATGTTTTTGTTCACTTAGATCTATGTTACACACTACATGAAAGGTAATTTTCAAAATTCCATGATAGGTACCCTTTAAGTGTACAGACGGCAGCATTAGGTTTATTACGCACTGTCACTTTAAGACCGAGTGCGCAGATCCAATAACTGATGCACATCCAATATTCTCATAACTGTACGCTCTGTAAAGACATAACCGACTGTGTTTACGTGAATACTCTCTAAAACGGACATTTAGACATAATGTTGTGTGTATTTGTTTGTCCATTCAGACGCGAAAGAGAGCTCAATTCAGTCCTCGCGTGCTGTCTGTCTATGTGCAGGGCTGCACGCTTATCGTCTCGTTTTCGTCTGTGAAAAAATTTTGTTGACGAAAATAATTAACTTACGCAAATTATTCGTCAACGAAATTAACACAGCCCGCCTGTTTGCTTGTCCCTTTCCACTGTTCATCGATCGGTGCTCCGCTTAATGAGCTCGACTCAACTTCATTTGCAGATTTAAAAAATCCTGTTAGCTGTAATCTTTTTTAACAATTCCTTCTCACTGTTTTCTTTCTGTCGCGATATTTTTCGTTTATGAGCACCACTCAAACTTTTTCTTCCTCGACATTTTGATAGCTATCAGCCTCTGTGACTAGCATAAATTTGAATAGACTACTAGAGAAGATGTAGTCTTCTCAACTGTTTCTCTACATTCTGATAGGCTGTCATATCATGCTTCCCACGTGGGTCACTTGTAAATTGGATCAATCAGCAGCCAAAAACATGAATATCAAGTGATTGACAGAAAATTCGACAAATTACAAAACAATGTGATTTTTTTGGGCTTATGATAGGCCCCTTGTCTTTATAGGCCCTGGGGCTTCAGCCCCAGTAAGCCCGTGCATTAATGCGGGCCTGCACACACACACACACACACGCATGCACCGTCTCT